>VXAZ01009370.1:2418338-2472668 GCA_013399875.1 Gymnorhina tibicen | reverse complement strand
GGGCGGGAGGGCTGCGGCCCTGCGGGCGCCGCCGCCCGCCATCGAGTACCCGGAGGAGAACCCGGAGCCGCGCTTTGACGGTAAGCAGGGCAGCCATGCGGGCGAGAGGGGAAGTCGCCCCTTTCCCCCGGCTGGCAGGGAGGGAAGGAGGGTAGAACCGCCGCCTTCCTCTTCCCGTCCTTCCCCACCGCTCTGAGGTAGCGGCGGCCGCGGGGGTGATGCAAGAGCGGGCAGGCCCTCGGCAGCGCCCTGCCCTGAGGCCGCCGTGGGAGCTCCCCCTGCCTCGGGCACGGGGCGCCTCGGTCTCCCCGGGTAGCTGCTTTCCGTGTACACTTAAAAAAATTAATTAGCTTCCTAATTAGCGTATTTAGCTGCTCGCTTAATGGCAGCTCGGGTGCTGCCTCTGTGAGCCGGGGTTGTGTTGAAGCTGTGTGGTTGTACACTGTTTTGATGTTGAGGTAAATAGGTGTGTGCTGAGACCTAAGTTCATTCGTCTGACCGCCCTCTTTCAGAATCGGATCTGCCAGCCGAGCTGCGAGTTGCAAACGGGTCGCAAAAATTTGTGAAGTTCACGTCGACCATCCAAAACCAGCTGCTGCTTGTGTCACTGCTGGAGCATCTCTGCCACATGTACACCCACAACCCCGTTCACTCCAGGTGTTTGTTCCGAAGTTAGTAAGAGGAGTTCATTCCTGTCTCTTAAACTGCCTTATTACAGTGTGTACCAGACCCTTCTGTGCAGTTACAGTGTAATATCAATACAAAGCTGTAGGTTTCATCCCGCTGGGGCAAGAGTGATTCTGTGAAGAGGATGAATACCTTGAATCAACTAAATTGGCAATGACACTTGTCTTATTTTTGAAAACAGTAAGAGAATATTGCTGTAGATGTAAGAATCAAACAGTTCTGTCCAGCTAGATCCTGTGAGTTGCATCATGAGAAGGGAAGAAGATAAGTGGTTGTTGTGATCTAAATATGCAGGTAGAAGAGGAACTTAATAAAATACGTATCAAGAAATAGTTGTAGTAGAGTCTTCATTAAATATTTCAAAATTACATTCTGTGAAAATCTGAGTAAATACCTTTATAAGCCCTTTATTTTGCCATAAAGTCATTCAGGGAGTTTGCATTTTTAAGTGTGAAGTGTTACTTTTAAAATACCTGTTTGATATGTGACTTATAATGGGTATTTTGTTCATTTAGGCATATACTTAGAGCATTTAAGAAAGCATATCCAAGGGTTTTGTCCTTCCTTTAGATGATTGTAGACAGTAAAATCTAATGTGTTGTTCATAGCTAAAATTTATGCCATTTATAACATCATAGTTGCACCCATCTCCAGCATTTATTAGGTTTTGTTTGCCACAGTTGTTTTACCACAACTGAGAGAGATGAGGTGCTTGGGGAGGTGGTGGAAGGGAGTGACTTCATTCTTTATTATGAGTATGTGCACAAGTGTGTGGGTTTGGATGGGAATTAGAAAATCTTGACATGACCACTTTTGATTATAAATGCGTGCTCGTAATTGCGAACCTGCTTTGAATTTTTCTTTTCACTGATCAAAATAAGTCCAAAGGTAAAATGTGAGTGGATGGGTGTAATTCATCTGCTGAGATGAGGAAGAAGAGGAGATGCAGTTGTGACCCTGAAGGACATAGCAAATAGCTGTATTATGCAAAGGGATTCCCACAGAGCAGGTCTAGTTTGGATTTAATTAGTTTTTATTGCTAAGGGTACAGGAACCACATTAGAGTAGGAGGGATTGTTCAGTTTTTCACACACATTATCTTTCAAATAAGATTTCTTGTTTAAAGCTTTGCATGGTCTTATTGGCTTTATTTATTTATTTATTTATTTATTTATTTAATGTTTCCCTCACCTTTCTCTGCTCCTTTGTGCAGTTCTTCGTCAGGCTTTCACAAGAACAGGCTTGCTCTCCCCTTTTGCCTTCTGTGATGAATTTAGTACTGTAAGACTGCAGCACAACAGAGCCATTGCTGAACTGATGAAAGCAGCTAATCAACAAATACTTAACGGGGTAAGCTTTGTTACATGTCTTTGGCAACCTCTGCAGTAAGGAGCTTCTGTTTGGGGGTTCTTTTAAGGTAGGATTGGGTCTTTTTAATAGTTATACAAAAGAACTCCTTCACTGTTTGGGATGGCATGCTCTGGTTCTATAGGTGGAAACCAGTTTTTGAAGCCATCAATATTTTGTTCTTTAATAAATAATAATAATAAAACAAGTTAAAATGTTTATAAACAAAGGCAAGGTGTTGTAAGTATTGCTACAGCTTTTTTTGACAGACATCCATTTTCAACTTTAAACTGTTGGTTACGTTAACACCCTCATATTTATATTAGTGGGAGGTGTATTTTGTGTGCTTGTGCTTCAGGCTGAATCAGACCTGTTTGCTTATCTCGCTGCTTGAACTAAGCTAGTTAATTTGGTTTTAAGCACATTTTAGAGCCCTCATTTTATCCTGTTTGCCAGCAGAACTCTAAAAGGGCCGTAATCTCTCCAGCAGAGAGATGTTAACAGATTACCAGTGGGATAATAATACTTTAATGTGGTGAAGCTCTCTGCAGCATGCGACTGCTGTCAGTAACCTCATTTCCTTCTAAGAAGGAGGTTGCAGTTTCTGTTCTGATTAAGCTGTCCATGCCACTAGCACAGTAGACATGTTATTTTTTTTTATATGGCATGTTTTTATGTTGGATTTTGTTGTTTCTTAGGAACTTGATAATGGAGAGACTCATGCAATTGGGTACGTATTCAAAGCATGTAGAAATACTAAATTAACTCTTTCCCTAAAGTGCTTCACTCTGAATTTAGTTAATACTGCATTTCATATTTTGGCTCTGAAACATAGAAAAAAAGGCAAGAGTTTCTCCAAATTCTCAAAATGATGTGGTGAAAATTTGTTCTTCACTACAACTCTTCTATTCACTGCCACTGTTCAGGAAAACAAGATTTATCAGGCATGAATGTAAAAGAAATAATCTGAATACTTCTGTTAAAACAGAGTATGGATTCGTAGCACATGTGCATGCTCTTGCAGTCTGCTGGTTTTCAGTATTCACTGAAACTCAGGCTGGTACAGTATGGTAATGTCAAGATGCTTCCTTCTTCTTTTCGTAACATGAATAGTATTTTTAGAATGTGGACAGCTGTATCTCACTTGTAAGTTGTAGTTTAATGCAGCCTAACTTTTTCTGATTAGGGAAAAAGAAGTTCTCTTTGAAGCACAGACTTCACGATACTTGAATGAATTTGAGGAGGTTGCAAGGCTAGGAAAAGGAGGATATGGCAAAGTATACAAGGTATTCGTTACCTCGCATTTAAAACTAATCTGTTTGTATGTAGTTTTTCGTTGGAATTTGGAGTTACTGTTTTGGCTGTACTGCCAAATGTGTTTTGAATAGAAGAGGTGCAAATCTGTACCTTAGAAAAAAGTTGGTGTTTCATTTCAGAAGCTGCTCACTTGTAATTAGTTTTGTTTGTCAAAAGCAGGATATATCAGATGTTCTACTTTGTGTATTTTGACCCTTTTAAAGTGAAAGAAAACTCCTTATTTCACACGTCAAGTATTGTGTTACACTGACTTTGAACAGCCTCAGAACTGATTAGTCTGCACACTCCAATGCTTTAGTTGTGGCTGCTTGAAAAGAAATGAGCCTTAAAATGAACATAAACTGTCCAAGCCAATGTTGAATTGGCTTAACTGTATTAAGGACTTGTAGTGTATGGCCAGCCCAAGGTTCCCATGAGGTATGTGCCATGTGGAAATGACAAATGTGCTCTCACATATTTATTGAGGACCTGTTAAGCAGTTACCAGGACCTATCAGTATCCCTGTGTTAGACAGCAGGGGCCTAATCCCAGTTTCATTCTCGGATACAGGTGATACTCTGTATGAATGGGGTGCAGAAATGAAATTTTAGAAAATAGTGGGTTCTAAAGGATTTAATTAATCCAAGCACATTAACATCTAATTTTCTCCTACTGCAATTGTTTTCAGGTCAGAAACAAGTTAGATGGTCAGTTCTATGCTATTAAAAAAATTAAAATTAAGAAGACTACAAGAAGAGATTGCATGAAGGTATTCTTCCTATGTTTTGTCCCTGTTTTAACTCCTTGTTGGCTGTAGCTCTTTCTGTTCTAATTTATTAATGTAGCTAGTATTTCCCAATATATTAAAAATACTAATATATTTTTTAATGCATTCTGAATTTTTTAAAGGTTTGAGCCTGTCAATACCTAGTAGAAAAAAGTAAATGAGAGGTATTTAAGTCCATTAAAAGAACCATATTAATTACTTGAACGTGGTCATCTCTGCAGCCATGAAAATCAATTTGTTTCAAAGCTTTCAAATTTTCTCTGTTACTGTAACAATTTTATCTGTTCTTTCTCTGTAAGAAACTTATTTTTTGTTACCTTTCGTGTTTCTAAGCATTCAGAATAAAGGACTGTCACAGTGTGGGTTTTTTGGTCTTTTTAGGTGCTCCGAGAAGTCAAAGTGCTGGCTGGGCTGCAGCATCCCAATATCGTAGGCTATCACACTGCTTGGATGGAACAAGTTCAAACGGTACATTCAAAAGGAAAGTACAGCTCATTGTGTAATTCTTGCTTGCATCTTGCAACCTCTCTACTATTATTTGCAGGAGAATATTACTTCTCTGGTAAAATAACTATTTTTTTGTGTATCAGCTACTGTCTGTAACTGTTGAGAATTTATCTCCTTTTGTGTTCATTTTATACCTTCTTCTCGGTTTTTCTCTTCAGTTTCTTTGTTCTCAGCTCTTTCCACACTCTGTCCTTTGGTCCCTTTGTAACCCTAATCCACTGGTCCCTTTCTAGTCCTTTCCTGGAATGCCTTTAGCAGTTAAATCTTTTGATCCTCTCTTAGTGGGAGGTTTGGTTATGCTCTGTATAACTTTATTGCTTTCCAAGTCACTGCCTTGATGCCCAGCCAGCCATAAGCACAAAAGAAAATGCATAAATGCATAGGAAGTTGACAGAGTAAAACAGGCAAAACTTTTTAGCCAATGATCCGGAGAATCTCGAGGGAAGCAATTGTTTAATGCTGGGGGTCCTTCACGAGTATTTAATGGTGGTAGTGGAAGTACATAATGAGATCTGTGGGTAGGTTCTGTGGCACTTAATGGTTTCCCTTGACTTACAAGATTGGTGTTTTATATTTGCTTCTGTGTGCTAAACCAGCTTTTTCATATCAAAATGCAGTTTTGATGACAATTATTTCCAAGATGTCAAGTGTCTTCAAAACATCAGCAGTGTGGTGTGAAGGGTGGTGCCTTGTGGAGCTGCTTCTTTAACTGTGTGTTATTCTATACATTGTAAACCCTTACTTTGAACAGGCTGGCTTCTGAAAGATGAAGTCTAAGTAAATATCTAAGAGAGCCCAGTACAACCCTTTTAGTGACTTTGTACAACGTGTATTTTCTTTCCATTTAAAGAAAAATGAAATACCTATTAGGGTAGCTTCTTAGGAGACTTAACAAGCCCCTTTTGCAGCAACAGAAATAGAGGTAATCTAGAGCTATGCATAGGTAACAAATTCAGTGAGGTTCTGTAGCTTAAATGCTAATTTTTAGTAAATATGTGCATACATTCTTTGTTTTATAAAATACCATATTTATCATCTCATCCAACAGGTGAAACAAGAATGGAGCTGCAGCCATTATCTGTGGAGCAAGAGAGTAGCAAGTGAGTATTACAAATCTCAGTGTCAACATATATTTGACTTTAACTTCAGCTGTGTATCTGAGACATTGCTGTCTGGGACAGCTGTCCAAAATCCCTGCTGGGAGAAAGTATTAAAACAGCTGGAGCCTGCACTGACAGTTATGTAATCCTGGAGTTTTATGTGGGGAAGCAGCTAAACTCTTACTTGAGAGTGCTTTTTGCATTGGGGGAAAAAAAAAATCAGTATGGTGTATCACAAATAGATGGTATGAAACTGTGTACTTACTTGGATTTCTCTCCCTTTATTATTTTCAGTGATCACTGTCACATGCAGAGTGTGGAAAGTGGTAGTTCAATTGTCTTTGCTGACCTTACCTCACAAGAAAAGAAGTCCTGTGACAGTACCAATCTTAAAAATGTGGGTAGAGAATCAGTGCAGAATATGGATGTAAGGAATGACTTTACAAACAGCAATAGTAAAGAGTGTGTGAAACCAAATAAATGTGAATTATCCATAGAACTACAAGGAGACTTTGTAAATAATGTTAACAGTTTATCAACTGATGTGGAAAATCATTCAACACGGGGACCTCGTTCCAGTCTGGATCAAGGTGCTAGCTCTGAAAGCAAGTCCAGCTCTGAAAGCAAGTCCTGCTCTGAAGAATGCTCCAAAAATGAGGTAGCACTCTGCGGAGAGTTTGAGGTAAATACAGTTCTCTTTAAGTATCTTTAACTGCTGGCTAATTTTGTGATTGATGTTTTTAAAGTAGTTCAGCAGACAGGAAAGGAATGATTCAAAACAATAAATTTAAAAGAATGAAACGACTGCAAGTACAGCCAAAAGTTCAGACAATTTTTACTTAAATGGGTAGCATCATTACAAGGAATGCAATGACCAGAGGAGCTGGCAAAGCTCAGCATCTGTGAGAAACTTTCCATGCGTTAGGCACCTTGAGTCTTTTCAAAGTACCTGCATGAATAAAAAGTGCTACTGCTGCATAAAACCTGAAAACATTTAGCTTTCAGTAATGATGGCTAAAGCAGCTGTTATTGGTAGAAGTGTCTTGGTCTCACGTGGTGCCCATGCAGTGTAGGAGTACATGGGAAAAAGATAAAAAGCAGATTTGAGCAGGGAATCACTTGTGCTTCTAAAACCTTGTTGGCATTCATACCATGCCACTGATACGTTTTGTGTAACACAGGCAGCTCTGGAATGCTTCAAGCTTTTGCTGTCACTTGGAGCTCCCTCTTGCAGGAAACCCAGTTTTAAAGGTGTCTGCTTGAGTTGTCCAGGTTATCAGATGAACTGGTACATTATCAGAAACCGAGCTACATATTCATGGTAATAAATCAAACAGTTGGACTCTTTTCCAGCCTAAACAATTCTGTGATTCCATAAAACTCCATATCAAGAAGTTGATTTTCTTTTTTGCTATTTTATATTAATTACGCTGGAATAAACCTCTATTTAGTACATCTAGAAGGTTCCAAACTCGACTTTGAATATTAAAGTATGTATCTGGCAGCTTTGTTAGCATTTATCATATAACAATTGTTAAAATTTGAGAAACAAACAAAAAACTCCCCAAAACTAGATAGCATTGTTGCATCTGCTTCTTGAGTGCAGTAGATTACTAATACTGTACTTGATGTCCTTTGGGTACCTGTTTTTGGAGGGGTTTTTTGTTTAATAAATTTTAGGTTTATTTGCTTTAAAGAAAATAACTAAGGAAATACTGTTCATATTAATATGGCAAAATTATGGACCTTTATTTTTCTGTTAGGTGGAGTATCATTTGATGCTTCATATACAAATGCAGTTGTGTGAAATATCCTTGTGGGATTGGATTGTTGACCGTAATAAAAGATGCAACAAGAGATCAGAGGACACTTCAAGTAAGATTCATCACTGTCTTATTCATTTTAAAGCAAATAATATTTTTTTTTTGTAATTTGAAATGCAGTTGTCTAATTTTATTTTACTTCAGCAGCTGATAATACAGATCTTCATTAAATTCTTTATTCACTTAATGGAATAGCAGCTTGTATTGAATTTTTGTATGATAGATGTTGGAAAAAGAATTGAAATTCTTGAGTTTTAGACAGCTCTTCAAAAAAGAATGACTGAATGCCTGAGGCATAGTTGTTACCAGGGGAGATCAGTGTCTGGGCAATACTCCTTATTTGGAATTGAGTTTTTTATTGACAGAATCTGCTGCTTCTCAGAAAGTGGTTAAAGACAAATTTATCTGCTGTGGAAAATACAAATATAACATCTGATCCGGACAGGTTACAACAAACTTAAAAGTTTGTTCTCAGGAGTCAAAAATCCTATGCAGGCTAATTTGTAATAGGTTAAAGAATGTAACATTCACTTTTTCTGAGTGACCAGGGGGTTCTCGTGCCCTCATACCAAGCAGTCATCAGTAACTATTGACATTTGGAAGAACAAGTCTAATGCTCTTAAAGCATTAGAAGATTCTTAAAGCATTGGAAGAATCTTTTCAGGAGAACATAGGTTCATGTTCCCTGAACTTTCCTTTTTGGAATTTTGATGTTAGTGACTTTTTGCTGATTCAGAAATAATATCTTGAGAGAAGCATGGGAAAATCCATATTTAAAGTACTGTCATTCTGTTAATTTATGCTGTGGTATAAATTTTTAACAGAATTCAACAAGACGTACCACCATAAACTGACATAACTCAGTAAAACTAGCTGAAATAATTTAAATTGTTTTAAGGTCCATACCATCTCGTGGATGTTCTCTGGACAATGAAAATTTTCCAGGAGGTAGTAGAAGGAGTTTGCTATATCCACAGCATGGGAGTGATGCATCGAGACATTAAAGTAAGTCCATCACATTATTACTTGAGGTTGAAAAAAACAGAAGACAATTTACAGTATGGGAAAATGAAAGCAACTTTATAGGTGCATTTGAGATAACCTGGGCTCTTCAAAATTTAGTTGTTACATATGAAAAATTACATTATCTCCTCTATAGCAATACCATACTTTCTTTACGATCAGCATAGTACTCAGTTACACTGACTTACAAGTGGATTTTAAGCTCTGGAAGTGTTTTCTCCTTGGAAGCCATTTTCCTGTCTGAAACAGGCATGGTCAGATTGGTTTTCTTTTGTCTCAGTCTTTCCTTAACCAGGGTAGATTTTGGTCAAATTTACTGTCCACTCTTGCCTGTTCCTGTCTACTGCTCTGCAAATTTCCCAGTTTCTGTTGGGGGGAAAAACAGTACTTCATCTTTTCACTACATCTTGGTTTTTTCTGTTTCGTTTTTCTTCCTTTTTTTTCTAGATCCTCGTTCTGGGTATGTGGTCTTTCGGCCCAAATGGTGTTGCTAACACATGATTTGGTATCAGCAATGACTATTTTTTCTCTCTCACTACTCAAAAATGTGAAATAATCATCTTATCCCTGTGAACTGGATTTTATACCCTTTGAAACATCTGAAATTACATAATTCTTTGTATAGACGTATTTTTAAACTGTGTTCTGTCTTGTTTTGCAGCCTAGAAATATCTTTCTACATGGCTCAGATCATCAGGTAAAAATAGGTGACTTCGGATTAGCCTGCAAAGACCTTCTTTGGGAGGATGCAGACCAGTGGTTTCAGACAGAAAGGATAAATGGTAAGAGAAGAAAGTTTAATGGGCTTCAGTGTTTAAGTTTCTGCGGTATTAAAATCATTAAACTGTTACTTGCAAGGGTAACAATACTTGCTAAGTCTCAATTGCCTTTCAAAGGACTGACACATACTTCAGGAGTGGGGACTTGCCTCTACGCCTCACCAGAACAACTGCAGGGATCTCACTATGATTTCAAGGTAGAGAACTTTGTTTTGTTTCTTCTTTTCTCTGTTATGATGGATAACAGATAATAGGAATAAATCAAGCCTTTCAATAGGCAAATGCATATTTGATAAATACATTAATATTCCTCCTACTGTCACTCCTAATGTTTTTGTTGAAACGCAGATTTCAACTTTGCTTTCTCGTTTGCTAAAGCAAAAATTTTCTTTTTAATATGTTGAGAATGTATATAATTTGTGTTCCTTTAGTAGTGTCATGATATTCTTCATATCATCATGAAGCTTCATTGTTGTGAAACTTCTTCATGTCATGATTTTATGAGAAAGAGAAGCATACTAAGTTAAAATCGCAGTTACCCCAGAACTTTCTCTTCACCGCATTAACAGTCAGACATGTACAGCATGGGTGTTATCCTGCTAGAACTCTTCCAACCATTTGGAACAGAAATGGAAAGAACAGAAGTTCTTACACATTTAAGGACTGGCCAAATTCCTCACACTTTCTACAAGAAATGGCCTACTCAGGCCAAGTACGTGAAACTGCTCACCAGTCCGACAGCTACGGAGCGCCCAACGGCGGCTCAGCTTCGGGACAGCGAACTCTTCCACACCACGGACCAGGTAAGCTCTGCCAGTAACCCCAGCCCTTACAGCATGAAGGAGCACAAAAAGAAAATGCCCTTTGTATCCCTGCCAGCATTACATTTGTTTGGCTTTGAACTTAATCACACATTCCTCTTTCAGACTCTTTTTCTGATTACAGTATTTAGGCCACTGTATTATTTCTGGTGTCTTTGCAATGAGATAGCTGGTCATTAACTATAGGTAACTTTCTGAAGACTGTACAGTTGAGAGGTATTTTTATAGGTCAGAAAAGCTTTCAAAGCTTTTCATCACATCTGCAGATTCTTCTAATCATTTTTCCTTTCCATGCCCCACTGCTCTGTGGATTAACTTGTAGTATCAAGAATGTAGAATAGCTGAGTGCTGCTGCATTGTGTGTCTAGTGGATTGCAAACACAATTCAAGTAGGTCAGTAAGGCTTTATCCTTGCTTAGCTATAAATGAAGTAAACTGACTCTCATTTTCAGGTTATTTCTAACCTCCAACAGAAGGTGAGACAGCAAGAAGAAGAAATAGAGAAGCTGAGGGAGACAATAAGACTGCTTTCTGAAGAGCAAGATGAACAAACGAGACTAGGCTCTCCTGTTTAAGTACAGGAAGAAGTAACCTCTATTGTATATTAAGTTACATAAAGTGTTTCTTTTTTTACAGAAAATATTTCAACGCATTTTCATTATGCTGTCTGTTCTTAAAAGGTATTTATCCTTTTGCCTTGACCAAAGGCTCCTGAGAAAGGAATCATCTTGCACTGGAAAAATTAAGAGCACAGCTTGTATTTACATAGGATTAATTTACATACCTTAGCCATTGAACAAATATGTGTTACACAAGAGTTACAAAAAAGGAAGGTCACACCCAAAAGGCAGCTGTAATGCTTTTATTAATTTAGGATTCTGTCCAACTGTAGTAGCTAAAATACATCTCAGAAAGAAAGGACTCAAACATTACAGCAGGCATGAGGTGGAGTAAGATTAAAACAACATCACTATGAAGAGCTCACTTGAGTAGCTTCATCACAGAGCTGAAAGGTGCCAGATTCTCGCAGGACTTCATCCATTTCTGCACGT
This sequence comes from Gymnorhina tibicen, assembly GCA_013399875.1. Lineage (NCBI taxonomy): Eukaryota > Metazoa > Chordata > Aves > Passeriformes > Artamidae > Gymnorhina > Gymnorhina tibicen. The sequence continues at coordinate 2,461,446 of VXAZ01009370.1, read as the reverse complement.
TGGCCGGGGCGGTGTTGGCAGTGCCCGTCTGCCGCAGCGCGCACCACGCCACCACGTCGGCCACCGTCAGTTCATTGCCCACCAGCCACGAGCTCTTGCCCAGGGCAGCGTTCATGGAGCGCAGCACTGCTCCTCTCTCCTTGCTGCTGCCTTCTTTCAGCTGGAAGATGGCTGTGTCCACCCAGCTGTCGATCAGAGTTGAGGTAACTGCATTGTACTTCTGGCCAAACAGGGAAAAGAGAAATCGAGCGATGTTCCCCTCTCCTTCTATAGGGCACATGGTTTGAATGCTGAACTTCATCTGGGGTTTGGGAACTGAAATGAACAGAAAAAGAAAAGTGAATACGACATAGTAAAGAAATTAACTAGAATGGTAATTCCATGATGTCTATTTGTGATGCCAGCACCACTGTTAACATCATTAACCTGGTGAGCAGTTTTCAGTCTTCTGGGATAAACAGATTGCTTTTTGAAAACTTCAGCCAAATCTCCCCCATAATTTCTCTTCTAGCTACCTTATTGGTAGAAACTGAAAAACACTTCTATTAGAAAAAAATCCTGTCAATGCCATGTATATTTTAACAGCAGTAACTACAAACACGAATCTTCCTCTTCTGGCCCAGCATGGTTCACAGCTATGAAAAGAGAACAAAAATGTTACCTGCTTCTTCGTGTCCACCGTACATCAGCACAAGGACACCAAGGCAGCTGTTGGCAAGGGTTTATAGCACAAGTTTCATTTTCTTACCTACTGTAAAATATTGATCTACAAATTTCATTCTTACCATCCTTCCAAATCAGAGTAAAGCCCAACTGATACTCATGACGTGGCTGCTTCTTAGTCTGCTCTCCAAAGCATTTCAAGAGGTTTTCTGGCACACTTTTCACTGATGAATGTGTGTGAACAGCTGATAATATTTTGTAGCGTTCACAAAGCAGACTGTGTATCACTAACAGTGACAGTGGAGGTAGAGAAGGATTTGCATTGATGACAACATCTTTCAGGGCACCGTAATCCTGAACGGAAAGTAAAACATTAAGCAGGTAAGACACATTCCAGATCATACTCGCAAGTATTGCTTTCATTTGACACCAAAATGTACAGTCATGCATGTGTATATCTGAAATTCTAATGAAATTCAAGTAAATAAATTCAAGCTTGGACATTTAAAACTCGTTTAAACCTTTGAAGATCTTTCTTCCTCAACACGTAATTCAAGGACATGACTGAGTTAAATTCTACTCCAAGCTGAAGCCGATGTTAAAGTTTCCAGTTTAACGAACAAGAAACCAATTGTTGTAATTTCAAGATCAACTATTCTACTTGAAATCCTATGCAAATGAGCATATATAGTAATAGTATTTATAAATGTTTGTATCTATAATCTGGATGGCCAAAATGAAATGGTAATTGTAGGTTGTATATTGAGTTCTGAGTATCCCAGGTTTTAATGCCCTCCTTCCAAACCTGAAAACTGAATGTTGAGAAAGTACCTACCAATGTACCTGCTCCACTAAACTTACCTTTCCAAGCATCAGATCTAAATCTGCTCCATTGGTTGTCAAAGGAGAAAATTCATCAGTTTGAATGATATTTGTTACATCAAAGTCAGCATCTGGGGTTTGTATCATCTTGGAGAGTCCATCCACAGCACTCTTCAATTCATACAAGCGCTTTAGGATCTCTTCCTGGCGGGATTCAAGTGCTTGAAGTGATGGGTCAGCCTCTTCCTATGGGAGAGGAAAAAACAAGACCATGAACGTTCACTCAGCTCAGTGTCAAAATAGTCCACAGCTCCCTTGAAATTAAGTTTTGAAACACTAAACACATTCAAATAGCCAGACCTTGTGAATGTCATGAGCTTATGTCTATCAGCTGTCTCTTGTGTGGTGAAATGACGTATTTAATCAATTCCTGAAATCTTCCTGCTTAATATATTTCTTAAACCATTAGTTACAGCAAACTCAGTAACATAGTCAAAATCAGACAAAGAGTTGGCAGTGAAGTGCTGAATGATGACTGAAAAATCAAAGACAGCTTGTCAGGTTCTTTTCAGCCCAGAAGAGCAGATGGGTAAGTTTGGTAAAGCAGCCAAACAAGGAAACTTCGACAAATCAGGTAATTAATAGAAGTAAAAAACCCTGCAGGTTTAGGTGGATGGTGTATTGTATGGATTCAGCCCGTGTTTCAGAGAATATAAATTACAGAGGAAAAAAAAGACCATGGGCTTTGTTACATGTTAATACCAATGCAGCTTTTTATCTCAATTACCTCAAAAGCATCTCATCTTACAATCTCTTTTAAAAGAAGATGAAAAATACATGCCTGTGGCCGGTTTTAAGTCTACAAACTTAAAATAACGTTAAAGAAAAATCTTCAAATGGCCTATTTCTAAGCATCCTGAATAAGGATTAACAAAACCCAAACTATCATGGATGAAGAGATAGACAAGGTATCCAAGTAAAATCTTTATATCCACTCAACACAATCTTCTCAAAGACAAGACAAGGGAAGACCTCTTAAGTGACCATTATTTAGTTAGTACACAATTCCATACTTTGCAATGGGAAGGCATTGAGCTAGCATTCCTGTTCAGTTCTGCCCCAAAGTTACTCCTACTCAGTATCTCCACCATCAGCCCGGGTGAGGAGGGCACAGCAAATCCGTGACGGCATCAGGCTAAAATTGGCCACCTGTGAGAATTCCGTGCCTTTCTGGCACCGGAGAGAGGCTGCTCAATTAGACCTATGTAACACAGCATTTTACATTTGTGTCTTATTTAAGGCAGAAGAAACTGAAAGTAGAAATAGAGGGCGCGTGGCTGGCCACAACCCGAGCTGAGCCAGCAGAGCGATGATGCAGCAGGACGGAACGAGGCCTGCTGGGCACTCTCATGGACTGCCGGGCTGGCACGGAGCTCGGCACGGCCATTCAAACATAAAATCCGCGACAGGGATACACGCGAGAGCCCAGAAAAGTCAAAATGCGAACTACTGAAGGCTTTAAAAAAACATTACAGAGAAATTCTTGACAACGTTCATTTTATTTAACCCTCGAACGAGCCGCTTACGGCGAGGCGGAGCAAGGGCCCCTCCTGCGGGCTGAGGCGGTGGGACTCGGCCCCGTGAGCTCTCCGGCAACGGAGGCTCCGCCCGGTCCCCAGCAGGGGCTGCGGCTCCCACCGGAGAGAACAGCGGCCCGGCGGCCGCATGGCTGACCCCGCCAGGGCGAGCACCGCGGGCCGCGGCCTGAGCAGATCCTTCCGCCCATCCCTCGCTCCTACCTGCGGCAGCGGCGCGGCGGTGCCGGCGGCGCGGTGCAGGTTGGGCACGGGGTACATACAGCTGGGCAGGTGCCCCGGCAGCACCTCCGCGCTGTGCACCGGCCGTACCTTGTACATCGCGGGCATGGCGGCTCCCGCCCCGCCGCGCACCCACCCCGCCGCCGCCGGCCCGCCCGCCCCAGCGCCCATTGGCGGAGCGGTGCGTTACTGACACGCGCGACACCCAATGGGCTGCGGGCCCGCCCGCCCGCCCTCCTACCATTGGCCAGCGTTGAGCTCCACAGGGCTGCGGGCGGGGCTGGCTCCGGGTCCGGGAGTGGAGTTGGTGCGGGGCGGGCGCGCTCCGGCTGCTCCCGGCGCTGACCGAGCGGGGCGGGAGCCTGAGGAGAGCGCACCACGTCCCGCCCCGCCGGGGCCCCGATGGAGGCGGCTGCGCCCTGGTGAGTGTGTGCACCGATCCGGCACCGGCCCTGGCCGTGGCCCCGGCCTTCGCACTCCTCGCCCAGGCCGCTTTGCTCCCCTCACGGGAGCCGTGCTCCCCTCACGGGCCGTACCCCCGCTGCCGTCGCGGTTCCGGCTTCCTCTCTGTTCCCGGCTCGGAATTCTGAGTGGGGTTTGCTGCCCGCTCTCACCGCCCTGGTTTGCTGTCCCTCTCTCCCCAGCCCGCAGCCCGCCGGGGCCATCCGGCCCATCGACCGCGGCTCTGTCCATCGCATCTGCTCGGGGCAGGTTGTGCTGAACCTCGGCACTGCCGTGAAAGAGCTGGTGGAAAACAGCCTGGATGCCGGAGCTACCAACATCGGTAACTCTTCCTCGATTTTCATAACTTTTCATGCGCTTCTAAAGCACGTCTTTTTCCTCAAAACCGAGTGCGTGTTAACAAATTTGGGCTAATACTTTCTGTTTCTTCGTGTGTGCGGTGATTTTACTCCTCGGGTTAATAAAACGTTCTGATTTCCAGGCTCCAGCTGCATTCCTAGTAGTATGTGAGATTGTGTTATTTAATTTCTAGCCCTTTTGGCCACTAAAAAAGTGTGTGGGCTATGCAGCAGTGGTGATCAGGCTGTGCCAGCTGGCCTTTGGCTAGCACAGGGTAAAGGCAGGGCTGGTTTCCCAGGATGGTGGCTGGGATAATTGGGAAAACTTCTGTTCAGGCAGAAGTTCAGTGAAGCTTAACTACATGGACCGGTTTGAATTAGATTGACCTAACTTTTGAGAGCTATCAGGATTTTTTTGTTTGTTTGTTCAATTTTGACATGGAAAGCTGTTATTTGAAAAATTGACTTCAAGTGAAAAATTGATACTGATCACCATGTGTGAACATAAAGAATTAAAATACTTTATGACTCAATTCTGTAGATATAAAACTTAAAGATCATGGAGTAGAACTGATAGAAGTTTCAGATAATGGAGGTGGAGTGGAAGAGGAAAACTTTGAAGGCTTGAGTAAGTTGAATTTTTTTCATGATTTATATGTGGGCATTTTGAAAGCATGTTTTCAATAAGAAAGCTACCTTAAATAAACAAATTTTCTAAGTTTAATCATATTTAACGGACACTTGGCTTTTATATAATGTGTGCGTGACCTGCGAGACTTGAGCAGCTGGTGTTCTCTAGTGCTCTTGTGGTTATAGTTCTTGTAACTCAGAAAGTCTTTGGTTTCATTGCTTATTTAAGTGGCACAAGCAATACAAATAATCACAGAGGAGAAAATCCTATAAATGTTCATGTGGATTCATTCATGTTTAATCACTGATCATTGCTGAAGGAGTGGAGCTGTGTGTAAGTGACTGCTTTGGGAAGGTGAATTATAAACTTGAGTATCTGTGGAAAGGGAACGGATATTGCACTGACTGTCCAACTTCCCGTTTGCTAGTTTCAAATTGCACAAAATGGGAGCAGAAACAGTACCGTCTGATGAATCTAACCAGCCACGGCAACAGAAATACTGGCATTTCTTTTTTAATGTAACAGCTAGGAATCTTTTCACCGTAGGTTATTACTCAGTAGCTTTGGTGTTCACTGTACATTATTGGTACGTCAGAAACTCACTCTGCTGCTGTTCCAGGACAGTGGAAGTTCTGCTGCTAGGTCGATTTGTTGCCTGGTGGCTGGTGCTGCACTGACGGTGTGGATTGAGTCCTCCTCAGCTGTTGTGGGGGACTGGGCTTGTGCCTGTTCTCTGTCCACCGTGCACAGCACAGGCTGCAGCTGTTTTCTGGCGGGGCAAAATCTGTGACAGGTACAGCAGCAGCAGAGGCAGGTACTGTGTCCTGCTCTGAGGCATCTTGTAGTGCTTATGCCAATAATGCTGGATAAATCTGTGGTGTAAGTGTGGAATAAAAGGTGCACCTGAGGATTTTAAAGAGACCTTGTTTATAGGAAAAAGGGAAAGCAAGCAGTATTTTGTCTTTAATCGTTATGTAAGGTACAATGAATAATACAGAAGGTTTTTTGCTTCCTGACACGCATACAAAATCCACTTGCATAGACCAGTGTCACTTTGAAGTGAAATATGTATTTGAAATATCTTTTTCCAGCTCTGAAACATTATACATCAAAGATACAAGATTTTTCTGATCTAATACATGTTGAAACATTTGGGTTTCGAGGTGAAGCTTTGAGTTCACTGTGTGCACTAAGGTAATTAATATTATATTATTTATTAGTAGTAGAAAGTTACTGTATGCACAAAGACACAACACCCTTTCAGTTTACCATTATTGATAAAATGAGGCTTTGGAAACTTCCAGTTCCTTACTGTTAGGTCAATTTTGAGCAGTAGGTTGCACAACATCCTGAGTCCTTTCCAACCAAAATTATTCTATGATTCTAAGCACCTAATTGGTCGTTTTATGTACAAAATTTAGGGTTACTTAAGTATGCAGATCTTTACAGTGTGGGACTGTGCATTTGCAGGAGTATTTGATGCTCTGATGTAAAGCACTGTAATATTTAAGTGCTGTTTGTTAGGCCATAAGTCATTAAAACTGTACTTAAATTTCTTTCAGACCAACTATACATTTTAAATCAGCTTTTGTACACAGTGCTGCAGGTATCTATTAGAATGAGGAATGTAACGTTCAACAAAACTAGATTTTAACATTGAATTTTATAAGAGAGGAATGAAAGGGATACAAATAAGAATGTTTGTATTGTAGCTAGGAAAGTGTTACACTACTCTGAAGAGCAGGTTCTTAGCTGTTTATGGGGAAGAGTTGTTTCAATTAAGTTAACGGTATTGCTGTAGTTTCTGTGCTGATTGTCGTGAGGAATAGATAAGATAATACAGTGCTCAGTGAATAATTCTGTTGCCTCTTTCCTCCCATTAGTGATGTTACCATTTTTACCTGTCATAAGTCAGCAAAGGTTGGGACTCGTTTGGTGTTTGATCACAATGGCAAAATTACTCAGAAGACTCCTTTCCCACGACAGCAGGGAACAACTGTCAGCATCCAGCAGTTGTTTTATACGTTACCAGTGCGGCATAAAGAGTTTCAAAGAAACATCAAAAAGGTAAGGTCAGAAATTCTCAATTCAAAGGAGCGTCATCCCCCAGAATTTATTCACTGCTGAATGAAATTCAGTGCTCTGTAGAATACATTGATTACAGACTATTTCATGCCTGTCTGACATCTTAATCAGTTAAGAAAATTCTTCTTGTGTGCTTTCCTTTTATGCTTTGCAGTATTTGGGTTTAAAGGTACATTCTCAGATTTTAAGATTTTGAGAAGAATCCTTATCATGATCACTAATGTGTATTTTAAAACCAGGGACTGCTGTGTTGTTGCTAAATATCAGTCTTGAAAACATCCTGATTATTTTTAAAGTACTGTTTTTCTTTTTTTTTTTTAATTTAGTTCATAAAGATTTTAAGAACTATAAAACTCCCCCTCCTTGTTACCTGCAGATATTGAATGCGTTGTGTATACATTTATGTTTTAAAATGAGACATTTCTTATAAATATGAACTTTCTTCTTTCCTTGAATAGGAATATGCAAAAATGGTCCAGCTGTTGCAGGCCTACTGTATTGTTTCCAAAGGAGTGCGGATTAACTGCACTAATCAAGTTGGCCAAGGGAAAAAAAGCTGTGTGATATCCACTGCTGGAAGTCCCAGTTTAAAGGAGAACATTGGAGCCGTATTTGGACAAAAACAGGTATTGCTTTTATTATTGAAGAGAGAGAGAATGTAGCTGTATAGAGAGATTTTTAATGTCTAATAAAGTGGGAGAGGATGGAGTGTTGGCCTGCAGCACACCCTACAGGCTGACAGAGGAGAAACACCGCAGCCTCCACGGCTTCCTCTGAAAGTCCTGGATCTGCTCAGAGATGTTTTACGGAAGACAAATGATTTAGGGGATGGGGTTATGGCTTAATATCTCTCTGAAACCAGCTTTAAGGGCCGTTGTACCAGCAAACGGGCTGTATGTCACAAGAACAAGCAATTTTTAAAAATCCTGAAAATGGTGTGATGGGAAAGTCTTAATTGGAGAACAGAAAACTGCTGTGTATCCGTAGCTTTTGCAAGCTCCTCCTATGAAAATAAGTTTTGTTGGTTAACCTTTAAATGGGATTGCAGCCAGCCCCTGTAAAGCTGTAGTCTGTGATGCTTGCTAAGGAATGGCTATAAAAATAATTGTTATCCTCTAGATGAGAGCAGAGATGAACGAAAGCTCAGAAACATCTTCCCTGCAGCTGTATATTACAATCATCAGAAATATTGAGTGGTTGGCAGCTGCTGGCTGTTGATAAACACTTTTTCCCTCCACAGTGCCCATGCAGAGATCTCAAAGCCTGTTCATGCTGAGGCTGAGAGATGAGATGGAAGATGTAACTTTGTCTTGCCACGCGGCACCAAGCATAGCTGAAAATTGAGTGTTATCTGAATAGAATGTTTAGCTTATAGCTTGTTTTTTAATATTGAATACTTAAATTGATAGAAGCTGCTCTAATGGCAGAAAAATAATAGTGGTGTGACTGGGAAAATGTTTGTGGTAAACATAACTGTTCTTAGGGAGCTTGTGATTCAAATAACACATTTTCTAATAGTTTTATTGTCCTTTCAAAAGAAACTTCTATTACTCTTTTTGCCTGTTGCTTTAGCATAAAATTTGTTTAGGTCATATGTATGTCAAGCTGTCAATTATTTTGTTGTTCTATGTGTGTACATTTAAAGCAAGTGTCTGTGAAATAAATAAGGCACAGGTTGTGATATCAGAGGATGAGAACAGCCATTTATTACAGGCATTGTTCTGTTTCTCAGTGAACAGTGCTATTGTCTTCTACTAGATTTGGATATTTAATGTGTTTGTCTTGGTCAGCCAAAATGCACCATTTTCTCAAATAAATTTTAAGGCTAATAAATGACAATAAAATAGAAGGGAAAAATCTATATAGGTTTGATGTTTCAGTTCCTTACCTTTATTTTTTTTCAGTTGCAGAGCCTTATTCCTTTCGTTCAGCTTCCTCCTAGTGAAGCTGTTTGTGAAGAATATGGACTCAACCCTGCTGACATGCCACAAAATCTTTATAGGTAATTAGAAAAGTACAAACCACTGTTGCTTGTGGCATTTTACCATACACGAAAATTGAAAATAAAAAGTAAAAGAAATAAAAAGGTGTTGTGATTTATAGTATTAAAAAGAGCCAAGAACAGCACAGTAGATACTGGGATGCAGTTTTGTAGTAGCCTTTGTCAGATAAGGAACTGAGAGAGGAAATGTATGTATACATATTCACTGATGCTGTACATTACTGTTTCCTTAAGCCCCTTGTAAAATACTTGCCCTTTAAACATGCTTTTCTCATCCATTTTACCTTACTCTTACATTATTTATCCAACAGCATTACTGGCTTCATTTCTCGCTGTGATCATGGTGTCGGAAGGAGTACGACAGACAGACAGTTCTTCTTCATCAACCAGCGTCCCTGTGACCCAGCAAAGGTGAGGGGTTTATTCTTCTGTCATCACCCCCTTGACTAACTCGTTCAGTATTCTCTGAAAACCTCAGGATTAGTAGCTCGTGTGTATGTTTGTTTCTTGGTGGCACAAGTTCCTGTGTCTCAAGTTTCTGTCTTAGTTGTGTCTATTTGTGTGAACAAGAGCTCAATCATCCAATCTATGTTTTAGCACATCAATACACACCTGTGCAAAATAGAAGATAATAATATTGAAGTTTATTGTTTTTTCACCATTTTTGCAGGTTGTCAAGATTGTGAATGAAGTTTATCACTTACACAATAAACACCAGTATCCATTTGTTGTCCTTAACATTGGGGTAGATTCTGGTATGTTCTGAATAATTTTTAGTAACTTCGGTAAAGGCTATTACAATTTATTCTTCAATGATGTTTTTATTTAGAGAATATTGTACTTTTCATCTGTATGACTTCCTGCACATTGGGGATTTTTTAGTGCTCAGTTGGTGAGGGAGAAATAGGGTCTAGCTGTGTTTCCACTGTTTTTCCCCTCCACTTCTTCTATACCCAGAAGTAACTTCTTATCTTAAGTGATGAGGAAGAGGTCAGCTTAAATACAAGAAAACTTGTGTCACGTTTTTGTTTGCTGAAATGTTGAGACAGTTAAATCTGATTTGCAGACAAAATGGCAAATAAACCAGAACTAATTCTGGGTAATAACATTTCATTTTATTTGTAAAGCCGTAATTTTTTTCTTTTTTTTTCTTTTTTCCAGAGTGTGTTGACATCAATGTAACTCCTGACAAAAGGCAAATTTTACTTCAGGAGGAAAAGTTTTTATTAGCAATTCTAAAGACTTCTCTGATGGAAATGTTCGGTAGTGATGTTAACAAACTGAATGTCAATCAGAAACTTCTGGACATTGCAGGTAGGACACAAAATGTGGAAGTTTTGAGTATGATATATGGCAGAGAATTGAAGATGGAAAAACATGTTTTTAAAAACCCAAAGAAGAAATGAAAAGAAAATTTAAACAAAATTAAAGAAGGACCCTAAGCTATTAAGTGATTGTTTTGGAAGTGATACATGCCAGCACAGCAGAATTTGAGTCAACTTTATGAGGAAAAAATTAACACAAAATTAGTCGATAATGCTTGCAAAAGATTTCTCCAAGATACTGAAAGAGATCTATGTTTTTTTGTGAAAATGTCTTTGAGAAAGAATGGTTAAAGGCTCATAAACAAAATATGAAAATTAAATATGAGTTTATTGGGTTTTAAACTTTGATTCTTGTATGATACCTACAGAAATTGGTGATTCTCTTGTGACTGTATAGTCTTTCAAAATCGCTTTCCCAAGTTAAGATCATCTCATTTTCCTCCTATCATTCAACAGAGACCCTTCTAATTTTCCTTTTTGCTGACATACAGAATCAGTTGTAGCCTGATTCTCTCTGTTATTTTAAATTAACCTTCAGTAAAATCCATGTTGGACTGGCAGTTGGTGAGGTTGAAGTCCTCTAATGACCTGCAAATCCCATATATTCTAAGTGCCTATTGTGCCAGCTCCTTAACACTTCGTCAGTGGAATTTTATGGTGACCATGAAGTGTAAGAGCAGTTCACTTCTCATTGTCACTCTGTCATTAAACTCTTTTGATAATATAAATAAATGTGCTGATTGGACTGATTACTGTTCCAGTTTAAAAAGAGACTACAAATTCATTCTTAGTAGTGCCATTAAGTGTCTTCAAGATGTACCTGTTTCTGTGTTTGCTATTAATGCATTTCAGCCCCATACTCATTGTCTGAAGCTTCAGGGCTCCTTTGGGCTGTTTGATATTTTTCTGCTTCTTTTCATTCCCTTCATTAAAGCACATTATTTAATTCATGTTTCCATCTAACTTAGAATCTTGAAATACTCTGTATTCTGATTTCATTAGGCAACTTGAAGACACTTCCTGAAGAGACAGAAAAGCCTCAGGCAGAAATGCTGTCTGACTCTGAGACTGAAAATCCAAGTGGTGAAGGCAAAAGAATAATGACTCTTGCCAGATTAAGGGAGTCGTTCTCTCTCCATCAAGGAACAGAAAGTAATTTTCGAAGCTCTAAAAAGGTAAAACAGCAGCACAGTTCCCCTAGACAAAGGTTACTCGATACCACTGGGAGTACTGTAAAGATTCAAAAGGCTGTCTTGGCTAAGGAGGCTGAGAGTTGTCATAAGTTGGACTCAAGGGTGTCAATTCCAAGGAGACACTTGAGAAAACTAGAAGATAATGCAGATTCTGGATTCTGTAGCATTTCTGAGTCAGATGCTGGGTGTAGTACACCAGAAGCTGGAAGCTGCATCAATAGTGAAAGTGCAATTAATTCTGAAGAAGAATTCTGTAGCACAGAAGAACAGACTCAGAAGGAATGTCTTAAAACTGCTGGTTGCAGTAAGAAGTCATTGGATTGTGATGTTGAGGTCTTGGGCACTGAACCCAAGTTAGATCAAGTGAATGACTGGACTGATCAAAAGGAGTTCTCTCAAGAAGCCATTAGCTGTTCCCCGAGAATAAAACGTTTTAAAAGCAAAAACTTTAAAAGTGAAGCAGATGATACCGAGGCAGGTAAATATCCTGAAGTGAAGAACACTACTGTTGATGTACTGGTGGAAGTTAAAAAGAAAATTGTGCCTCTTGAATTCTCTATGAAGGTTTTGGCAGAAAAGGTAAAAAAGGTAATACAGCAACAACAGAAAAATACAGAAACTGAAAATTACAGAAGATTTAAAGCAAAAATTAGTCCTGGGGACAATAAAGTAGCAGAAGATGAATTAAGAAAAGAGATCAGGTATTTCTGCTTTCACTTCCTTGATATATTTTGTTCATCAGCTAATAGAATTAGTTAAGGAAGAATGTAAGACTTTCTTGTGGGATGGGAAGGAGACTTACATGTACCTGTTAGTTTTGGGTCTATTTTTTATTTAATGTCACCAAAAAGTTTGTTTGATGAGTTATTTTGCTGACAGAGGAGCCACTTTAACTAAGTGAAAGCAGAATATGGAAAAAGACACTAAAAAGCCACAAACATCATTGATTTGGCTTAGATCAGCCTTGTAAATTGCAGTGCAGTCAGAGAAACACCAAATTTCATGACAGATAACAACACACTGGAAAGACTGCATAGCTCATTTTCCTCCCTTGTGTGAATGAAATTTGGTGAGACTTACCTGGAAAAATAAGTTACATTCAGGTGGTCAGCGGACAGTAAAAGTCTGTGATTTGTTAATATTTGGATTAAAAAAATGTGTTAGGAATCAACAGAGATTGTGAAAAGAAGGCAAATATGTCAGCTACCTTCAAAACCACGATGCCATCTTCAGTGTCACTTACTTGGGCTATTGCCATATTGCCTGCTTCTAATTTTATTTTCACGAATGGGGGAATCCTGAGCAAGTCCTGTCTTAATGATGGATTGTGTTCTGCCAGTAATGGCCTCATCAGTCAGTGAGAGATTCTCAATAACTGTAATTTTTTTTTTACATTTATATCCTGCTTAAATGAGATTTTCCTTTTTTTAAATATAAAGTGTGTTCTGCAGGGGAGAAAAAAGAGGTTTTAAGTTTTACATGGTAACTGATATGGTGTAATTTATAATCTCTTTATATTTTTTGTATACAGTAAAGAAATGTTTTCAAAAATGGAAATCATTGGCCAGTTCAATTTAGGGTTTATAATAGCAAAGTTGAATTCTGATCTTTTCATAATCGACCAACATGCTACTGATGAGAAATACAACTTTGAGATGTTGCAGCAACACACTGTTCTCCAAGGTCAGAAGCTGATAGTGTAAGTATTTTCAGTGTTTTAACAATAACACTTCTTAACTTGAATTCAGTGTTTCAGAAGGATATCTATGATTTATAGTTATGTAGCATTTTACACATTCAGAACACTTGAGACTAAAGTGGTTTTTATATTCTGTGTTTCAAAGAGTCAATCCTCACATGAAACACCAGTTCCATGGATGCAGTTGCAGCAAGTCAGTGGTCAAACAGATTTCCCAGTGGGCTTTCAAAGCAAGCCACATACTGGAAACTGCTGCTGCAACAAGGAATGCTGCCCAGCTTCATTCTGCTGAGTAACACTTGGAAATAACTGTTCAATAGAGAGGTTTTTTTTAACAAAGCAGAGTGAAAAGTTTTACCACAGACCTCTGTATTAAGCATCTCTAGGTTGTTTCTGAAATCTGTCTTGAGTGCTCTGCACTGTCTAGCTATGCAACACCATCTTTTTCTCTCTCTTTCAGGCCTCAAAATCTCAATTTAACAGCAGTAAATGAAACTGTATTGATTGAAAACCTTGAAATATTCAGAAAAAATGGGTTTGATTTTGTCATAAATGAAAATGGTGAGTTTGGACCAGAATTGTTGGAAGTAAAAGAGTTCAAAGGTTTAATCTTATTTATTATGCAAAACTTCCCTTGGGTGTTGCCGTAAACTTTGAGATAAGATGCATTCTTGTATATGGGATGTTTGTTTTTTAAGACTTAAAATTCTGTGGTCTCTCTGCATGATTTAACAGAACATTGTAGATTATTTATCTTGCCAGCTTTTTGCAGAAGTTGCTGAAGACTCTTTGGAGTCACTCTTTGGCTATATGACTGGATGTGCATTTTCTGGATATGTTACATTAAAATCCTTTTGTTTCATTAGTACATTTGCAGGGATAAATGCAGGCAAGAGGTAAATGTAGTCTTCTAAAATAAATAGATACCATCAGTAACTGATCTTCTTTGGTTTCCTTATGGCTTTAGTACTGACTTGCTTTGTTCTTTTGAGCAAATTCTGGAACCTGCAAGCTCCTTATTGTTTCCCTTATACAGTGAGGATAATGAAAGTGCAGTGAGGTACCACTTTGCTATTTGGGAAGTCACTACGCATTTTTTCCATAGTCTTCATTCCAGAATATTCCAGGGTTTCTTTGGTCTAAAATGCTATTAATTATCAATCTCTTACCATCATAAATCCTGAGTGATTTTGTAGTCACATAACCTCAAAATAGTTTCATAAACCAGTTGTTCTCTGGAATTGAAGGGTTTGTCAGAAATCTTCCGTGCTTTTAAGTTTGCAAACAATTTTTTTATTAATGTTAAAAGGGCATCTGCCATAGTTGCCACTTTGGTTAGTTAATTACATCCATCAAAAGATTAAATTTAAACATTGGTATATATGCACATCACATCATATTAACATTTTGAAGTAGTTTCTCAGTTTTTCTCTCAAGAAAAGGTAATTTCCTGTATTTCTCTGTTTCTTTATTATTGTTGCAAACCTTCCAGCTCCTGTAACTCAAAGAGTTCAATTGGTATCGTTGCCAACAAGCAAAAACTGGACTTTCGGTCCACAAGACATAGATGAGCTGATCTTCATGTTGAGTGACTGCCCTGGAGTGATGTGCAGGCCCTCCAGAGTCAGACAGATGTTTGCTTCTCGAGCTTGCAGAAAGTCTGTAAGTACTGCACTTGATATTTGTGTTCAAACAAATAAACACCATGTCTCCTGATTTAGTATAGGTGGCTGTGTCTGTATGTGTATTGCAGGACAAGTTTATTTACTGCTGAGTGTCAACAGCTAATATCCTTCCATCTGTTCCTCATGTTTTTATCTAGTAGAATTTGGGGAAAATTTCTGGTAGTTTTTTATTTCGTTCCAAACTTACGCATTTATGAAGATCGTGTTAGCTGTGTTTTGTCTTTGGGTTGTCTGGTAGGTTTTTTTGCTTTTAAAGCCAGAATTTATTTACTGCAGTACTGAAGTACTGCTCTGCTCTGCGTCAGCTGGCAAATGGAAAAAGGAAATAATTCTTTTTTTTTCCTTTACTTGCAGGTGATGATTGGAACTGCACTGAACGTGCAGGAAATGAGAAAACTGATCACCCATATGGGTGAGATTGAGCATCCCTGGAACTGCCCCCATGGGAGGCCTACTATGAGACATGTAGTCAGTTTAGACTTGATTTCACCACAATAAGTCAGTGTCTGTTTATTAACATTTTTATTTTTAATTCTTGGCAATATTTTGAGCTTTTATCGTGACTCTGTTGTTTAAGAGTAAAAAAATTTTAGCCTGTCTTCAGAGTTGGAAACAATAGCACTTGAAGGCATTCAGCAGGATTTCCTTGTTACTCCTGTCGAGTCATCAACACAAACATCCTGGAACTCACGTAAATAAGTTCTCTCTTACTGCAATTTACTGTGTGTTGTACTTATCTGAGCAGCAATCAAAACTTTTATAAAATAAATACGTTTATATATAAAGATCAGGAGTAGGTGAACCTCATTTACAGCAAATACACTGATTCTTAAAATGAAGGGGTGTGCGAATTTAAGTCCCTGGGAATGCCATAAAACAAATATTAGCTTTCTATGTTTATACATCATGTATGTGATAATTTTAAAAAAAATGAAAATTATACACAATTTTTTTTTTTTTTGCTTGTAACGAAGCTGGGTTTCATTAGAGAGAATGACTTAGAGCTTTAATTTCTGGTAGAGTGATTAATTTATTAGTGTCTGTGTTTAAGGCTTGAATAGAATAATTTGTCTGGCATCTTTACTTTTAATTAGCATTGTTCCTTTCCGAATTCCAAACTTGTTTTTCAAGAACAGGGATTCCTCTTCTGACACTGAGTGTCTTGCCAGTCAGGTCAGTCTAAATTCTATCTTAGGTCAATCAAAATAGTTAGAAAACGGTCTTTTTGAATCAGAAACCATTAAATTGTGTAGCTAAGCTCTTCCAGTTCTGTAGGGCCTGTGTTTATGGGTTACGTTCCCTTCACGCTGGATTTGCTGTTGATGGAGGGGTGGCCCCGATGCTGCTGCTGTTCCTCCAGTGCTCGAAGCCGCCCGTGCCGCTTCTCCGAGCAGCGTGGCAGAGCGTGCCCCATGGTACCCGGCACGGCCGTGGCCAAGAACCTTAAACAAATTGTTCGTGTTCCGTGCGGAGCCGCGATTTCGCACCCCTGCTCTGCCCGTGCGGAAAGCAGCCCCGGCGGGGCCCGCTCACCGCGGCAGCGTCGTTATGGCTACGGCAGCGCCGCCGCACTGCGCCTGCGCGGGCGAGAGCGGCTCGGCACCGGCCCGGCCCCGCCGTCCCTCAGCCGGGGCTCGGTAAAGGCTCGGCACTGGCCCGGCCCCGCTGTCCCTCAGCCGGGGCTCGGTAAGGGCTCGGCACTGGCCCGGCCCCGCTGTCCCTCAGCCGGGGCTCGGTAAGAGCTCGGCACCGGCCCGGCCCCGCTGTCCCTCAGCCGGGGCTCGGTAAGGGCTCGGCACTGGCCCGGCCCCGCCGTTCCGTGGCTTGCCACCGGCCTTCCCCCGTCGTCCCCCGCTCAGGTGCCGGTGCTGCGGTGGCCCAGCGGCGGTGAGAACCCGGCGGGGCCCTGAGGCTGTCCCTGCCGGCCCTCGCCACTGCGGCACTGGCGGGTCGGGTTCTTGCGCTGCCAAGCGGTGATGCCCGGCTGTGATAGCATTGCAGCTGTGCAGGCAGTCCTGTAACCTTTAGATGGCTCTCAACTGGCCAAATAACTACAAGATAGAGTGGTTATGCTGTGCTGTGGTTCAATCTGCAACTCATAACTTGGGAGGCAAATTAAATCAATCATAGTAGTGCAGCTATAACTTCCAAGAACTTGCTGAATGCGTATCTTTGAGAAATGGCTTTCAACTTTTCCACGTAATTGAATCTAATAGACACCTAAAAATCGAGTAAGGGTGATCTCCATGTGACAAAAGTAAGTCTTTTGACTTACAACACTTCCATCACAGTGGTTTTGATGGAAGACTTGGAGGTAATTCACAGACATTGCTCCCTGTTAACCCTGTGGCCTCCCTGCCACAAGCTGACACCCCTGCCTTGAGGAATTGCTGTTGCAGAATACCTTAAATACATGCATATATAATAATGATCTAAATACTGGGTTTTTTTGGTAGATGTCTGTGTTTTGGGTTTTTTAACTAGTTTACAAGGTAAAAATATTTACTTAAGACGGAAGTAAATTTTCATTTTTCAGAAGGAAAATACACGTTGAGACAGTTCAGTAGCTATGCCAAAAGGCAAGAAGAAAGATGTCAAGAAGAAAGATGACAAGAAAGATGGTAAGAAGAAAGCTGGTGGGAAGTCAGAAGAATCTGTAGGTCCCACAGCTGAGAGTAGCTCAACAACGCAGCCAAATTTGCCGACCGAGTCAGTGGGTGAAGAAACTCAGGCAATTCCAGAGGCACCAGATAAAGAGCCAGAGGTAGTGGAACCACCTGTTCCCCCATTCCACGAAGAGCCTGTTCTTGCTCAAGTGATTATAAAAAGGTACACTTCTTACAGCAGTGAAGTCAAGAACTCTCATTTAAGTATCTCTGCTGTAGCCAGTGTCATATAAACACAGATTTGACTCTTGATTTGAAGCAGAGAATCAGGTTTTTCAGACCTAGTAGCCGTGACACCTTAGAAGACATACATGTGGAATTCTGCTGCCTTCTTGCATCCTAGAATACTACTCATGCTCTCTGCCTGCCAAAACCCTCATTCCTTTAGCTTGGTCACCTTCAATGAAGTTTTGTTAAAGTATACAGGTAACTGATGAAGAAAATTTATCATGTAATCTTTAGTTGTTGCTGCTTTTTAATGCTGAGGGCTGCTCATATTCCTTCAGAATATCCAAAACTGAGGAAGCAGGTGAATGGCAATGTTAACAAAATCCTTTTGTATTTCAAGGGAGCTATATGTAATGTTTCATGTTCCAGCATGCCTGGCTGTAAGGTAGTAAATGCTACCAATATGATTTTTTTCCTTAATTGAAGGAATTATGGGTCTGAGGCAACACAACAATTACGTGGAATATTACAAGGAAGGTTCAAAAAATTGGAAATTTTCTTGTAGTTCATTAGTCTATACAAGATGCAACAGCTGACCTATGTGTAGACCATGGTAAATCAAAGGTCATTTATTAGATGTGATTTAGATCTATTAGCAGTGACTTGAAATCTACATCTTTAGTTTGTTTTCTTTGTAGCTATGAAGGTGAAGAAGTTGATGGATTCTATGAGGGTGAAGGATTTATATGTTTTGAGGGAGGAAATACATACAAGGTGAGTGTATAAATTAAAAAAAAAAAAGCAGTGATGGAATAAGTTCTCTCTCAAGAGCACTGGGCAGCATTGAAAGCTCTGTTAGTTTCTGGCATTAAAACTCTTGATTTGAAACCAGTAGTTGGAGGGGAATTAACATTCTTTTGAAATCTTACAGTCACTGTAGGCTTCAGCTGGGGTAAGAATAAATCTGCAAATGATGCTATTCTCTTCATTTTGAAGGGTCTGTTTTCTGAAGGGTGTATGAACGGACAAGGGACTTACACGTGGGCTGATGGAGTAAAGTACGAGGTAAAGTACAATTTAAGTTATAACTGAACACAAGAGCACCCAGTTAGATGTGCAAATTGAAGGAAAGTAGCTAAGCTGCAGTAATTGGTGCAGTACAGGTGGCAACTGCGGAGCTGTGGCAGTGATTTCAATCACAAGTCTGACTTGTCCCAGAAAGTTGGGGAACAGAGAGTCTTAGTTTTTAATGCTGTAATTTAATCTTTCAGGGAACATTCATTAAGAATGTGCCGATGCTTGATGGCCGCTATACCTGGAGTGATGGCAGTGTTTATGAAGGATCAATCAAAGATGGGCTTAGGCATGGGTATGGATATTTCAGGAGTGGTACTCGTCCAATTTCTTACCTTGGTGATTGGTGCAATGGTAAAAGACACGGAAAGGTCAGTAAGAACTAAATGAGAGCATGGGCTCGGGCGATGCCTTCAAAACCTGCAAGTGTTACTGTGCAAAGATTTTGCAAAAGTGTTTTGTTCTGTCGCATGGTCTTATGCCGTGTAGAGATTTGTTCCTTCTCCTAGGGAGTTCTTCTGAGGTTGTGAATACAGTTAGTACTGTAGACCTACTGTTGGAAGTAAAATTCTGAAGGGGTCAGAAAGCTGATCTACCTCAAGAGTGAGCACTGTAATTAAGATGCCAAGGTTAGCTTTCTTAAGGTGTTTCCGAGGGGTTTGAAAAACATGGTAGACTTTGATGTAATGTAACAGGATTTTTCTTTCGAACGCTTGGTGTTTTCTAAGGTCTTACCTAATATTAATCAAAAGAGGTTGCTTTTTTTATTTAATTGTATCCCTTCAGTTGCTTTCAGTACAGTGAATCAAAGTGACTCTTAAGTATTAGAATGTGATTACAAGTGCCGTATCATTTGTATGTGGTGTTTTATTCATGTAGATGAATATTTAGGTATTTAAATTGACTGTGCTCTTTGTTTCAGGGTATAATTTACTATGATGAGAAACATACCTCCTGGTATTCGGGTGACTGGGTAAATAATGTCAGAGAAGGACAGGGATTGAGACGGTAAATATGATAACACTTGTTCTTACCCTCACATTTTTTTATTTTATGTGAATTATATTACAGTTTCTTCTGTTGTTTAAAATGGGTACAAATGCTGTCATTTCATAATAGTGTGTGTCTTCTACAGTGGAATAAAAAATGTGCAAAGTGCTTTATGATAACAAAACAGACCTTCTTTATAAGTTTATTTTTATGTGCAGTATTTCTGCTGACCATTCGCACAAAAGAATAGCTAAAGACTAAATCCCAAATCAGCTGCGGGAAACCACAATTCAATATTTAAAACCAAACACACTCGATTGATTTGAGCAGATGGAGCTGCCTTATGAATAAGTGACTTATCTATAGAATTATATATAAACAAATATTTTTAAGACCTATGGCAAAGATTTTTGGGGAAAAGGAGCTGGTTAATATTTTTAGTAATTTCTAAATTAAAAATAGGAGGTAAACAGTGGCTACAATCAAACCTCTGTATCCATGTCATAGTGAGTCAATTCTCAATTTAATGCTTATATTTAGCCTTAATAAATTCTAAATTTATTAGCAATGAGGTTTCGCATAAACCTTTCATAAGATCAGCATAGAATTTAGTATGAATTAACTTTTGTTGGTTTTTTGCAGCTACAGATCTGGAAATACCTATGAAGGTCAGTGGGAGAAAAATCTACGACATGGACATGGAAAAATGATATGGGTGACAGCTAATCAAGAGTATACAGGACAGTGGATGTGTGGCATGCAGGTATTCATTTCTTCTCCAGAAACCTTTCTTTAGTTCAGCATCTGTCCACTACTCTAGGAAAGCTAAATAGGGAGCTTTGTATGATTTTTGCCAGTTGAGATGGCAGAAACTTGTTCTTTATTGCAAATTGATTCTCATGTTAGCAATATTCAAATTGTTAAAAGGCTTTTGATTTAGTCTTATAAAATCAAAATTTAATTCCTTGGTGGAAAACATAAACATTTTTCAATTAAAAAAAAAATTTAAAGAAGTATTTGTGACTTAGTTTGAGCTATGACTTCAGCAGTAGGTATATGTAGCAGTTTATTTCTGTGTCACCTGTAAAATCCTAGACCATACTGTTCCCTCTTGGAAAAGTTTTGTGATGGAAGACAATTTTGTGGCATTTTCAGTTCCTTCCATTTATTATTCTGTTTCAAAAAGAATGTGAGCTACTTGCTCTGTCTTTTCACTCTGCTTAAAATTGTCAGAGAGTCCAGCTTGTGGAACATCCTGGCTCTGTGGCATGGTGTTCCTCACCTGGCTGTTGAGCGCTGCGGGAGAAGGATTCAGGGAGGAAGGGTGGGTGTCTTTAGGAGTCCTGTGGTAGAGCTTGCTCAAGTCTGTGTTGGTGCAGTGTACCCTCTAGGTGCTTCTCCCACGCACCTTTGTAGGATGTAGTTCTGTGCCTGCTTTGAAGTGCTGCAGCCATCAGCTGGGGGCTTTTATTTCAGAGAATTGCCAAAGTCTGGACCTGTTTTTTAAACACACCATTTTTTTTCAGCATGGATTTGGCACCCACATGTGGTTTTATAATAGAATGCATAAGTCACATTACCCTCTACAGAATGAATACATGGGTGATTTTGTAGAAGGAGAGCGCCATGGACACGGGATGTTTATATATTCTAATGGAGCAATATACAGCGGAGAATGGGTTTGTAATAAGAAGCATGGCAAGGTGAGTATTGACAAAACTACAGCAAACTGTTCTGCTCTCTATAGAGGATCTCTAAATTTCTGTACAGCAAACTACGTTCAGTTTGCAATGTGGATGGAATCCCCACACAGAGAGTCCCCTGAAAGCAGTAGGAGTATTTCCAAGGACACGGGTTGACTCTGTGGTTAGTTGTGTTTTGTGTGTACAAAGACATACATTTCACTGTGCAGATTTTCAGTGCAATAGGTGCACCTTGAGTTTTGCAGTGGTTGGTGAGAATTTCACAGTTCCACAGCGAGCTAATGGATTTCAAGCTGTCCTTGCAGAGAGAGGTTCTTACATAAAACAAACTTCTGGAAAAACTCTGAATGGAGTGCCATCTATGCAAACTAAGGAATGCAAACAAGTCTTTCTATATGGGGGGGAAATACTTTTCAAATATATATAGGCAGTTCTTTATCCCAACAATGTGCCTATTTAATAGGTGAAAACATGCATTATAAAAGAGGGTAGGAAAAATTATTTTGCTGTATTTTATTTCATTTCATATATTACATTTTAGCCAAGATTCTGAAAAGGAAATTTGACTGAGAGCATTAGTGTTACTTGTTATGATCTTTGTTGTATATTGTAATTAATCTGCCCGTAGGGTGCGTTCGTCTCCGCGAACGGTCAAGTTTTCCAAGGAGAGTTCATAGACGATTATCCAGTGCAACATCCTGCTCGTCAAGGGCCTGCTGTGAAAGCCAAAAATCAGAGAGCCACTGGCACAGGAAGGCGTTCTGGCACTAGTGAGCATCTTAACAAAACAAATTTTGCTCAGGTCCCATTTTGTTGTTCCATTTTACTATAACGTGAAACCGTTTGTACATACTCCAGAACCAGACATATTTCTTCAAAGAACTTAGATAAGAATGGGAGTCATGGCTTTTGCTTCCATGCTGCGTTTCCTGTGAGTGACATTTGGAGTGGAGTGACACATCCACACCACAGCTTGTAATGGATGGAACACTGCTGTCTGAAAGTTTCACAGCTTATGTAATGTCTGCATTTCCTTTTGGTTAGGGGTTGATTTGATGAAATTGCTCTTCAGTTGTTATGCTGTTGGTTGTGAAATCTCTACTCTTCACTATGAAGGAATCTGTTGTTCCAAGTCAGTCATATAAGAAGGAATAATACACGTTTTGGTTTTCTGTGTGTATATATATATTAAACTTTGTTTTAATTTGTTCTAACTTATTTTATTTGCATGGTAGAAAAGACCACAAAGGTTAAGGCCTTGGGAATGACTTCTGTTCTGGGATCAGATATTGAGTTGGATATATCTTTTCTGCTTGAGTTGTTTCCAAAGGAAAACAGAGAGGAAGAAGTGAAACAAGTAAGAGTCTACTGTTTGATACTTGCAGTTTCCCCCTGTATTATGTTTCATATTGCTTTATTTCTGGTTTATTTGTGTTAAAGTAACTCTTCCCATTAAACAATTATTCGAAAATCTGAAGGCCATGAAAACAGAAAAGCAAAAAGAATGAAAAGACAGTATTGCCTCTTCTTCTGAGATTCCACTAAAAAAGATCAGTTAAAAATAGGTTAACATATCTGGAAAGGCATTGAGCTACCAGCTTTAGCTACTCTGAGGTTTGTCTGCTGACAGAGGATAATTTATTCTTATCAGTCACCAAAACCCATGTATTAAAACTACTTTTGAGTAATGCTTTTGTGAACACTTAGCCAGGGATATGCTCTTCTAAGTTGGAAGGTCAAATAATTATCTGCCCAGTTACAGGATCAATACAAACTGATCTCTGCTAGCTTTGAGATGCTGCTGAAAACATATCCTGCTTTATTTAGGTAGAATTGGCTGTGGTGAGGCATATTTCAAACCTGAGAAAAGCCTACAACTTCTACAGCGTCTTAGGCTGCAGTTCTTCTGACGACACGTACACCCTGACTAAGCTGCAGTTTTGGAGGTTTCTGAAGGACTGCGAGTTTCATCTCTCCTCCCTAACCCTCTCTGAAATAGATCGGGTGTTGAGAGGTTTGTATTCCTGGTGATCAGGGTCTGGAATGAAGGAATTTTAACAGTAAGCTGTGGAGAGTTGGAGTGGCAAGTTCTCCTGGCAGCTCATCTCTGGGAGTTAAGTGGCCCTGAGTCAGTACCTCTGTGCCTGTGAGTTCTCACTGGGTGAATTTACACTTCTCTGGGCACTTCTGGTCCTTAGGTGAGAAAATACAAAATCAAAATACAACATAAAAAACTGCACTGAAGAGCCATCTGTTCAAAATATATATTCACCCTTGGTCTTGCCATTACTATTACAGTTTTAAGAGAGAGGGAAGTAGGAGAAACAAATGGGTTTTTTTTCAGTGTTCTTAACTTTGGTTTGCATGTAGTATGGTATTTTTTTCTTCCACAGAGCCAGTTAATGAATCAATTCCCTTTAGACCTGCAGTGTCCTTAGTATGTGAAGGGTTTAACTCCAGCTCTGAATCCCCTTTTATTTCTATATATGCTGAGTGGATGCATTTCTAGAAAGAGAATTGTCCAAGATCCAGCTACAGGTGGACAGTTCTCCCATGACCTTTGTTTGGAAGTGCTGCACTGTCTGGTCTGAGTCTTCCAGGAGTGTTGTTACACTGTGATAGGTGGAGATGGAGAGGATAAGAAAGGCTGACAAATCAATATGCCTATAAGCATTTTAATGTACATGAGAACAGTAGAGATGTGGTCTTTTTAATTTTTTTAGGTGATAAAACACCTGAGCAAATACATTGTCCACATGAGGTATTACTGTTCAGAACGTTTTTGTCCTACCTTGTTCGCCTGGCATTTCATATCTATAATGAAAACTACAAGTAAGTTTCATCTTTTAGTGAAATTTATTTCAGTGTAATCAGCTTGAATCTTCCCAGACAAGAGTATTTTTGTTTCAACTGCAGAGGCAAAGTTCCTCATCTGCAAAAGTGTTTCTTAGAAATGATGTCCACGAATGTTCTGCCCTCTGTCTGTTGTGTCCAAGGTAAGCAATGCTATTTCTTCTGTGCAGAATTCATCAATTAGTACCACATGCATTACAGTTTTATTGTAACTTGTTATTCTTTACCCAATTCATTTTGAAAGGTCTCCTGTTTCGTGATGAACGATTCACGCTTTTTGCCATGAGCTACATTGACAAATGTTGGGAAATATACGAAGATTTTTGCAGACCACGTCCCAGACCTCCATTTGAACCCACAGTGAAGATGAGGCAATTCCTCTGGATGTTGGCTGTAATAATCTAATTTTGTTTTGTTTTGTGTGATTAGATGTGCTTTCTTTGTTCAGTTTATGTGAGCCTTTTAAAATAGCCCCTGTGGTTTCTGCACACCTGAAAAGTAGGAGTGAGGTTATTTGTGCAAACTGTCCAAGGAACAGTAAAGGAACAGTTGTTCTACTGTTATTTACTATTATTTATGCACTTTTTCAGGATTGAATTCTAATTTTGTACTTTATTATTTCAGATAATCAACTCCTAGACAAATGTGTTTAAGGAATATAAATATTTTTGCTGGTCCCCACTGTGTCTCCCTCTGCCCCATCTATAAAGTGTATATAGGAACATGTCCTACTGTTAGAACTCCAAGACTGACAGCTATTGAAATAACACAGTAAACCATTTCAGTAATGTATTTGCTACAAGAAGAACATGAGATTGTTTACTAAAATTCAGTAATTTGGGGACAGACCAAGATTACTATGAAGGTAGAGAACAATTGCCACTGATATGCCTGGGGTTTCAGTACTGTCACTTTATAAATCTGAGCAATTTTTTCATGAAGAAAAGGTCAGATGGCAAAATTGTAATTTTTTATAATTTTGTTTATGAGCTTTCACAAGTTCCTTTGTAACACTGCTTTTGCAGTCTAGGGAAAATTCCCCTTGGCTTCAACAGGACTAGAATTTCACTCTGTTGTTAACTACGTATGTGGAAGTATCATTTGAAACCACTAGAAATTTTGGCACAGGCTTGAAAGGGAGGTAGATTAGGTCCATGTGGGGAATGCCTTAAGTGCTGTTACCATGTAACATTTATTCTTACCCAGGATTTTAAACTTCTCAGCGAACAATTAACTGCTTCAAGAGTTGTAGGAATATTTGTCAAAGTTGGTGCCTCTCTACCTGGTATCAGTGGTGTCAACCTGGATCTGGAGGTGTGTATGGAAAAAAAACCATAGTCCATTGCTACAGGAACAATTAAAACTGCTTTTAAAAACTGCTGCAAATACTGTCCTACCTGCTGGAACAGGAGGAAAAGGAATTAATTTATTAAAAAAAAGAAGAGTACAAATTTGAACCTCTATTTTTGTCTTCCTTTGTTCTGCCTATATCTTTTAGTTTAGGTCACATACTTCTATGTTTTTTTGTTACCTCATCTTGGCAAAGTCTCAGCATACTTGACCATTCAGGTAAGTCCTTAAGAGTGCTGTAATCCACGCAGGGAAATCCCATTTCAGTGGAGTGCTGCTAGTGAGAGTTCTGTCTGTGGGGAGCTGCCTGGATGTGCAGTGATTACAGAGGGATTAATCGTTGCACCTCCAGCTGCTGAGGCTGTTAAGGTGGATCAGTAATTAAGATGTGAACCCACTGATTCTGAAAATCTGGTGATCCAAGAAACCTGATTAGTGACATGTGAGGTGCTGCCACCTCCGTGACGTCAAGTAGTGACTGCAGAAGAGTCCTGTGCTACCTGAGAGCTGGCCTAGTATAGAAGGTTTTCACCCTTAAAGAATTAACTCTTATTTAGCAACAGTCTCTTGTAAATGACATGACAATTTGTTTGGACCAGGATCTGATAAACTGAATACACAGTGTAAGTCTTACTAAGGAATCCATTATAAACCCACTCTTGGGGTTTCTTGCACTATCATGTGCAATTAAAATGTTTTAGGTAATAACTGTAGTTGTGAGTTACTTGTTAGAGAAATTTCTCATAGCTCCAGATACAACAAAAATCAGTGCAGTGTTTGAGCTCAATATGACTTGTAAAAAGTGTAACACATCATATCCCCTCCTGAATTTTTTGAGCTTTGGCTGTTTTCAGTTTTTCTTCAGAAGAAGGGATGTTTGACTAGGTAAATGAGGCCAGAGAAGCTTCACTATCACTTCTGAGTTCTTTGCTTGCTCAGGCACATAGGCCTGTTAATGGAGATTTTGTACAAATGAACTAATTTACCACTGCATTTGTTTTACTCTAGATGGTTTTTCTGGAATTTTTTGAAGCTCTTCTTGAGTGTGCATTGATCTATGTTACTGAGGATATGATCCTGGAGGAAGCAGCTCAAGATAATCGGAAAAGAAGTAGTGTTGAAATCAAGGCGGTCTCCAAGAAAAGTTCAGCTGCATCTCTCACAGAATGTTCTCTGCCCCAGGTGAAGTTGATGCAGACCTGTTCAGTGTTACTGTGTGTCCACTTAGAGGGCGAAGTCAGGCCCTGCAAATGTTCTCTTTCCTGACCATGGAACCAATTTCTTCTTTTTGCATAAACAATTATTTGATTGGGTCCTTCTGCTTTTTCTTTTTGTTGGTACCTTAAATTGTAACATCAACCCAGACAATTTCAACACATCTGCACATTTGCTTAGATAACTATAAGTACCCATAGAGTACTTCAGAAGGGGAACTGACAGATTGGTTGGCTGGTGAAAGATAGGTCTCTCCTGCATTAAGCTGAATGTCTAAAATTGTCCTGTAAAATGGCATTGCAGCTGTTGTGTGTAGCAAGCCTTGCTGTTTGCCAGCAGTTAGGCTGTCCTCTTTTAGCAAAAACTTCTGAGTAAGGATTTTGTAGGTTGTAAGATGCTGCCTGTGACACTGGTGCAATTTGGGTATACAGAGTAGTTGAAGGCATGAATTATGCACAAGATGAAAGTATTTTTGTTAATTCAAAGAGTATTCACAAAGACATAATTTCAAAGCCTCTGTAAGCCAGTAGTGCCACTGTACACCACCACTTCCCATTCCTTGGCCAGTTCCCACCCTATGGATCCATTCCCTTTCATCACTGCAAGCAGTGACACAGTTGCACAGTGAAGTGGTCCAGTTAAAATAGTCGAAAAAAGGGAGAAAATCTTAATTTAAATGTACTGAGGGTAAAATTCTTCTTGTGTTACATTTCATTAGTGTGTCTACAGCAGAAGTAAAATTGGTACAGACATAAATGATGACATTTCTGAGGCAGCTGAGCTGTACACTCAGGAGCAGATGAACAACAGATTAACAATATGTAGAGCATCATGTAAGAACAGAGGAACAGGTCAAAGAACAGGAGCTTTCATTCTCTGTAGTGCTGTCTTTCCCTGGCTCTGAAATAGGATAATCCTACTTGCCTGGCTGGTATCAAAGGTGAAACACCCCTGCAATTGAAATGTTGTGAGATGGGCATGATTGCAGGATGCATTTGGTTGGCAGGATGCTTTGTAGATGGGAATTTGCATGACTCAAAGGGACTTGGGATTTCACTTTGTAATTTGAACACAAGCCCAGACATTTAGTAACTGAATTTAAAACTTCTTGCCAGGCACCGAGACCTTGTGAAGGCACACAGTTTGCTCATCAACTTTCTCTGCTGGGTGAGTACTGTATAAAATGGCTATAAAATTATGAAGTGGCTAGAGGAGATTCACTTTTTCTGCAACTTTCAAAACAATTCAGCAGGAGCTGATCATGGAAACAGCTGATGTATTGCAGTTACAGAGGGCAGCTCCATTCAGTTTGGCAATTATGACAAGGTTTATGTTCAGCTTTCCATACCTGTTATACAGAGATAGCTGGGCAAGTTGGAATCTCTGAATTTTCTGTGCTTTTTAATTAGAAGCTATCCCTTTTTCCTTAAAAATAACTTTAAAGGCTTTTTAAACCTTAATTCTTCCTCTTCTGTCCCACTCATTTGGGCATAGAAACAAGAGATTGAACTCTGCATTGTGCCTTCATTAGAAACAAACTTTTCATCATTTCAGAAGTATTTTAACCACAGGTCTGGCTGTCAGGTCAGATGACAATCTACATTTGTTTGTGCTAAAGATCAAACTTGGTATTTCATGCACAGAATTAAAGGCTTAGTAATTTTAATTTTCTTTCTTTGCAATATCAGAAACTCTTCTCTCATTTCCCTCAACTCCTGGAGAAAGCAAATGTGCTGTGTCATTGCCCACCGAGGATGTAGAAGAAGGAGAAGATTCCTGTCCAGAAATGGATTTTACAGGTAAAACAGTCCTACTGTTTTAGGACTTACACACACAAATCTCTTGTAGCTCTTGAACTGGGAAGTTTTAATTGAATATGCAGATTTCAGCTTGTCACAAGAGGGCAGTAAATGAGCATTAATTCTGGAGAAAGATTTCTAAAAATCTTTAAATATTTTTAAAAAGAGAATAAAACTTCATGATTAAATGAGACATTTAAGTACTGACATAGTTTCCCCAATTTTAAAATGCTACATTTTATTTGTAGGGCATCTATAAGCTATCATTTGTATTTACTTTATGTGAAGCTCAAGCTGCAGGCCTGTCTGTGGAGTGTCTTGGACAAATAAAATGTGTTACTGCTAGCTCCTGCTTCTTCTGCTTAATATAAGAATTATTATTAGTGGTGTGCCACCACTAGCTGGGTAAGAGTCCTTATGTTAGGACAGGCCAGCACTCATGCAGAAGAGATGTCAGAAAGAGCACTTTGGTATGTCGAGGGTCGTAGTTTCTTGTACCATCTTCCTTCCAGCTGATTAGCAGATCTCCTCTGGGTTGGTTCTTTGTGTTTGTTAAATGTTTTCTGCTGATACAGAACTCAAATCCAAGGACATAGGTAGACAAGGATCTCTGTGTAGTCATCAGCTCTTTTGCTGAAAAGTTACACATCTGAAAAGCTGTTTGTTCAGGGCCCATCGCCTGGGCCTGGCCTGGCTCCTGACGGGACGAGGGACACAGGCACACACCTCTGTCCTTTCAGGTGGTCTTATTTGTTCCCCCCCTTCCCCCATGCACAGGAGTCACAGATACTGAACTGCCATCAGGTTACTGCACAAGACCCTTATCACAGGGTTAAAGGGAAGAGTTCATTGTCTTTTTGTGCCATTCCCAGGGCCAAGTCACTGAAGCCTCACAAAAGGGCCACCGCCTTTCAGTTCAAAGCGTCTCGCACCTTTCATCTTCTGTACCATGCAGAAGCCAGACTTTCCCATTGCACAGTATCAGAGCTGAAATATTGCAGTCCAAAACATATTTGAAATAGAAGTGCCCTGCTAAATCAACTTGTTTAATTTGCATGTTGCAGATGAAGAAGAGGAGCTATTTCATCTGTGGAAGTGTCAGGTGCAAATCTTTTTCACAAATAAGTTCTTCCCTGCTTTTGAGCATGAAGTAGTGCTGAGGGAAAAAATAAAAGAAAACAAAAACGAGGATGCTGAATTAGCTGAGCTGAGAAAGATCCAGGCTGAGGAGCTGGCAAGGTGAGTGTTGAGTCTTGTCTGGCAGAACTGTTACCCCTTATCTTCTACCAACAAAATTACTAAAAATGAGAAGTGTGCTTAAGAAAGTAGTATAGCATACTGTACCTGGAACACAAACTCACCCAGGTCTAATTAGTAACATACAGAATGTAACTCATGTGCTTTCTGTTACTGGCTGGAGTAACAAATACAGGCTGCTTTCAGGTTACAAACTCTTAACTCTGGTATTTCCTGGCACTTGGGTCCTGCTCTGTGGAAAGGCAGTTAAGACATATTTGGACTTGAGGGGGTAATTAGAGACTTTCTGCTTCTCTGCGCTGTGGCAGTTCATACTGCTCATGCTATGCCTAGAGCTGTAGGTGCTTAGCCAGTATAAATCTGTCTCCCTCCTCTTGCAGTGCCTTAAATTCAAATTTTGTTCATGCAGACGTATTGCTGAAAAAGAAGTAGAAGAGGCAAAAAGGCGAGAAGCAGCTGCAGCAGAAAAGGCACTTGCAGAGTTAGAGAGTGCCAAAATGCTGAAGGGAAAGCCCAGGAAAGGAACCTTGTCAAAGAAAGATTCATCTGGGAGAGGACTCTCTTCCAAGAGAAGTCTCTTGGCAAATAAAGAGGCCCCCAAGAGAGAACCCTCATCTGAAACAGGCCCACAAGGCAGCAGAGCCTGAGGAGAAAGAGGCAGAGAAGGCAGCAGCCACAGGTACCAGGGCACCTGCTGGCAAAAAGTGAAAGGAATAAATCCTCTGCTGGCAACTGCTGAAGCTACAAGCAAGTATTCTCCAACTAAGGAAGAAAATCCCCAAACCAACCCCAGAAGACCCACCCTTGTAGGAAGCTGTAAGCATGGCCCAACTGTATGCACAAGAATTGCTGGTTTCAGAGGGAACAGCCTTTTACACCCGGCTCTTGGGCAAGTGGTAAACTAGCAGGAGGTCACATGATGCAAATGAATACAGATACTCCTAAACTGTAACAATTTTTAGTTTTATTTTTCAGCAAAATATTCACATAACATGTCAGAATGGAATGGTACAGATGAATTCAGACTGGTTTTTAATTAGTTTGCACATAAACATTTTTAAAATTTAAAAATTTTATGGTCAGAGTTTACAGATTTTAGTAGAAATTTTGATTCTTACAAAGCAAGTATTGCTTTACTATTGTCATTATTCCAGTCAATAATATGACTAATAACTTCTCATGTTGAACCAAGTGCCTGACATAGACATCTTCAATAAATCAGCCCTTTGCAGATCAATCCAAGAAGAAAATATTATTAAACTGTGTTGCACAAAGTTTCTTCACTTCTTCTGTTTAAAAAAAAAAAAAAAAAAAAAAGAGATACATCAGTATGGTATTTGACAGAAATCCCCTCAAGAAAAACCCTGGGGATTTTCATGGAGAATATAATTAAATTCAAACAGAAAAAGCCCTACGAGTTTCTAATGTAGAAATACACTTAATGTTACTGTCTTCAGTAGGAGAAAGGCAAATCTGACATCTCCCACTGTCTGAAAGCTGAGTTGTGTCTAAGTGGCTTAAGTGTAAATGATGGGCCTCTCATCAAACACTGCAACAGCAGCAGACTTGGCTTACCATAAGGACGTATATTATATCCCCTTTCTCAGAGAAAGGAGGAATTAGGGTATTCTGTTACAGAGAATCAACTCTGCAAAACGTTCCCTTTGTGTTATTTGGTAGACAACACTG
The DNA here is from genome assembly GCA_013399875.1 of Gymnorhina tibicen. Classification (NCBI taxonomy): domain Eukaryota; kingdom Metazoa; phylum Chordata; class Aves; order Passeriformes; family Artamidae; genus Gymnorhina; species Gymnorhina tibicen. The sequence goes on along the minus strand of VXAZ01009370.1, from coordinate 2,429,960 downwards.
TCTAAGTTTATCAGGCACAGAAACACTCATTCACTGTTTCTGTATGGTAGGTTTGATGCTGAAAGACAGTTATAGAAAGATTTCCAAATTATGCAACTCATTCCTCTTTTTAAAATGTAGCTTGCTAGGCTTTGGTCCTGGAAAAGTATGAATTCTTTCCCATTGTCTAAGCGAGCACATTGCCTCCTGCTAAAACAGAGCCCTAGAATTGCTGCAAGTAAGATTCAAACAGATTTTTAGAGAAATAGCAATGCAAAAGCTTCTTGCATCTTAGTGGTAATTCTCACTCTTAGTCATAGTAAATCATTCTCAAAACCACATTAGAAACAAGATGGTGATGGATGAGGATCACTGACAGGACAGCCATAATGTGTAAGTAACTACGCCTGGATCTGACAAACAAAAACTCAGATGTAAATGTATTCATCTCGCACCTGTAATACACTTTTTTAATTACTCCTAAACTAAGCTCACAGTGCTGTCCTCTATTATTTGAAGGAGGAAGGATGACTGATTAATAATTAAGAACACCTGCTGAATATTTATGCTGTCCTTTCACAGCTGGTAGTAGGCAGACTAAAACCTTAGGCAAACTTACCCGCTCTATCAAAGATCAGTCCCTCTCTAGATTTCTCATGAGATGGGTGTTATGACTTCTCTAGGGACACACATTTTAGGAGTAACTGTATTTAAAGGTAATAAGAAACAATCCTTACCATTAACTTCAATCAGATTTACATTTTTTTGATTCAAAATAACATACAGTTCTCGCTGGTCAGACTTTTTCCCAACTACCCAGTAATCACTCATTGCCTTCACAATAATTTCCTCGTCTTCATCAACTCTGAAAAAAATTTTAAAAAGTAAAGAAGGTGGCAGCAAGTTCATCTTCAACAACTTTTGTCTGTAATCATCAGGACAGCTCAGTGTCAGAAATTGTGGTTGTGCAGTGTCAAAGAAAACACCAGTTCTAACTTGGCCCTCATTCAGTCCAGGACAAAGGCTTCATAAATGGCTGCTTAGGACATCCCCAAATGTGTCAATCAGTAATTTTTTCATTAGCCAAACACTGCAGTGCTCTGAAGAAAACTCCTCCATTCTGGTAAGGACACACTTCCCAGAATGAGGATCTGCTACACAGTGACCAAATCCTGAAAGCTGGAGATGGCTTGGTGATACTAAGCTTTCACTGAACTGTTAAACCTAGACCTAAACTATGCTCAACAACTACACGTATTCTGTAAAGCTGTCACTAACCCAGTACTTCCATAACATGATGAAACATGCTTTTTTCATTTACAGAAAAGTTAAAACCTTGTCCTTAAGAGTGGGAAAACTGCTAGTTGCTAATTAGAGCTACGGGCATCCCAATCATTCAGCATTGTCATGATCTTTATTAACTTTTGTAGTGACAGGGGGTCTCTCCCACCTTGCAGTGTGATACCCATTGACAAGAAGCCACTTATCTCCTCTATCAGCAGGACTGCAGTAACTGCAAGGTTTGCATTTCATCCATTGTCTCACCCCTAGAAGCCACCAGCTGTGTCAGGGGCAGGTATGACACAGGCAGAAGCGGGTGTCCCTGTCCTTTATACTACTTTCCCAGATTAGACAGACTCTGGTGCTTCCCATCCCATGTGTTATGACTACTCTGAAGCCTCCAATAGGTGAAGTATTTTCTTGGATCCTGGCCCTCTTTTAAGTTATTTTTTTTAAAGGAGACTAGAACTTTTTTTTAAGATGGACTACTTCTAGACCAACACAAAATACCAAACACGAACAGTCAGCCATCAACAAAAAGACTGGAAAGCTCCACTCCTCTGAAAAAAAAAATAAATCTGCTTGACAGTAGGAGTTACAGACTACTTAATAGTTAAGCATTACCTGGAGAAGTCACTGTTGATGTCACCGAGAATCTTCATGAGGTCAGGGTGAACAGATGCAAGTGATACGCTGGGTGTTTTCCTCATGTGAATGGTACTTTTCTCTGCCAAGTTCATGTGATTGAAATAGATGAACTTAAATTGAGGTTCCTTCTCAGCCCTAGGAGGATTTAAAAAGAAAAAAACAATAATGATTTGTGAATACTAACATGTCTGTAAGCACAGGCCTCCCAGAGACTGGGTAGTGAGCCAGTGCAAAGCTAACTTCGACAGCCTGGAGTTGTCTTCACACTGAAGGGACTTGTGGGATCGAACTTCATTTTAACTCACTTGAAAAAAAACAAAACAAAAGACAACCAAGCCTGCAGAACCAGCCAGTGTTTCCCTTTCTGCCACTCAGGCTGCCAGTAAACACACACAAGGGAGTCTGAAGGCCTTGTTCCACTTCACAGTAGTAATTCATTTGCATTTTTCTAATGAGCTGTTTTTTTTCTCTGGCCCCATTTTGTTCCTGCTGCTCTCCCCTATGCCAGTCCAAACTGATTTGAATGGATCCTGGGTCTTTGAGCAAGAAGTCATCTTCTATTCATGTCTTTGTTATTTGTTACAACCAAGAGAACAAACTCTTCCTTGATCCAGGCAATTAGATTTGCCCCCATCATTGTGTGGGCCAAGCAAGAGACTATTTTCAAACTCCTGCTTTGGCAGACTTCCTCCATTTCCCGTTTTATGAAGTTAATATAAAAACCTAGAGCTGTAATTTTTTTGTAGAAGTCCCAACAAATTCAGACTGACCAAAAACTGGCTGCAGAGTTGGTACTTGAGGCAATGCATTATTTAGAAACAGGAGATACTGTGATGACACCACTCACCTTAGCAAACAACCAGATACCCCTGCTCTCTGTCACCCACATGCATTAGTGTCAAGGAACTGTATCATGTTTTCAGGACACCGTGGCATTAATCTTTTAACGAGTTAAAGCTGCCAAAGCCAGTCCCAGATGACATTTAAAAACCCCAAGTTTAATGATTTAGTAGATTGGCACAATTTCAAGCACATCCTATTCTATCCTGTGCGATTTTGCTGATTTGGGATGGTACCTCTAAGTTCACTCACACACCTATCTTTGGCTGAATTCCTCTTAATGTTGCCATGTGTGATGCTGTTCTTGCTTCCTCAACTAATAAATCCATCAAAAAATAAATGCAATTTTATTGCAAGTCAGCTCTAGTTCTAAGTGAAGTGTATTTCCCAAAGCATTAACATCCTTTATCTTCTGACTGTTTTTTGCCCCTCAAGTAATTACCTTAGTCCTACAAAATAGAAAACAAAAAAGACCTTTTTTCCTCACCCACTATACATGGCAACATTTCAAGAAGCATAACTCTGGAGAAGTCCTCAGCTGTAAAGCTTCCATTGTAACCAAATAACTCACTAACATTCCCATTTCAGCTGGACAATAAGCATTTGTTCCTAAATTAGTAACATCTATTGTTACTTCAGAGAGACCCAAATATGCAACAACATGCACTTCATAAACACTTAAGATACAGAAAAGTAGACAAGCATTGTTTTAAGTACACAGTGAACACTTTTAAAATTTGGGCTCATGTTACCATTATTTAAGCAGTTCATTAAACCTAACTTTTCACCAACTGAGGGAATACAACAGGCAAAGAAGTGTGGTACAAACCCTGATATTCTCTTGTTGATGTTGTACTGTTCACAAATGTCTGATGCCAGCACCGTGAGCTGAGGCCCAACAATGCTGTCCAGTTTTCTGCAAAACTCCAGCGTGGGTGGAATTGAAGCTGTGTCAGGCAGAGAAAAGGGAGAGGTGAGATTCTCTTCCCACAGCTGAAGGTACAGTTTCTGTAGTTTTCTTTAAACATCAGTGAGAGTCCAAGGACAAATTTCTCCCATATTTAAAACCTCAGGGGTGATTTTGAAAGTGGCTACTTGAAGCAGTATTTAGTCATTTTATTGTGTAAAATGAGTTACTTATACCACTGGAACAAAGATAAAAGACTGATAAAAGCACTCATGAAAAAGAGACTCAAATAACAAATTAGTGTGAGTATTTTTCACGAGTAAAACAAGCTGCATGTCAAAGTATTTTGCATATAAAACTCTTGGCAAATAATTGAATCTAATAGGTACTTACCATCAATCATAAAGCAGACAGCTGCACTCATGGCCTGGAAAAAAAAAAAGCAAAAAATCCATTTACAACAGATTACTTCAACTAACTCAAATAAATGACAATGCTTCAGTGAGGTCACACACAGGCGAAAAGAAATTTAAAAATCTTTTTTAAAGGTAACACTTCAATAGGATAATCTTTTTGCAGTCCTGCACAGCACAGGTTAGCTAGGATTTTAAAATGCAGCCCAGTTAACAGTTTAAGTTGTAGGGGAAAGATACAACTTGGTAAAAATGCACTTATACAAAGATATCTGCAAGAGACTCCCATTTAATGTAAAACAAAAATACGTTTTCTTTATTGATTAATCCTATATAAAGCCAGGCATGAAATCACTTAAAGCAACTGAAGGCTGGTATTTTGTTTTAATAAAACAATAGTTTGCTTTGGACAGGGTACAGGAGAGGGGAAAAGAGAATTCAGGCTTTAAAGCTTGTTGCTAGAAATGCCAGTTTTCTGTCTCTTTGCTTTAACCTTATTTGTGCACCTTCCCGTACAATTCCTGAGTACTTCACACCATTGTCACCTTCGTTGCATAGAGATTCCTAATTCTGTGGAGTAATTGCAGAGGAAACTGTAATACCTTATAAACAATTAAGTGAAGCTCTTCGTAAGTGTCATCAGTGTTAACAAATATTTTGGGGAAACGGCATTTTGTCTCTGGATCATTGAGATTTAAAGGTCCAGTAAGAAACCTAGAAAATAATTCAACAGGTCAGATGTGATGAATTCTTGTATTTCAGTTTCTTGAATTTAACAGATGTTCTCCAAATTTGCAATTAGGAGTTCTCATGATTAAGGATGTTCAAACCCACAATTACTCAAAATAATGTTGCCCACTTGTTTAAGTACAGAATTCCTCGTTGACATGCTAAGTACAGAGGGAAAACAAATAGATAAATCCTAGATTAAATCTACACCTTTGTCTGGAGTGCTTGACTGGAAAGAAATGATTGGAACAATTCCCAAATTTGTCATACAGTGCATTAAGAACAATGGGAAGAAAAATAAATATGCAGTAATGTTAATGAAGCATTTTCTCTTTTTTCCAGAGGTCAAGTTTTACATTGCACCAATGACTGTGCAACCCTCTGGAATGAACTGTGTGTGGAATATGTGCTCGAAATACACACACTCCTCCCAAATGCTTTGCCCTGGAGGGAAGAAGCAGTAGATGGTAAAACAAGACCTACCTTCCATAGTGTTGTAGATTTCCTGGCATTTCAGCACGTATTGGAGAATCTCTTCCCGCTAACTGAGGGGAAAAAGAACACACAGGAAAAACCAGCTTAGAGGCAGAGAGAAGAGAGAGATTTCTCTTTGATATTTTAGCCTTTAGTACCAGGTAAACAGGAAGAAAAAACCAAAACCACCCAACCACCTTCCCCGCCAAAACCCCCCAGCCCAAATACCTCAGGCTCCATGTGCCTTGGAAACAGAGATGTCGTGAGATATTTGTACAAAATTCTCATGTCATCTTGCTCCAGTCCACTCCTAGAACATTGTGGGGAAAAAGAAACAAATCATGTTTGTGCTGCCGTTCAGATCACACATTTTCCTGTAACTAGCTCAGACCAATGCCCTTCTTGCTGAATGGTAGCCTGACTCATGTTTTTCATTTTCATCCAACTCTGTCACTAATTTAAAAGCTTCTCTATTATGACACTTACTCATAGGATTGGAAATTGAAGACACACAGAAGAATTACTGAAGTACCTACCAGATAAGCTGGTCATTGTAGAGAAATGCAGTGTACTTGACTATGTTCAGGCTTTCTTCCATCCTATTAATAAATGACTGAATTTTCAAGTAAGTCATTTTATCCAGTGGAAAGAAGCTGATTCCACAAAACACGTCCAGCAGATCACAAGACTGTAAGTGCAGTGTCTGCAAGTACTGAGAGAACGACAGTTGGCTTTAAGAATTCAGAAAACTGCCAAGGTGTACATTTAAATGACAAATTTGAGTCTAATCCCCAATAATCTGGACTGACAATCAAAGAAAAGAAATCCTTCCAGCGCTGCTTGCCTGACACTCCTTCATGTGGGGACAGACTTTTTACAAAGGTTTGCAGTGACAGGACAAGGGTTTCAGACTGAAGGAGGCTCAGTTTACATTAGATATAAGAAAGAAGCTTTTTACAGTGAGGGTGGTCACACGCTGGCACAGCTTTCCCAGAAAGGTGGTGAATGCCCCATCCCTGGAAACATTCATGGCCAGGCTGGACAAAGCTCTGAGTAATCTGATCTAGTTGAAGCTGTCTCTGCTTATAGCAGGGGGTTGGCCTAGGTGACCTTTAAGGGTACCTTTCAACCCAAACCATTCCGTGATTCCATGTGTGAGTGCATGAATGTGATTCCAAGTGTCACTTTGCTTTTGTTTAATCATTATGACAACAGCTTTTAAGGAAAGTTCAAGATCTTTTGAGAGTATAAGAAAGCAAAGCCTATCTTACTAATACTTAATTTCAGATTCAGCTGTAGAAATAGGAACAGATAATTAGCTTTCAATGTGCAATGGAATAAATAATTTCTATCATTCACTTTCATGATAGACTGTAACCTTTAGCAAGAGATTTCAAATGCACTGCCAAGTGGTCTGTGAAAGATGCTTTATCCAATGGCTCCCTCTACAGTCACTTCACATTACCAAATGCCCACAAGTAATACAGACCAACGGGGTGACAGATCTCTGTCACAGCTCAGAAGTCTCTCTGTTTCAGCGATAAAAATCTATTTACTTTCTTTTTCACCAAGGTGTATTTTTAATTTAGTCTCGACAGAAGCACACACCAGCTCATCATGGTACTCCTTGTGCCAATGGTGTTTATTCTGGAGTCTACCACAAGTCCTACAAAGAAACAAGCAAGACCCTCCCCAAATCCGGAAGCAAAGCCTGTACTTTTGTTAACACAGTACTGCTGTTTACAACATTGGGCTACTCTAAAGATCTGTTAAAAGAACAAAATTTTAAACACCATTATGCAGTGTCTACACTCCATCATTATCAGAGATCTCAATATTCACATCTCTGCCACAAAAGCACAAACTGCTGACAGCAGTCCTGTTTCCTTCCGTGCAAACAACAAAAATGGGGGCAGGCAGGCACTTTCAAAGCCTGATGAAACTTTTCATGTAGGAACTCAAAATTCTGCCAGATGTGACTACTCACTCAGTTACTTTATGTGAAAAATAGGTTTTCCTTTTCATCCTTTCATTAAAATACCAGCTTTGAAATGACATTCTGAACACTAGTTACAATGCATGCAATATTTCTTGAAGCCTTCTCAGGACTGGCTACTAATTCCACATGGGGGATGGATGAGGGGGGAGAAGTTAAAAATTTCAACTATTCTCTATTTCATATTACTACAGGACTTTAAGCCTGCACATGCAGCTTGTGGAATCTCCACCCATGGATGTTTTCAAGTCTCAACCACCCAAAGCTCTGGGCAGGAGAGTTTAAATTCAGTGTTATCCTGCTTTGAGTAGGAGGCTGAACTGGATGACCTCCCCAAATTCCTTCTAACCTCAATGATTCTTCAACAGTCACTCAAACAGATCTGCACAAACTGTTATCGCAGTGACCAATTCAAACATTAAAGCAGAACTTTGAAAAAAGGACCACAATTCCATCAGAAAAAAGATCCAACAGTTCAGTTGTTCCATCGAGCCATAACCATGCTTGTGGTTCAACTCCACTTAAAGAACCTACTCTGTCAGAAAAAGCAGGAAGTATTTGACAAAATGAGTAACCACATACTTTGTGCTGACTCTACATCTTTTCCACTGCCTGTGTTTTATAGTCATGCTGCTGCCACTTTTTTTTTTTTTGCATTTTATTTCCAGTGCAGAATCACCCTGTATGTGCCTGAAAAATAAGGTCTTACCCTATGGAAGAATTTCTCTAGTCTCTCCTTTAGAACTTTCACACCCCCATCTTCCATGGCTTTCAGGAACGTGCCATTAAAAAGCTAACAGTTTAGAGAAAAAAAAAATCAGTTCATTGGGTAATCATTTACAGTAATTTCTTATAACTTAGCTATGAATACAGATTACAACACAGCTCCCATTCCTCAGCATACTCACATCAATCCAAATGTATCCCTTCTTTATTGAAAAAACATTTAGATTTGCACAGTCCAGGTATATAAGGCAGCAGAGGCAGAATACTTATGTGTCATTGAAGTATCTCACACTCTTGTTTTGTAAAAGGCCTTGAGCCTCCAGTGTTAACCCTACCTTGTACATGCTGTAGCACTGCTGGAGGACTGAACTATAAACCTTGTCCTGCAGGAAAGAAAGAAGCACATCGGTAGGAGCTGTGAATTACAAGTATTTTGGCTGAGCTACACATAACATGTATTTTCGAAGAGCCAGCAAAGACACAAATTGGAGAGATCAATCTTTGAAAAGTTAAATGGCATTTTCAGTCAGCATCTAGAAATGTCTCTTACTTATAAAGTAAGACTTCAACAAAGGAGTCCCTTCCCCCCTCACATTTAGTACCAAAACCACTTTAGAAATCATGCCAAGGATTCCAGTTACAAACAGTGCCCTTCCCTGAGGCCAGTGGTCAGTGAAAATGAACCTCTTTCTGGCACCTCTCTCCTCATCCAAATCAAAGGCTGAAGAACGTGGGACACTACAGCAGGTTTTATGGGGCTGAGATCTTAACCCAGATGAAAAAGACTATTTTATCTGGCAAAATAGAGTCCCTATGACACCAATCCTTTTCTTAGGACACAGAGAGGAACAAAAGTAATGCACACTGTAATGAACAGGGGCAGGATAACCAACCAGCTTTTTAATTATTATCCCACCCTGCCAAATACCCTTCCTGTGTACAACTGAACAGACCTAATGATACTGAAGCTTGGACAAGAAATCCCATCATAGTTATGAGCTTTTTTGGTTTTCCAGATTATTAGTAAATATTACTAGCAGTCTCAAGAAGGTAGTAACATGTATACTTGCACCTAATAAAAATACATAGATTTAAGAACTTTATTAAACAAACAGATCCTAAGAAATATTCACCTACTCCAAGTTAAAATTCTCACGGCTGTATGTTTCACTAGTGTTCATTGAATGGTCTTGAACTGTTCTCTGGATAATTCTCTATCTTGTGCTCTTCTTTAAACTTTACTGAAAAGTACTTTGCTCTTTTTCCATTTATGGAGATAGATAGATATCTATAAGATCAATCTGACAGCAGTCCAAGAAGATCAAACTAAGATATTTCTGGAAGTACTCTTAAAATACAACATAACTCATTAAAAACAAAAAAAAGGAAAGTTCATTATTACCAGCAATTCTTCTTCCTGATATTCATAGACTGGCTTTCCATCTTTGTGTTTTTCTATTATGGGATTCCGTACAACCTAGGAAGTGGAACAGGCTGGTATTAGACAATGCAGAATGCATTGAGAACATTGCAGGATGGTGTTTTAGGAATATGCGTATCACGTGCATAAGTACCATGACCATCCAGAAGTTTTCTTCAGGTTCATGGAAAAACTGTCTATTCTTCTGTGTATGTAGGGATTTTGCAGGTTTTGTTGGGCTAAAGGTCCTGGAAAGAAAACATATATGTAGATATAGATACTTACGCACACTCACTACGAGAAGACATATAACTGAGATATTTAAAATACAGCGCTTGTGCCAAAACAATGAGCCATGCAATCAGACTTCCTACCTCGTGAACTGCACTATAGCTTCACATAGCCCCACATTTCTAATTTTTTCATTCTTTTCTACTTCATTTGGGTGATAGAAGAGAATCTTCTTTTCTTCCTAAAATTCAAAAAAAAGAATCCAAGCAAATGCATTTTAACAGAATCAAAGAATATTGAGTTCATGGTTTGCTTGTTTTTTAATCCCTTAACTATGTAGGCAGAATTTTATTTTTTACCAAAAAGGGCTTCTGTAATAACGGATAAAAGGCATATTAAGCACACTTAAGCAGTCAATCATCCCCTGATATGTCAAGTACTTTATAAATTAAAGGCTATTGAAATCACAGGCCCCAGTCATTTCTCAGCCTGTTCAAAGCAAGGGGAGCTTCAAAGGCAGCTCAAAGCATGGCAAGCTTCAAAGGCAGCTCAGATTGCTCCAGGCCTTGTCCAGTCATGTGTTCAATACCTCCAGAGATGGAAATTCCACAACTTTCCAGCCCTGCTCTGATGTTAGATCACTTCACTGTGAAGAATTTTTTTTTCTATCTCATCAGAATTTCCCTTCATCCATCCTCACTCCTTCACTTCAAGAACCGACTCCATCATCTACCGCCATCCTTTAGGCAGGTGAGACTGCCCTCTGCCCCCTTTCCACATTGTCTCTCCTCCAGGATGCACAAATGCAGTTATCAAAGGCTCCTCTGAAGCGCCACAGACTGCCTCCCCCTGACTGACTCAGGGGTTCTCCACTGGGCTATTTCAGTTTGCCAGTATTTTTCCTGCTCTGGGAATCCCTGGAGGAACACGGCACCCACCAGCAACCTCCCATGCGCCGGACAGAGGGGAAGCGTTGGCTCGGCTGGACCTGCTGAGCCACCCTCCCTCCCACAGCCACAAGCGCTCGCTGCTGATTCACGTACGACCTGTTGTTCACAGACTCCCTGGTCCTGTTTTGCAGAGCTGCTCCCAACCAGCCTTCCCCGACCTGCCACGCTGAGCCAGATTATCCCACCCCGCACACGGGACTTCGCTGAGCTCCACGAGGTTTCTGCCGGCCCAGTCCCCAGCTCGCTGAGGGTCCCTCCGAACAGGACCTCGTCCTCCAGCGGAGCAACAGCTTCCCCGGCCTGGAGTCACCCAGGAGCGTGCTGAGGGCACGCCCAGCCTCCTCATCCTGTCACTGCTAAGTATGTAAGTACACTGCTCTGTTCAGAAACCAGTGAAGCTGAAGGTTATCACATGAACCACACAACATGCTGTTACCTAAAGCTAGTGACTAGAGCTTGAGTTCCCTTACTAAGGGACACAACGCCGAATAAACACTAGCAGTAACTTGAATGTAACTAAGCTAAACAGTAACCTTTCTACCATATTGTATCCACGTCGAGAAAGTTATTTTGAGAGAAAGTTAAAGCATCAGTAAAATAGTTGCTGATTGTCCAGCTCCGCATGTACAATACACGGCCTGCTGCTAACAACACGTCCGGTTACTGTTTCTTTTCGGCCTGCAGCAGGGACAGACCCCAGTAGGGACGGCAATGGTCCCCGGCCCTGCGGGTACCCAAATGCCGGTGCGGATGCGGCGGCCGCGGGCCGGGAGAAGCCGCAGCTGCGACCGCCTTTGTCCGGGGCGGCTCCGCAGGGACAGCGCCGAGCCCGCACGCTCTGCGGCCCGGCCTCGGCCACGGAGGGACCGCCGCGCCTTCCTCGCATCCCCGGGCGCGACATCCCCCCGGTACCTCTCCCTCTTTGGGCCCCAGCTTGGGGTTGTAGATGAAGAAACTGAGGAGGGTCGGAGCGAGCTGCTTCTCCTGGCCGGCCGCCCCCGCCGCCGCCGCCATCCTGAGCCTGGGGC
>VXAZ01009370.1:2354381-2418316 GCA_013399875.1 Gymnorhina tibicen | reverse complement strand
GCCCGGTGTTCCCTCAGCGAGAGCTTGTTCCCCGCGTTCCCTCAGCGAGAGGCCGAGCCCGGTGTTCCCTCAGCCAGAGGCCGTGCCCCGCGTTCCCTCAGCGAGAGCCTGTGCCCGGTGTTCCCTCATCCAGAGCCTGTGCCCGGTGTTCCCTCAGCGAGAGGCCGTGCCCGGTGTTCCCTCAGCCAGAGGCCGTGCCCGGTCAGGGACCGCCCTGACCCGGTTCCCGCGGGGGTCCCGCACAGCCCCGCCGGCAGCCCCTCGCAGGCGGGGAGCTCCGGCCGGTGGGCCCGGGGGTGGCGCGGTGCCCCGGCTATCGCACCCCTGTTCGGAGCGCAAAAACACGAGGGCTTCACTCCCTTCTGGATCATTCGGAGCTGCCTGGCAGCTGGAAAAAGTAGAAACGCTTTATTTTTAGAGGTAGAATCCGACATTTGAAAGATGAGATCAAGTTTGAGTATGTTGAAGGAATTAGCATGCAGCATCACTTAGTGCAGGTAATCCTTTCACCATAAATAGATATATTGTCTATTCTAATTATTTTTCCATTTTCTATCTGGCACATTTAAGATAGTGGCATTTAACTAATAAAATAAGGTTTTCTATTACTTTTGAATTCCCATTTTAATAAAATTCAGTGTGAGCTAAACCAGAGGTAAAAATGGCTACATGGTAAGAGATGTATCACTTTTCTTCTCTATAGGAGTGTGAAGTTTAGGCATCTGAATAAACTAAGGTTACATAATTGCTTAAATAAACACTTGGGTAAGGTATACTAGATATAATTGAATATCTCATTCCACAAAGTCATTTAGAAGAACGTACTGGTAAACTCTGTTAAAGCTGTGCCAAATTAAATCTTAAAAAACCCCAGTAGTTCTTGAGTTTTTCAAATTATTTTTTCTTTTTCTATTATTTCAGTTCCTATCATCACTCTCAGTTAATATTTACTTCCATCGCCAGCAGCATCATTCCAGATAGTCCTCAGCCTCAGCAACTGGTGTATGCCTTGAGAATCCAATCCAGTGCAGTAGAAGCACAAAATTCAATAGAGATGCAGTAAGACTGCAGCAATTTAATATTTAATGTGTGTACTCAAAAACTGAGCAGTGTAAGCCAGAGAGGGATGACCGCTGTTTCCCCATGAGCTACTGGAGTCATCTCCACCCCATCCCTCCTGCCTTGTGCCATGGCTGCAAACCCTGCTGGAGTCATCTCCACCCCATTCCTCCTGCTGCAAACCCTCCCAGTGCCTGGCCTGGAGGAGGCTGGTGCCTTGTGAGAGAGAGGAGGCATGAAGCTGAGCTGCTGGCTCACTCCTTGCTTGTGCTCCACTGCAGACAGGGGTGAGGTGGTGATGAGGCCAGAGGGGAAGTTCATTTGCTTTATACTACTCACTTCAAGCAAAACAGGGAAATTCTTAAAATTGGCAGTATTGATAGTCAGGTTAAATAATTTCTTACCAAATAAATTATAAACCAGCAGTGACTGTACATTTTGCTTGTGTTGGTTGAAATGTTTAGATGTGTGTTTGTTCAGGACTTAGCAAGATGGAGATCCTGGACTATGACTGGGGTGCCTGTTTACTGCTGCAACACAAACACTGGTGCAAGGGATATATTGTGGAGGTACATAGAGTTGGACACTGGGTACTCACTGTAAATGGGGATTGCTGAGAAAGGTGTTTCTGTGTCCAGCTTTCCCTAGGAAGGGAATTAATGTACGTGTAGTGATTGCTAACACATAATTCTGCTCAGTGCAACACCGTCTGTAACTTCACATTGCTTTTGGTGGAAGTATTTGTGAGAATCTGCAATGAGCAAGTGATAACAGATTCAATTAAATTATTACATTTCTAATGTACACATTAACAGGGCATGAAGAAACTTCGATTGTGGTTCCAATTTCATCCCATCTTCTTAATTGTATGTGCAGTAACACCACACCTTGACATTTGCAAAGTGGCATCAGATCACCCCGAGTTTGAAATGTGATTCCCAGCCCATGATTATGTAAAATTAAACTGCTGCATAAGTACATTGGGAATTTTCAGGACAACCTCTGCATCAAAGGACAAACAGTTAACAACTTTATGAGTGCTTTCCAATTTATTTTTTAAATTACATAGAAGTAAGATACAGTATTGTGTAGACATATGTTTTGGTTTGTTGAGCCTATTTCTGGATACTATTTTGAGCACTTCCGTCAGCTGTGCTGTAGCAGACTTCACAAAAAGGTATACTATAAATCACTCTGGGTGTTAGAGCTGACAGCTTTAAATAAATACAGCTGACAGCTCAAATAGCTGTTCCATTGACAGTATGTGGTCTAAATGTGTTAACAAATGCGTAGACTCAGCAGTTTGGGATTAGTTTAGCAAATAAATTACAAAATAATGCTGTGATCCAGCAAAAAGCACAATGCCCGTGTATCCCTGGTCTGCACGCTTTGTTAACACTGCAGCAGGCCTGTGGAGCCGTGTGGGAAAACACAACAGTGCAGCTGGAGCTGGGCTCCTGCTAAGACAGCCTTCACATCCCCCAGACTTCTTCTGTTGTGTGTGATGTCAGGGAATGTGAGCAGCACTGTGAGTGTCGTGGTGAGTAATGGTTTAATAATGGATGCATTTGCTTTGCAGGACCAGAGATTTCATAAAGGAAGACAGTAACTTTACACTAGCTTGGGTTATGATTAAGAATACAAAGCTACTGAGTAGCAATTGAAAAACTGCTTTCATGCAAAACTTGAGATACTGAAATGTTTCTGTTTGTTTAATGTTACCAGCCTGGGTCTGAAGAAAAGCTCCAAGAGAAGACGAGGAAGGGGCTAGGCAGTTAAAAGAGTTTCAGCTCTGAAGATGGATTATATTAATATGTTAATTATTTCCGTTCTGAGCACTGCAAGAAATGAGAATTACATTAAGAATGATGTCACAGTTTGACATATGTAAGGCATGGCATTTTTCTGCTTAGAGGTTGAATAAAGCTACAGGGGTTTTTTTATATTTTAATTTTAACTGTTCACAGACAGGGTAGACTGGCACAAGGTATTATGGGGTACATAACGTGAACATGGAATAGCACTCTTGAGACCTGTATTTTAAGGGAATCATAAGTATTCTGGTGTTTTCTAAAAATTTATTTTTATAGTAGTTGTGTCTAGTGAATAATTGTAGCGTGCAATGTACAAGTGGCAATTCTGATAACCAGTTGCAACTTCTATTGCAATCTGTAAGCATGATTGCCAGTGATGGGTGATTTCTGACTGCTGCCTTTCATGTCAAATTGTGGTGAATGAAGTAGATTAATTACTATTTCCATCCTATTCATTAAATATATACTTATAGTGAGCACGCATGTCCATGTGTTAAATGGGGGTTAAATATGGTCAGTATATTTAGTTGTTCCTTCCTTGTCAGTCAACAAAACCCTGCCTAGGAGCTTTCTCAATTACAGGGCCTGCCTGAAGCACTGGGAATTCTACATGCCATGTCTCTAGCAGCTTTACCAATGATATTTTGTTTTAGGATAGGGAGCAGACAAGTATCTTTGTCAGTGCATAAATTCAGTTTGAGTTATGTCTATCACATGTTTTATGAGAGTATACAAAAGTATGATTTAATGTTTCAAGGATCCTGGGGAAGTGATGTTTTAAGTGTTTCTTCCTACAAGTTAACAAGTTTTCCCTTACTTAAATCTCCTGGGGTAGGTGCTGTACTACTGGGGTTTTTAAGGTACCTTTTTTCCTGATGGAAAGAAAGGAAAGATTCTTTAACTGCAATACTTTGGATGTGTGAGAGATCGCAGAATATCTTGAGTAGAGCACGTGTATTTTTTCTGTTTGGTGACCTGCTCCAGCATCCTGTTGCATCTTAGTGGAGAATAACAGAATTCGTACTTTGCCTCTGTGTTTCTTTGTCGAGGTCCACAGTGCAAAGGCTGAGACACTGAGAGGAACTAGAGTTCAGAGAGCAACAGCACCTGGAAAATTCTTTATTTTGCAGGCATTTGCCTGCCCAATGTAACATGATTAGTCAAGGTCAGGACAGTTAATTGTCAGTGAAATGGAGAGCAGTTTGTTTGTTGCTTACATGTGAACTACTTCAAGACCCTTCTGTCATCAGACTGATTTCATTGCCAAGAACACACTTTATTTCTTGTGACTATCCTGTGACATCCATCTTATGCTCTGAGAATGGCCATGGGTCAGTTCCTCATGGGTCAGACCCTCGGCTTGTGTAAATCTGAATAACTCTGTTTAAGTCACTGATACTCTAGAGATTTATGCCAGGTGAGCATATTTCATAACCGTAAGATGTAGTACCAAAATTCAGTGTTCATTTTTTATCAGTCTGTATTATTTTTGCACAATAAAAGGAAAAGTGTGATGACCATATTAAATTCTCTCATGTACTGAGTCTACTAGCTTACAAACAACTTGTATACCAAATGAATCTTCTTGAAAACACCTCAAAATGATACAAAAATTCCGTTTTCAATTGTCAGCTGTTAAGAATTGTGGATTAATATGTATGTGGTTTTTTTAAAGGCAATAGATGTTTATAGCCTGGCTTGCCATTGCTTGGCTCCAAAAAGAGTAGGGAGCTGCAGAGAGAACAGAGGAGGAATCAGGGAGGAATCATTACAGAATTTGTTTTGGGTTAAGGTGTCTAGGGTTTCTCAGAGGATGGCACTGCATGAAATTTGCTTCACAATGAGTACAGGAGAATTTTAATTTAACTGCTTTTGCTTGTGTTCATGAGGATGTTTTAACCAACAGAAATTTTTCAAGTACTGTTTTGTTACGTTTACAACCCACAGGCTGGGAGAGAGCAAAGGCCCAGCATACGGAAGAATTAACTCTATGGATTATGTGACTCTGGTGCTCTGAAAGATACATGGTCCTTTTCTCAAGTCCCTTCAGACTCGTTAGTCTCTTGGCCAGGAACAGCTGGTTATCTCATGAACAGTTCCGTTCTGGGTTTGGTGTTTTTGTGCACAATCACCAGTATTCATAGAGACTTTCGGTAAGGAAGAAATGCAGTTAATTTTGAATGTAGTCATTTGCAGCAAAGGAAAAAATGCACTGAAACTGCAGTGACTGAACTGTTCACTTTGCTTAAAGGCTTCTGTCGTGTTGTGGTGCCTCTGCAAGCTGCATGTGTGTGACCTGCAATTTGCTGATGCTGAGAAAGCAAGTCAAGGTATAAATACTCCATCAGAGCATCTGAGTATCTCCTTTTCTAATGAGTGAATAGTTTGCTCATAAAAAGACATTTCTTCATCGTCCCCAGAGATGGATGCACTTGTGGAGGACATTTTTAACAGGTCAGTCCAGCCCTGTACCAGGGAGGGTACGTTGGAGCTTTCTCAACATGCGTTTGTACAAATTCTTCCTCCACACTTTCAGTCCTCCCTGTTGAGAAAATGAGAAAATACCACCAAGAAGATATCTTGCTTCCCTTCTGCTTCTTAAAACCTCACAGTTATCTGAAACCTCAAGTCCTCATAGGCTTTCCTTTTAATTCTCTCTGCAGGAAAGCATGTGGTTTTTGCTTTCCTCATCTATTGATTGGCTGATGTAAAAGAGTGGTTTGAAACTGCAACAACCTCATGCAGAAGTCACTTCTTACGTGAAAATGTATGACTGCTTTTCACTTGGAAGTCAGTGAGAGATTTTACCCTCACCCATCTCACAACTGTATCTGAGCTCCTACTCTTTAATGAAGATCGGAGTGTTCTGAGAATTTAAACTTAATCCAGAAGGCCTCTCGTAAACTGAACTCCCACTAATTTCAAAAGATGTTCCATATATGAAGATCTGATAAGTTGAAGATCTTGGAGGGTTTAACACTTTTGGTTTAAGAATTCTCATCTTTCAATATAGGAGTCAAAAAATAGACACAGGCTACAGTATATGATTAATTTTTATTGGATATTTTTAAGGGAAGTGTCTGCTAAAGTAGAGGTTAGAACATGGTAAATAGTCCACACAATGAAAAAAATCAGTAATCAGTGTTTCATTATGTTGCTAAGTCAGTGAAAAAATAACAGACACTGTCGAGATAAATAAGGGAGTCCTGATTTTCAAGGTTTTGGAGTGTCTTGTGCAGACTCATCCCAATTCTATCTTGCTTGGTCCTTTTGAACCTCTAAGACTGCACCATTTCCTGGAATTCTGTGAAGGATAAGAGAATATTTACATGAAAGAAATATTCACATGAAAGGATTACGAGTAAAAGATTAGTGGCTTATCAAGAGATTTAGAATAGGAATGAACAGAAAACTGTTATCTGATAGACGACCAGAGAAGAAACGTGTGGACAAGAGGCATCACCTAAACATCCTCTTCTAAATAACACATGGAAAGGCAGTGTTTTGCTGACATTTAAAGGGAATAATTAAATATTCAGGGTAGTTTTGGCCTTCTCTCTGCATAATACTGATCTTAGGCAAAAATAATGGAATGGCTTATATGGAATTTAAGTAAGAAGTTAGTTAAGAGCTGAAGTAAAAAAAATGAAAAGTGAGTGCATGTGTTTTATTAGCTGTTTGTAATGCTTCAGATGTAGAAGTGTTGATTTAGAGCACTGTCTGAAGATAAAAACACTGTGCAGTTCCATGTGGTGTGATCGGGAGTGTTGAGCTGTGCAATGAGATACTGTTATTTTAAAGATCTTTTAAATGTTTGGCTTCCATGAATTAGAGTATCTGATCAGTCCCATCCCTGAGTGACTGTATTAATATACAGATTGCTTCATAAATCATGTGTGTTTATTCTGGCATAGTTCCTAAGGAACTGGGTTTAATTCCTTCCAAAGAAAGAAACAGAAGAGTTCTGTCCTGCTGGTGCAGTGAGCCGGGGAATCTGCACGCCAGCACATTCCCTGCATGCTATTCCCTAAGCCCCTTTCATGCTCATCTAGGCAGCTCACTGCTCTCATGGGGCGAGTTGCCATTAGCTGCAGGCCTTTTGTGTGTGTGCTTTGTCTCCAAAACACAGCACAGAAATATGGAATTAGGAGATCAGGAGGTTTCTGCACAGTGCAGCCATTAAACCACACCAGTGTTTCCATGTGGTGAGTGCTTCCTAAAACAGCTCCTCCTTCCTATCTGGTCCTTAACCTGCTGCTGGAGATAAAGAGCATCCATCCCTGCACAGATCCTGTTGTGGGATCTCATCCTGGGGTAGTGACACATGATCATTCTGTTCTCGTTATCATGCAAAACAAATATGGAACTACATGCTGCATACTGAGAATGATTTCGGTGCCCAGTGGAATTTCTGTGGGGCAGTAACTGCTGGAAACGAGCTGATGTATGAGCTGTTTGTTCTCCTGTGTACAGCTGATTCTTTTGTCCTTTATTTTACATTTGTGTATTCCAAGTGATGCCAGCGCTGCCTCACATTAGAGTAAGTGGCAGGAGACACAAGGGGCAGTTCCTTTCAGAACAACTGGAGTGAGTGGCAACAGGAAAGTTCCTTAGGGTTTTTTACTTGCTCATGCACAAGGAGTTGCAGAGATGAACCTCTAAGATCAGGGACAATTTCCACCCTTAAAAAGGTTGCTACTCAAGGGTTTCAGTAAAACCACTGGGGGTACATTAATGTACCATAAACGTAAGAGAATCCCACATCACTACAAGCATCCTGAGGTGCCTCATTCTGTATTTCAAGCAGGTGATACCTTCAGCCCCAATTTTGCCATCCCCGTCATGATCTGCAGCTGCCAAGAAGGTCTTGGTTTCTGAGGTGGTTAACACTCTGGCTCCACACTCAAACCTCTGAAGGAAATACCTTGGGAGGAAACAACTTGGATTTAGATTTTCACACTACAGTGTTTTTTATGCTTGTTGTATAATCAAACAGATAGCTGTCTCTAAATAATTTACCACAATAGCCAAGTCCTCCAAACACTGCTTTGTTTGACAAGCTAAATCTTAGTTGTATGTATTTCTGCTTTGTAAGTGCAACCCTGATTAAATTTATTCTATCCACTATGAAAATCTAGCCCCAGGGAGCTCCTTCTTTCTATACTGAACATAAAAGGCAGGTATTACTAATTTGCTTTTTCTCTGTAGGAATTATGTATTTAAATACACCTTTCACAACCTGCTGAAGGTTTTATCAACATTTAGCATAAATCATGTTCACATTTACTGAAAGTTCTGGAATGGAAAAAGTGCTGATTTTTTCGATAGCCTCCAAGTAGTTAACAAAATCCTTACTTGAGCTCATCTTCCTCAATAAAGCCACTTTGATCATTGTCGAGAATCCGGAAGATCTCCTTGAGCTGGCTGCTACTCTTTTTAGACATCCCACTGATCTGAAAGAATTTTTTGGGACTAAAGGAATCTGGAGCTGAAAATAAATTAATAAAGAAATTAACCCCAGACCACTGCGTTCACAGTTCCTAAATGGTCCGAGGATGGTACTTTGTTACATTTTAATTGTTCTAAACATGATCAGTAGGTGAAGCTTGTCAAAGAATGAATGAATTTGCAATGCTGCCCCATACCCTCCTAAACATCCAACAAAATCATGTGGGGATAAGCTCCAAATTGACAATATAAACCAGTTATGAACAAACACACTGTGACAGCTGAGTAAAGAGATTACAGAAATCTGTTTCAAGTACGCACTGGCTCAGTGTTCCTTTGGGACTGAGTTAAACTTGCCATGGGTTACACAAAATAATAGATTTTGAGAGTTTTAATTGTTTTCTCACCTTGGCAGTCCCGCAGAGCAGCAGCGATGTCAGAGGGGCTTAGAATGTCTGTAAGGCTCATTTTAAACCTGTGCAAAATAGAATATTGCAAACAGAGTTTTGAAATGCAAATGCATCTTACAACAAATTGGGTTTTTCCATGTTTTGAAGATTAATATAAGGTCAACAAGAGTAGATGAATCTCACTGATCAAACATCTCTGCTACTCCTTAACAAATTACAAGGTTTAGTACATCACTTCCTTAAAAATAGCAGTGCAGAAGTAATGCTTTTTAATGTGATGGGTTACATTAACCATGTTGTGAGTTGATGACCAGTATTTTATTATTTACCTGAATCTATATAAATACAGTACATATTTAAACTCTATGTAACCATTAATCTAATAAATAGTCTTACTGGAATGCATGGAATCTGGCAATACAAGTAACAATATATGCAGTTGGAAAAGGAAAGGTAAGAAAGTTTGCTTCTATTATCTCCCCCAACAGCTCTAAAGAATAAAAAGAAAAGTGATACTTATCTATATAAAGTCCATCCATATGTAATTCCAGCAATTAAAATAAAAACCTTAGAACAATGGCCATTGTACTTACTACTGGTGCATCTCTGCACAGTAATTTTATTTAATTAATCTCAAGTCAGCTGCTCACCTTCCGAATTTTCTCAGCTAGGTGAAGGAAAAATAGTTGAGGAGATACCAGGCAAAAAAGTAATGTTGGCTCTGGCTTGCCACTCTGTCTTATAAAGGATTCAAAAGGTGACAATAACCACTACTTAGGTTACACTTTCACGGATCAAATGTTTGAATTGAGACCTGGCTCAAATTTCTTCCTTAACTAATTAAACTTTTCTTTATATCCTAAGATAATATGGACAAAAAGAAGAGTTTTTTTAAATAAATCCACTAGTGCTTAATTAAGTACAACTCTGCCATCAGAACAGCCTTTCAGCCTCCAAGTATGTTAACAGGTAACCTCTGCACCTGAAAGTCACTCTTTGGAAGATGACTCCAGCAGCCAAATCCTTATGAAAAGAAATGAATTTGTTTTCCCTGGGTCTGTTGATCCTTTGGAATGGAATGTATAAAGGAGGTTGGAGATGAAAGATCAGAGGTGACAATGTGTCATTCTGACAAAGATAACTTGTCACTAGGGTAGAGGAATGCATTTTCTAATTTGGATGATATTTCTATAGTAAGCTTCATTTTGTATTTCCTGACCATTTTCTGAATTACAGAAACAGGAACCAATGCCTTCAGTGACAGAAAACTATGAACTAGGTAAAGCTGAATAAACTGATCTTGTTGTCAGTATTCCTTGGAAGATTATGTATAATCAGTTGGCCTACTTAATAATCCATTTTGAATATTTTGAATTACATGAAATCAGTAACAGGCTTACTAGTTGTAGGGAGTTCTATAGGTTGTAGGAATCATACTTTGTTAGTGTGGAAATAGTTTTGTATACATTTTATAACACACACTCTCACAATCTATTTCATTAATAACGAAATTTTAATTGTGGGTATATATAAATGAGAGCTTATTATATATTTCAGGAGTATTACTTTTGGAACGAAAAACCTTAAGAAAATTCATAACAGCAGATGGGAGGTTTTCCTTCTCAGACAAAAATCTGTTTCCATCTTTAAGGGTGTTAATATGGGCAAAATTCTATGATGAAGACCAATAAAACTCACGTGTATTTTGGTTAGTATTTATTGTGTAATAGTCAGTTGTGTATCTAAACTGATGTTCTCTTAATCCATGAGCATTGTTTTATTTTTAAGTGAATGGAAATAGCATGGTATGCCATAGAGGAAATATTTTCATAGTAGCAAGGGTTACAAATTATACTGTATATATGTGAGCCTTGCTGTGAGTGAATGGACTACAGTAGGTTTACTCCTGCTTGGTTTAATGACAGTGAGAAAAGTGTCAATCATAACAAATATTCCATAGCACTGTTTGAATTTGGATGGAGAAATGCAAGGCATAAGTAACATAAAAAGCAGACATAATTTAATGATACTTTTACCTCTTTTGCTACCTCTTTTGTATGTGAAGGAACATGGCATAAATCACAAATAATCAGACTTACCTTTGGTCCCAAATACCAGCTGTCCAGGAACAAACAAATGCTCCTTCCATCGCTTCCAGTGGGAAAACTGCTTATAGTGACCTGGAAGGACATTTTCCTGTTAAACCTAAGAACCTTGGGCTGTTGTAGATTAGTATTGTGTGATTAAAACAAATTAAACAACGCTGATTTGTACAAGCTGAAGATCTGATCACAGATCTTTTGGTGTTCTTTCCATTTATCTTCTTTATTCAGTACTATCTATTCATGTTGCTTTCTGCCTGAGATTTCCATGATATTGTGGTCTGTCAGGCAGTGGCAGTGGGAATGAAGTTCATTCTGTGCTTTCTGCAGAATCATCCTGAAATAACTTTCATTCTCTTAGGTACCTTTTTACACTATTGTATTTTCTCCTTTATGATCACCTCAAGTTGATCTGAGTTTAAACAAGATGTTTCTAGAGGAAAGGGTTTTTTTCAGTCCTATGTGACAGTGCCGTAGATGTTCCTTTATAGAAGACTTCCTTTATTTCTGCTGGCTCCGACACAGTACTCATGGAACTGCTCTCTTTGTCTAAGTGCTTGACTTGCCATGCAACACTAATTATTGGCAGCTAATGAGAACGAGGGGATTGAAATGAAGTAGAGGAAAATGACAAGATTGAGGTGAGCACATAATGCTCAAGCAGCTCAAAATGTGTCTGCAACTAATTTAGGCATTGTATTAAAATATAAGCACCAAATGTTCAAAGAATGACATCTGGTTACCTCATACACCCTGCCATGGCACACAGAGTGCTGAGCTGGTTTTATGTGTATTCAACAGTAGTAAAATAGCCAGAATTAGTATTATATTAGAATATGATCTCAAATAAAAGTGAGATAATTGCTATGATTTCTTTTGAAGGGATCTTTTAATGTTTGAAATTCAATGCTGACAACAAAAGTGATGCTAATCCTGGCTGAAAGATGGTTTACAAAAGCCTAAAAGAGCTGAATTTCAGAATCAAGTTGATGTCACTGTACATTGATACAGGTGGGAATCTAGGGTTACTGGGTTTTATTTATTTATTAATGACACTTCATCTGAAGTACAGGTTTCCCTCCACTACAATTAGAATGCAATAATCAGGGATTAGTATATTAAGGGATATTTTAATGAGATAATCTATTTTACATCTGAATTGTCTGCCTGTTTTCCTTATTTCTGGGTTATGTGTTAACTTAGGTGATTGTAATTACATTATGCATTCAAAAACGGAGATCTCTGAAAGTGGGTTTTTAAAAGATGCTATGCAAACGATGTAACACTATAAAGAAAATCCCTAATAATTCAACCAGAACAACAGCTGCTGAGTAATGGGCAGTTAACAATAGTGCAAAATCTGGCACAAAATCTGAGTATAGCACAGTTTCCAGGAATGTTTAGCACTTGTTCCTATGAAATTCAAGAAAAATATTAGGTTTTGTTTGTTTGTTTATTTGGTTTGGGTTTTTGTTTTTTTTTTTCTCTGCTAGAGACATCTGCAAGTTCTATGGGGTTGAGCATCTGAATATTTACGTACTTGCATACCTAGTGTCATTTTCACCTGAGGTGTCTTTATTAAATAATATTAAAGCCTTTTTTTGTTTGTTTGTTTTCAGACTTCCAGAATTAAACTTGAAGGTGTGATTCTGAGAAATACAGAATATTCATACTGACAAGTTCTTGCTAGGAATCTAAACATATAAAACAATTGTCTTCAAATCATGTGCTATTTTCTTCTCTAAGAATCAGAGAGAAGTTGTGTTTTGGTAATTCATTGACAGGTTGTGGACTAGTCTTGTACCCTTTGTGTTCTGTTTGGCATAAAATACAGAGTTAATTAGCAGTGGCAATCAACCAAAGCCATGACTTCAAGCAGATGCAAAAGAAACATCAGCAGTTGTCTCAGGTGAGATCAGAGGAGAGGTGTTAACCTGAGACCAACTACAACAGTGTAAAGAGATGCTGCAGCAGCTGTCCTCAAACCCACACAACTCCATCTTTCAGCCCTGGTTGTGTCAGGGCCAACTGTATCATGATCCCGGATAACAGATTCTGCCTTTGTAATGAGTTTGGAGGTAACTAAAATAGATACTCAGTAACCTCTGTGCTTGACAGTAGTGTGGATGTTTCAGTGGCGACGGCAGAGAATCGTAGTGTTTTTACAGCTGAAATCATTGAAAAGGACCTTTACAACAAAAGGTATTATATCCTGCCACTTCAAGTTTAGGGCACGTGCTTTAATCACATAGAAATAAAGAAATAATTACAGCATTTAACTGGAGTTGTTGCTTGGGCCATAGTATTTTACCATATTTAGCAGAGAAGTTTGAGCACATGCTGTAGTATTTGACTTTTTTGGTCCTGTGCATTGCTGTGATGAAGGAGGAAAGCCAGGCCCCAGTGACAAAGCTTTCTTTCCCTGCAGCAGGTAGAGGATATTACCCAGAGCACTGAGCAGAGATCTGGACTAGAGAACCCAAGATACAAGACAGATTCTGCAGCACTGCGGGTCTGGAGCTAAAGGAAAACAGGTACTTCTCTCATGTTAGGGGAAATACCATGTGAACTTTCCTCAGTTCAAATTATGTCCTTGTCATTCTGTGGGAATGAAATTGATTTCTGTTTGAAAATGGCAGCAGAATAGACCAACATAGCTCAGTAACAGTGCCACTAATTCATACAGTCTGGTCAGATAAACATATTTTTTCACTTAAAAAGCAACAAGCATGTGACAAAATTCCATTGACAAGAGGCAATCCCATATTTAGGATCTCAGACCTCCAAATGCCTGATTCCAGCAGAATGTTTTTCACTTTAAGGGAGCTGTTTGGGAATGTATGTTTATGACCAGGCAGCAGTATTTCCAGCTGAGGCACAATTTGAAGAGCTTTCTTAAATCCCATGGTAAGTAGTTACAGAAATTTCACTGTACCTGACAGCCCGTGTGAGTGAGAGGCAGAGAGGAAAAGAAGGTGAGTGTATTCTTGTGCAAAGAAAACAGCATTTCCTCCACTCATCTGCTCAGTGGTAGTGCTGGAAGAAGGAAAGGTCTAAAAACGCCTCTAGTCACAAGCTCTTCTTAACTTTCTGGGCTGATCACTGAAGCTGATACCAGACTTACCTTGTCATGAATTTTTTACTGTTCTTAATGGAATGGTAAGTGGTGAAATTGTCTTAGATTTGTAGGCCTAGCAGGCTAATCAGGGTGGAAGTAAGTGTGGTTAAATAAAGGAGCTGCCTGCTATCTCAGAAGTTATCTGAGCTGTCTGTGCCTTTCTCTCGTATTTAGCCATTAATGTTGGTACAATTCTTGAAAATGTCTGGGTGACCCATATTGCACAAGGAAAACATCAAACATGATATCAGCTGAGACACAAAGCATTTTCTGATAATAATGAGAGCTTTTAGCGCTGCAATCAGGCTGCAGTTATTAATTCTGCAAAATTTCCTTTTCTAATTGCTCTCCTGAGCTGACGTTGAAATAATGAATGTCAATTTGCTTGATGGATAATTCTTTTTTCACTCTTATAGAAAATTCTACAACATTAGGACCTGATTCATTCATTAGAGTTAATGGAAATATATTTTTGGCTAATGTATAGAACATGAACACATTATTGAGTATTCATTAAAGTCTTGTAGATGGCTTTAACTTTGTGTAATATGATGATTTCCCCAACACTGTATTGATATTTCCTTCCTTCTCCATAATGTCTCATCATAAATATGCTGTGCATTAAAACCACAACATCATCTGCAGGCAATTTTGAAATGAAGATTTTTGATCTGCAAATATTGAAACGTCTTCTTAAATAGCTCCAACAAATACAGTATGGGACAGTCATACCAGTTTTTTGCAAGATTAATGTCCAAGAAAAGACTTTCCAAGAGCTCCAAATTTTTTTAGAAGAGTATGTAGGAGCAACTATAATGTTGGAAGTATAATGTTTGGGATGGTTAAAGCCATCTAGATTTTTTAAAAGGCTGTTTGGCTGTGTGTTTATTTTGGTCACATACCTAAGACAAAGCCCCGATACAGTGCAGTGTTTCATTAGGTACTATTAGCAATGAGTTCCTTTTTGTAGCCCAGTTTGATTGCTCTGTGTGTTTATACTGTGACAAAATTGTGATGCTGTCATCACACTTGTGCTTTTCAACCAGAACCCTAACCTAGTGCACAAAATGGATGAACTTCAATTAATGAGCAACTACTTGGAATTTTGCATTCTCCCCATTCCTTACATCTGTCTTGCTATTTCAATCTGTCTGTAAAGAAAAGAAGATTAATTTCTTAGCAATTTTTTTATGGCACTCTTCGTTTTATTATACTTTCCTCACAAACACTGATGCATTTTACAACCCTGTGAGATGTGGGCATTATGTTATTCTCAGTGCTGAGAAGGAGAAAAGCAGCAGAATGTTGATTATTTGGGCAACATTCCCCCATTTGCTCTTATGGGGCACTGGGGACTTGCTTTTTTGAAGTGCTTTTTGCAGAAGTGGCAGGTGGGACACGAGGAGTGTTCTGGAATTCATTTGAGCACACAGAACACTGTTTTATCTTCTCGGCAGTGGAACAATAGTGCCATCGGGTGGGCACGAAGGTGAGGGATTCCTTGGGGAATTTTGAATGTATTGCTATTTCAGTAATCTAAATCCATCCTGGATCCAGTTGATCTTAAATTGATGCCTTAATTAGTGTAAGGTCCTGCAATGTGCTTAGTCCCTGAAACACAATCGGTTGCGTAAAGAATGACACATGGAAAGAAAAGAAAAACATATGGAATATTAAAATGCCTCTTGATTAAATACCACTGCTACCAGTTACCATAAACAGGTTTTACACCTGGATATTTTATTAATTAGGTTTTTTTACAACATGTGCTAGCTATTTATGCAAATATTGAAAATTAAATGGCCCACAGGGATGCTTTTGATTTCTCCTCTTAATATTTTTGTTTATGTCTTTAATGCCCTAAATTCAGATGAGCAGAGTGGATTCCAGTTCAGTCCCCGAGTGGCTTAGACCTTCTGCTTGAAACACCTGGGAGTGTGGCTTAAGTAGTGCTTGTACTACTTCAGATGTTTTCCAGCAATATGAAACCACTTGCCAACAATTGTTCGTGACCTTTCAGGGTACAAAGTGTGTAAATAAAAGGAAGGTTTGCAATAGGAAAGATTGTTTATGGCACATATATCTTGGTCTTTCTCTTGACTGCTAGTTACGATTTGACCAGTGCTTGAAACTCTGAAAAAGAAGAAAAAAGGAATAATAAAATGGGACCTCAATTTGTAGTCACACAGTCAAAAATTTCTTTCCTAATTTTTAGAGTTAAAATGGGAAACTATTGCTGCTTCCTCTGATAGTCATTCCTTAAAGGTAGCTCACTGTGTGTTCATGACAATAGATACTTAAGGCAAAGGAAGTGTTGTGTTTAAGTGACACATTGTATCACAGTTCATTAGCAAGCAGCAGTGAAATTACAGACTGAATTTAGGTTCCAGTCCTGAAAAAAATCTCCATAGATGAGAAAAGGGACTGATAACTTTAGCCAGGGGCACAATAGAGATCAGTTCCTGTTAGATTCTCTCTATAATACAGAGCAGGTCTGAGCACCTCAAAATCGGATCCATAACATCCAATATATGGAGCAGGGCAGCTGCCTTGAGCTGCCTTTAGGAAGTCTCAAAAGCAGGTATTATCCTTTTAATAAGGGCAGTCTTACCATCCACTCCAATTTTACCATCTCCATCGCTGTCCCCTGCTGCCAGGAATGCCTTGGTCTCAGCATCAGTCAAAGCTCTGGCACTGGCTGAGAAATTCTTCAGGAAAAGTCTGTTAAAGGTGAGACAACAAATGAGTGAGAGTAGTCAAAGTGTTCAGGGTTTGGATTGGTAATAGCTGTAAAATTTCAAGCAT
The DNA here is from genome assembly GCA_013399875.1 of Gymnorhina tibicen. Lineage (NCBI taxonomy): Eukaryota > Metazoa > Chordata > Aves > Passeriformes > Artamidae > Gymnorhina > Gymnorhina tibicen. The sequence continues at coordinate 2,401,560 of VXAZ01009370.1, read as the reverse complement.
AATTCAGTTCTTAAGAACTATTTCAATGGCAAAAATTCCTCTGACTTCATTGAGAGTGAGGATAAGGAAGTCAGAGGATGCTGCATCACAGCCTGTAAAAATCCTTGATGACATCTTGGTTTCACTGGACTAAAAAGGCAAAATTAACACTGACTGTAGTGACAGGATTCATTTTCCCTCCCTTGTTATCTTCCTTCTTTCTCCTAAGATGCAGAGTCTTAGGAGCAAGAATTTCTCTTACCTTACTTTTAACTTCAAAGTCAGATGAATGTGATCTGGAAGGTAGAATTCATGTGACAGAAAGAAAGATGAGAGAAAAATGGCCCTTTGAGTTCAGTCTGGTAAAAAATCTTACAATAATAAAAAGCAGCTGTAGCAGAACTGCTATTTTTATCTTCACAGTCTGTCAGTTACTGCTACATGAAACGAGTATTTTCAGCGCTGCCAGAGAGTTTTCCCGTTGTGATCCAGCCTTGCCTTTGTTATTTGACTTGCAGCTCCTCCAGCACCAGCACTCACACTCAGGTGCACGATTGTCTCCCCTCCAAAGGGACAGGAGGAAGGGGAATATTTCTGATCTTATCATGCATTTTCAGATGATAAAACACAACCTTGTTGGTAACTTTTTTATTTACTTACTTCAGTTCCTCTTCCTCAATAAAGCCACTCCTGTCCTGGTCAAGAATTCCAAAGACTTTGGCAAGTTGGTCTTTGGACTTGGAGTTGAGACCCACTTTGACAAAAAAGGTTTTGTAATCAAATGAATCAGCAGCTGAAATAAGCAGATGGAAACAGGAAGAGAAGAAGAAAAGTAGTCAAAAATCTGGAACAAAAAAAATTAGCTTCTTGATCAAAAAGCAGCAAACTATTCTGCAGTACAGAGAGGGTAATTACAAATCCCAAGGAACAGTCTTGGATTTTCCTGAGTTTATGTCAGATTAATGGGATTTTTCCATCAGTGATGTCTCACACCTAGGAAGATAATGAAATAATGATTGTGGTCTTCAGCATGCAGGAACATACCCTTGTAAATTGATACTTCACTGAAAGACATATTCGTAGAACTTGATGATAAATATTGTGCTTGTATTGAAATCAGAAGTTTCTCTGAAAAAAAAAGGATTTCTGCTGCAGGATTTCAGCCTTTGGATTTTTTCATCCTTAAAATTGCTGCAATGCACAAATGATGATGGGTGCCTGTACCTTGGCTGGCCAAGATTAAAACTCGCATCTGTTCCATTTCCTTGCCTTAAGTAAGAAAGCGTTTTCTTTTTCCATTGGGATTGGGACTTTGGGGTAGCAAGGACAAAGGAATTTGATAGATAAACTGAAAAGCCAAATTTAAAACATAAATACTACCTTGACAGCTCTGTAGACCGGCAGCAATTTCAGCTTCTGTCAGGATACTGGAAAGAGCCATGTCAAGACTACTGCAAAATGAAAAATACTGTTGGGTACAGTTGTCACTGCTCTTGCTCTCTCAGCCGTGGAGGTGGCCCCAAGAGCAGCCAGGTCTCGTCGGGGGCAGGTGAGCCCAGGTCCCAGGACAGAGCAGGGGAGCTGCCCTGCAGGAGCCAACTGCTCCATCCTTTAGTTCAGATACACATCGTGCATCTGAGTCACTGGTGTTTCTAGTTAAGTCTTCAGGTGTACAAGCTGAGGACAAACCCAAATGCATTTACAGAAGTGCCCGGCATTTGGGCATCTTTGGTTATTTCCATGCAATTTTTGTGTGAGTTATTGCGATGTCTTCTAAAGCCCCAGAGGAAAGATTGAACTCACCTGGCCACTTAGTTTTCCCCAAGCCAAGAACAGAAATATTGTCAGGTAAAAGATCTGCAGAGTCCTCTTGACTTAATTATTTTTCAAATGACATAGACAAGGACTTATATAGACCTTAGTTAAGTCCTCTTGACCTTTTAGAGAAGTCCTAGAGCCACGTGATGGCTCAGATACCCCAGGGGATAAATTACTGTGGCTGACAAGACCTTCTAGCTAATCAGATTGATATTTATATCCCAAAGGAATGTGCATGTTGTTTTAGACAATTTGTAAGGTTTAGTGCCATATGAAGTAAATCCTCACAACTTGCACCTATTTTAGTGAAATGAATTATTTTTTATGTATAACTGAAAAAATACATACGTTTTTAAGCGCTTAATGATAGCAAGAAATGGACATCTTCATAGCAGGCTTTGACTTTTAAGGGCCCAATCCTGATATGAATTACCCATGAAACACTACTCCTGCAGTTGCCCTAGTAGTCTTCAAAACATACTAATACTGATACATTTGTAATAGATATATCTGATACACAAGTACAAGCTCAAAGACAAAACTTCTTCAGCCCAAAGTACTTTTAATAAGTTGTTACATAAGCTTTGGTTAGCTGTAAAAGTCTAATCTTGACAGCATTTGCTCAGCATTAATTAATTGCATGGTGCACATTTTAAAATCATCCCAGTAAATGTGTCCATTTATAGAATGAAGATTGTCAGTTGTTCAGCAGGACGCAGGAGGGTGAATCAGTTATGGCCAGGAGGGAAGCAGAGCAGTGAAATCAGTGATATTTGGTTCTTCCTTGCTGTGCTGAAAAAATAAACTTCTGTAAGGTCTCAAAGAGCAGCTAAGATCAAACTGCAGCTTTTCTCTTAGTGGATATTAATAGGGACCCCCACTCAGTTATCTCATGAAATTTATTGGAACTTAATAGCGTTGAGAATAGTTGAAATTGGCCAGTGTGTAAAAAGCCACTGGGAGAACATTTCACACCGACACTTATGTAAACATGGCTGGAGTACTGCTTAGGTTTAAATAACATCTGAGTGATGAGACAACTTAAAATGAAACCTATCCTCTAATAACTGTAGCATAAAGCTGCTGTATTTCAAAAATTACATACATGGAAATACAGGCAAAACCACATCTATCTCTGTTCCCGTTGATTTCTTCAAGAGAAGAATTTTTAAGAGAAGCACTGACTATGTTATTCTAAACCCATGCTGTGTGGTAAATTGAAAATTGTGAAAACTAACTTTTCTGGGTGATATAAGACCAATTGAACAAGTTACTTTTAAAGGCATTTTATCCCAAAAAGGTGGATATCTGAATTAGACAATTCAGTTTTTCCACTGGGAATCTAGCTTTGCCTTTGGCTCAGGTTACTAGGAAATAATCAAGAGTCTGGCCTGAGATCAGAGACAATCTGATAATTGTATGGGAATTACTGAACATTCAAGAAGTAATCCTTGTGAGGAGCCCACAGTGAGATTATAAAGCGTTTCTAGAGAAGTTTTGTGTATTTCTGTGGCAAACCAGCACTTGCCCGAAGGTGGCACCAGAGACAGGCAAGTCCAGCCATGAGAGCGCTGAGGGACTGCGGGTGAGGCAGAACCGAGGACCAGGGTGGGAACAGGATAATAGGAGGGTGTTCATCAGAGAGGGAGAGAGGAAGAAAAAGGCATTTAAAAGAAAAAAATTCTAATCTACCAAATCGCCTGAAAGAACAGGAATATAACAAACTAAACTGAAAAATCTGAGATAATTACTGAGGACTTTCCTTTCATGATGATTTAGAAGAACAGGTTATTTTGTCTGTCTAACAAAATCAGGGTTTAGTGTGGTTTTTTTAATACTACATTTTACAGTCCATTTACGGAGACCATTGAAAATATGAACTCAGTTTGTTCTGGAAGCCTGGGAGTTAAAGCAGGAAGTCAGTGTCTAGAAAATACAGCCTTTTTACAGTCTATTAAATGATTAATATGTCTTTGGGATGGGACTAATGTGATTCCCTTTGAGTCAAATATTTGTATATTCTACTTGGACAGAAGTTCCCCTTTGAATTTAAGGTCAGTAATACTTTTGTTACTCCGGGGAAAGGCATTGTCTAAGGGTACCTTATTTTTCTATTGTAACTGGAGTGATGATCTGATTTTCTCTTCTGAAGCCTGAGATACAAAATTGATTTTCTTGTTTTCCTGAGTGTAGGACATGCTGACCAACAAATCAGAAGTTCTGGAGCAGCTGTATCTCAGCTGCTGATGTGCTCTATAGATCTTTGGTAGAGAAAGTGTACCAGAAAGTCCAGACCAATAAAATGGTATCTTTCTGTGCTTACAATCAAAATTAATGTGGAAATTAGGTTTTGTAAAATGGGAACACTTTAGTTCAGATTCCACAGTATCCTCTTATTAAAATGTTTTAAAATAAGTGAAAAATTAAGCATGAAAATGTTAGGTACGTGTCTGTTCAGGGATTTAATCAAGATGTATCTATTTCAGTAACCCATTCCAGGAAATTAATCCAGCCTTGGCCCCCTCTGCCCACACTGTTTGTGCGAAGAGCTCCAGGCGCCTCTGATGATGCTGCATCAAAGATTTTCCACATGGGCTGGCTGCTAACTCAAAGAAGAAACTGTACCAGTCTATGTGTGCAATGAATGTTCTGACATCCCCTTGCCCTTTCTGTGCTCTCTACTTGTTAGAAGATGACTGAGATTTCAAACAGTTGGAGAGCTGAAATTGAATCTCAAGTTTACAAATGGCTTTTGGATTGGGATTTCCAAAGGAACATGAAGTTAGGGGGCAGCCAGCTTCCACTAAACACCAGGAGGTTTCATCTCATGCTTGGTTCTGCTCCTCTTTCAGGACAACCGAAAATTTTGGTTTAAGAGAGATGGTGAATTCAGTGGCTAGAGCACTAGGGTGGATTTGGGATCATGACCCTGCCCCTCTGCATCCTTTTTCTAAGAGCTCGTGTAGGGCAATCAATTTCTTTGTGTTTTGTTGCTGCTTAAAGGGATCATAGTACATCTTTATTTCATAAGAACTACAGGGAGGATTAGAGATTAAACTGCTCACACAGGGTGATCAAGGGACTGAGGTGTCTGAGAACTCACTCGGTCTTCGGGCCTACTGGAATTTAGATCTACCACTCACAATTTGGGTTGCTCTTTAATTGTCTTAAGTGAAGGTAAACCACATAAACCGCATCTCCTTTATGCTGGGAATTATGAAGCAGTCACATCCTGAGTATCATAGTGAGTAGGATGGTCTTACTCTAAACCTGAGAGCAGGTGATCAGTGTGAAAATACCAGGGGTTGTTAGATTCTTTCTGATTTGATGTAGCATAAACAATCTCTAACAGAATTTTAGTTTTTAACTGTGTGCTCAGCAGTGTTTTATTTGTGTAATTCATTCGTAACAGCTTCATGCAGAAAATTTAATCCTTACTTAGAACCTCTATCCTTGAAGATGCTCAAACTCATCTAAGAGCAATGTGCCCTTCTGAGGGAGCGATTGGACCAGAGACCTCCAGAGAACCTTTCCAACAGGAATTACTCTCTGATTCTGTACCTTAATTATGGTAACATTGTGATGCCAACCACGTGTCTCTTTGCTACTTCAGTTGGCATTCATGCAGACATCCTGCAACCAAAGCTTTTCTCTAGCATGGTGGCATTGTCAAGTTCAGAGAACACTCCATGATAGTCCCTAAAAAAAGGCTGCCACTGACTGAAGTTAATTAAAATGAACCTTCCCAGAAAACTTTACGTTTTTTGAATGTTTCCTTTAGTTGAAAAATACTCTTGTTTAAAATGTGGATCTAAAATGTGGATCCCAATGCCCATAGAAACCCTAATAGAGAGTAGGTGGCATTTTTGCTGAAGCCTACAGGCTTTTTTTTGAATTGGGGACTTCTCAGGGTTTTATTGTAATTCCTTCTAGTGAAATGGCTGGATGATTTTAATAAGATTTAAAACGCATCTTCTTGCTACAAGTCACTATTTAAGAAGAATGGATTTTCTTCTAGGCATAGGTGAAGTTGCAGCTTACACAAGGATTTCCTGATTCTTGGGAGTGCTTCATGCCCCTGTGGCAGCACAAGGCAGTGATGTGCAGTTGCTCAGCATCTCTGAAATACAGGATGGGCCACTGTGCAGTCTTGCACTTCTTGCATTCCACGTGAGACTCTCAGAGGTGCAAGGAATGCGGTGTCAGGTCTGGCACTTCGGGTACTGTATGTGCCATGTGCTTGTGAGCCAGGGACAGGACAGTTTAGTGATCAGCAGTGTGAAGAGCTAATGTATATATTACACCCGGATATTGCTGCAGATCCGGGCAGCCCCAGGTTTTGTTCTTTAGCAGGGTAATAATTAAGGCAAAAGGAACCAACAGAGTCTCATCATTATGCAAAATATTTCAGTGCTGCAATTAGCAGCAGCTATAATTTAAGCCCAGATTTAACATCAAAGGCAGTAGGGATAGAATTAGGATTTATATTCATTATAATTCTGCCAAGGCTTCAGTGAGTCTGATTGCTAGAATTCCTCTTTTGCATTAGCCATCTTAAATCTGTCAACCAGCTCTCTTACATGCCTGGGAAATGAGGGAGCCGTGCTTGCCTCACATAATCATCTTGCAATTCATGGAAATGCCAACACTGGATGTTACATAAAAGTTCCAGAAGGCTTTGTTTCTGCTCTTCTTCAAAACAGCTGCCAAATCGTAATTACCATTCCGTTTCAGCGAGGAGCATTAAAACGACAGTCTGCTGGTGAGCTGGAGCCACAGCTCAAGGCAAGGAACAAGCTAAATCTTGGTGGGGCAATTTCTGACACACTCAGCCAGAAATGCACAACATCCACCCGGCCTGCTGATGTCTGCCTTTAGCCATGAACATTACTTACTTTGTCTACTGATGAAGACAATGCTATAACCAACTCTAAACCCTGTAAGACACTTATCAAAGGGAAGACTGGTTCTTAGTTTTCAGACTGAAGAAAACTGCTGATATTATGGAAGATATAGATGATAACTCATACAATAAAGACAGAGTTGAGTAAGGGCCATTATTTAACAATGTAACAGCTTAGGGTAATTAAACAGCAAGATTGGCTGTAGTTTCATCTGTAGAAAACACAGAAATTCACAGACGTGGCCAGGTATTATTGTTTTGTACATGTTAAGAGACAATAAGCAACAGGCTCATGATTCATGGAAAAACCTCCAGGCCTGTGGCCCAGGTTGTCAGGGGACCGTGACTTGTGGCAGTGTCAGGGTAGGATTAGACCCTTCTCCTCTATCTCACAGCTGCCTTAGATTTCATGAAAGATAAATCTTCTTAAGGGACAGTCACATTTTAGGCCATAAACACTTTCTGACGATACCATTACACTGTAATCTACTACTTTATTTTGTAAAATTACCCACAAACTTATTCTGTGCTTTGAGCTATGTGTGAACTCCTCTCAAATGTCTTAATTTTTTTCTCATATTCACAGGGTTGGGACTTAATGTGAATTATTTTTAGCTATCTTGTTAGCATTGCTTTTCTTCAAGTATCAGAGAATTAATCAGAAATAAACTTCAATTAAATCAGTACAATTAAGCCTTAGAAGATATCATATGGTTTAAGATCATCAAAACTGTGTGTGGTGAGTCAGCATGCTCAAGTATGAGGATGGAGAACCTAAAGAAAATTTTAAAAAGCAGTTTTTTCCCCCAAGGATCTTTTTGTTTGGTTGATTTTTTAATTTTTTCTCCCCTCTCCCAGCCACAATTTCAGCATTATCAGTGGTTGAAAATCACAAAGTGCCTTCTTTACAATGGAAATGTAACAATGCCATGTGACCGAAACCAAGATTTCTCAGCAATCAGGTGTGTGAACTTCATGTGTGGGGAACTGTTAATGCCTGAAACAATATAAAAATGTACAAACACATGCTGAGTGTGAAGTGCCTGTTGGACGAGGTAATTGGCAGAGTCAGTCCAAGGTTGCCTTTGGTCTAATGCTGTTTATGCCTTCACCAGAGACTGGAATTCTGTCAAGGAAGAAAGTGAGAAAAGCAGGGAATAAAACTTGTTGAAAGTGGTTTTCTTGACATCTTAAAAAAGACAGATAAAAATGACTAAAACTCCTAGGCATGGAGGGCTCCCAAAGTTATTATAACACTGCACAAGCTACTGCTAAACTGAGATTCTGGGGGCGTAACAGATTTTTCACTCCTTAAAAAGAGTAAGTGCAGAGAGGAGGAGTGTGTCTGTAAATTTGTATTTGTAGGAAATCCTGACTTAAAGGTAAACTATCTTTACCCCATTACAAACTCTGATAATAGCCAAGGAAGAAGAGCCTGTAGCTCTCAGTGAGAAGAAATTTTTTTGGTTTTGTTTTTCCAAATAAAAATATCTGTAGTGAAGTAAATCCAGAATGGGAGATTCAACGGTTAAGGGCTAAGATCTGCATAATATAATGCCCTATTTGGGGCTCATAAACAGAAGCTGCAAAAGCTGCTGCTAAAGCAAATTCCTCCAACAGTGTATCTCTCTCTCCTCCCAAATCTGGCTAAGATTAGCACGTGTGTCTGTTGGAGTTATTGCCACCTGTCCTAGTTCAGCTGAGACAGCCCTGTTTTCAGCGGCTTCATCTCTAATACATGATGCATAATGTCCTATTTTTCTGTGCTGCAGTTTCTAAAAGAAATATCCTGGCTAATTCACATCATCCCTGTGAGGTTTTCTTCGGGAATTTGACTGAGTTTCTTGAAGGACTGCCCGGTGAAACGTGCACTTATCAGATGATTTTCCAGCACAAAATCCCGTGCTGCACTGCAGCAGTTGCAGCATTGAGGAACAATGCCATTCGTATTTTTCACTAATGAATTAAGCACTCAGTAATATTGCCCGATGTTTGATAGAGGAAGACGAAGAAATAAGTTTCTTTAGGTAGAAGTGGGTTTAAAAATGTAAATGTTGTATGGCCAGAAGTGCAGAGCATCCACTGCTGAAATGGAAGTTCAGAGAAATTCAGGTGTTCTGAATGTTTTAAGAATCTGGCACATTGAGTCTATGGATCAGACACAGCAGGATTAACCCCAAAGCTGTCATCATTGATTGGAAGACTCTACACTGGGCCTAAATATTCTGCTGCTGCAACAGAGACCAAATGGGAATAGAACTATGAAAATAAAGGAGTATTTGCTCGTATAAAAATTGTGGCAGAAAGTATGAGGCCAAAGTACTCGTGTGTATTCTTCATGCCCCAGTTTAAATGCAGCTCAAAATGTGTGCATTTTTAAACCACAAATTTTATCAATTTTCCAGAATCTTACCTTCCACTCCAATTTTGCCATCACCATCAGTGTCTCCTGCAGCCATAAAAGCCTTGGTCTCCGCCGAGGTGAGGGCTCTGGCAGTTGAAGAGAAACTCTTCAGGAACAGCCTGAAATAGAACAGGGTGCTGTGCTTGAGTTCTACTGTCTGAAATGTCCCGTAAGGCAACGTCTGCTCTTATTATCTGAGGGAATCCACTCAGATTCAAGGAAAGACAAGGATCTGTGTTTTATTTTTAAAATAACATCAAGGGTTTCTTCTAGGACACCAAGGAAGTTCAAAGTTTTTTGTTGTTTAAAGAAACAGAGCAGCTGAACAGTACTTACTGCAGCTCCTCTTCTTCAATGAAGCCACTCTTGTCCTGATCAAGGATTCCAAAAACTTTCTTTATCTGATCAGGAGTTTTGCTGGATAAACCAACCGTGGAGAAGAAAGACTTGTAGTTGAAGGAATCATCAGCTGGAAGGAACAGAAGTTGTTAAATATTCTCCCTTGAAGTTGCTACTACTGGATGTATTCCTTGTGAATATGTATGTCTTTTCTGAAGCATCAGCCTGCTTCTCTTTCTCTTGTTCCCTGGTGTGGCAAAAGAGCAGATACCCGGGATAATAATTTCCCTTTTTAATCACCCTGTGCCTGTGGTCATGTTTCCTTTCAGCCAGTTTGAAGTTTTCCACTACAATGCACATTCTGTTAAATCAGGATTTATGCAATGTGTCACATGCAATTAATAATAAATATTGACAGGGTACTACTGTGACTTACAAATAACTCTTGTAATTCTTAACTCATTTTCACTGAGTCCTTACTTAGGTGAAGAATTTGATAGAAAAGTAGGTAATACACAGACAAACCAGATCTTTGAGTATTTGGGAAATTGGCTTGATCTTACTGAGCAGCTCTTAAGAGAAGTGAGACTGATCATTGCTTCACAAATGACACTGATTCTGCAAGCTTAGGCTTTTTCTGAAAGGCTAACTTTAAATTTAAGTCTTTAACAGGTTTAGACACTGACAGCTTAGTGTTAAGCCAGCCCTAACTGCAACTGTGGCCCTTTAATTGCTGCTCACCACTTGTGAGACCTTTTGAATTTAAGGGGCTATATTGTAATGTAGCTTAGAAAGAGATCTCACAGGGAAGGAATCTAAGGGGAAAATGATAGGCATGTCATCTTAAGACATAAAAATGATATGCATCTTCTGTCTGCAGAGCGACCATTCCTTACCCTGGCAGCTGGAGAGAGCAGATTCAATATCTTTAGCGGAGAGGATGTCAGTGATGGCCATTGTTGAACTGTAAAATAAATTAAATGTGAGCTACTTAGTCATTAAAATGACTTCTCTCCTACTTTCATGGCTCTATTTGAAGTTGCTGCAGTGGCAGGGTGTGATAGGGGAGACATTATTCATCTGATGGCAAGTGGAGCACACTGTAACAGATGTCTGCAGCAGGTGCTTCCACTGAAAGCTGGGAATGAGGGAGGAATTCTGCACGCGGGAGCGTGGGGCTTCGGGAAGATCTGATGCCTCTGCTGCTCTGGGAGAGCAAATCAGAGGTGTCCAGCACCACAGAACTTCATGGCTTCTGTGTGGGTTTTCCTGGAGGTGGATTATTGCTCAGTAAAACCCAGAATGTATTTACAGCACACACAAGAGATAAGGTTCGGTATGTCCCCCAGAACCGTCTCTGGAGTAAGTGTAACTGGAGTGTTAAAAATCTGGTATTATTATCCATAGATGTAGTGATCTTCACAAAGAATGAAAATATTAGTGTAGAATTAGTAACAGTAATTTTACTCATGTAAATTTGGAGAGTAAGTTCCTCCGCTGTTTAGTTGCAACAATAAATGTGGCTTGCTGGGCAACTGCATCACTGAAAGACTACATTTCATGAGAGCTTTGGAAAAAGGTTTTGTCAGTATTTTCTGAGGGTTTGTTTTGTTTTTTTTTTGCATTCTATATAGGTTATAATAAACCATATTTTTGCCCAGATTTGGGCATTTCAGTAGATTGTTGTCTTTAGAAGAGAAGTATAGTGACTTAATATTCATTCCTAGTAGAGCAGAGGAGGTGTTTTCTTCTGACACAGCAGCATTTCATTTGAGAAAAATACTCTGTCCCATTCAGCCACCAACAGCTGCATTAGTTTGCCAATGTAATATGTATCACTTAACAAAATGCAATAATGCCTGATTTTCTCATCAATTTTTACTGTATTGATGCATTTACAGTTTGGTAAACTGCACACACCAGTGCAGACATGTTACAGCTCAAACCTTCCAACATTACTCTTAATTCATGTTAGTGAAAGAAGGGGACTAAGGCATAGAAAAGTTATTCTTGAAAGCCACAAGAGAATAGAAATATCTTTTCATTAATCCCTAATTGGTCTTCAGCAACATCATTCTTCCTGTCTAAGCACGGAATGAGAAGGAATCAACTGGTGGGACCCATTTATAGTCTGTGCACTGGTTTGAGATCTGAACACAGGTTTAAACTTTGCCTAAAATATGAAATGGCTGCCTCTCTACCTGTTAGTTTGCAGCAGAAGAAACTGTCAGTAATTTTCATCCCTTTCTGAATATCTCAAAACTGTTAAGAAAGCAATGGGACCCTTTCCCTCTGATGGCGATGGATCCTTCCCCAGCTTAGGCAGCTCAGTTACTTTTGTTTTACCAGCAATTATTTTGTCCCAGTGGTTTCTTGTGCAAATACTTCCCCCTCTCAGCATTAGGCAAGATAATTTGGAGCTCAGACGTTCACCTAATTCTCACTGCTGACAGGATTAAAAAGGGGAAGAGTTGAAGGAAAACCTAAAAATTGCAGCATTTTTTACAAGGGGCATCGTTCCTGTCTTTTTCCATCCTATTATCCAAATGCTGATTCTATTCTATGTTAGCTCGTGAAGATACAACATACTGGAAGCTGAGATAAGAACAGATATTTTAATTGCTTTCCATTTAGGGAGCATTTTGCTTTTGTGCTTCTTTGAAAGCAGAAGATCTAATCAGCTTACCTTTGTGGTCTTCTTGACTAGATGAGGACACAGTCAGGTTGGGAGGAAGGCGCTTGCTGTGTGTCTCCAGCAGAGCTGAGCTTGCATATATATACTTTAAGTTGTATACCATATACAGATTTTAGATTTCAGCGTCACGAAGGGGGAATGGTGTCAAATGAACTTGCCTAACTAATCATCTTGCACTATTTTTATCTCAAGAGAATACATATGATATTTGCAAATGAAACAAGATAAGTGGCCAGATAGGCAAAAAGAACAGAGTCATGTCAAATTTCCTCCGATTTAAGCAGAAAACACCAGCTTCTTCATGTGATGTAGGGCAGGACAAAACCCCCCACTATCTCATATGCTTGATCTGAGGAGTCAGATGAAATGAAGCACAACAACTTCTGAAGAGGCGTCTTTAATGAATGTTTAAATGTGATAACTTGTTATCTTATCTGTAGATGCTACGTATGATAGAGTTTCATCATTGGAGCACTAAACAAACAGCAAAAATTAGAAGTATCCTGTTTGGGTATTGTTTGCATAGCAAACCAATCAGGAAAAATAATAGCCACGTTGTCTCCCAGAATGTCTGATCTGTCGTTGTTTTAAAAAAAAAATACCACACAGTTAATTTGTTGCTATAGGAGGTAAAATAATATTATGTCAATCCATCAGAACAGTTGGTTGGGGGAGGGTATTTCATCTGCTATGTTTCCAGAGAAAATCTTACAATTCTGCAAGATTCTGACAACCTGTTTAGGCGGCTATGTATGAAGCAAAGGGGTTGTGATCTGCCCAGCTGTCTCTGAGGCAGAAGTCCCTGAGCCCTACATGAAAGGTCTTTGCTTTCAGAATAAAGAGAAAAATTCCAATAGCAACATCATTGCTATAACCATATCTGAAGAGTGTCTTTTCAGTTTTCAGCCTGTCTTCAATCTCCTTTAGAAGAGTGATTATTTTCTAGAACTGTTTGGCCACAGCTGTGTTCCTTTGTGCTAGTTACTTTTTTCACGGATATAATTTGATCATCTCAATTTTCTTTCACGAATGTTGTAGCCTGACTGGGTGAGGAGCCTGTCAGCTTGGATCTCACTTGTGGCTTGAGGTAGCAGAACAGTGAAAGACAGGTCATATGGATGACAGCACAAGGTATCATTATGGCCTGGATTAAGGGATGGCAAGGGATGACAGTGCAATTGGCATCACAGCTTGGGGTGGTGGCACAGTAAGAGGTGACGGTGCAGAGACTGTCTTAATGTCAGAGAGAGTATCAAGGCATCTCTTCTCCAAAGCATTTCCCTCTAAGATGGAAGGCAGACCTAGCCAGTCACTGAAGCCAGCCACTAATAAATCAGGGTGCCAGACAGAAAGGTGACAAATGGAGGGTACCCGCAAGACCTTAGTGCATCCAGCACTGACAGCAGCTGATCAGAAAGCAACAAAAGACCATTGCAAAAGATCCTCTGTGTGAAGGAGGTGTTATTTCATTTGCAGCATATAAATGTAAGAAAAATTGTTGCTACAAGTTTTTTTCTTTTTGCAAATCCTACAAGTCTGTCCTCCATGAAAAGTTTCAGACACAGATAATTCTTTTGCAGGGAAGAACCACTGGTTAAGAATGGCTGTGGAAGATTTCAGCTTTCCCTGTTTTCTGAATGGGTTCTTGACCAGCTGACACTGAAAAAATTTCAAGAAGAATTTGGTGGAGAGATATTTAATACCGGCTCTTGTTGTCACTGGTGACATCTGGTAGAAGGGATACAAATACCACTTTACCCCCTCAAACTCTTCTAAGAAATTACTTTTATTCTAAATGGGGAAAAAATTCCTCTCCCTTTTACACACACCACCCGTTTCTCCCCCTCCAATTTGGAAAATTGTCTACATAGTGCCAACAACTGATGTGCAGTACGTAGGGTGTCCAACATAAAAACTGATGGCATGATATGACCTAATGAAGCTAAGTTAAGAGGAAGGCCAAATTCTGCTGAAACTCTTGGACTGCAGGAGTCTGCACGGGAATTCGGTCCCTGGTGTCTATTTCAGAGAATGCATTTGATTTTAGATGCAATGGCTTCTCATTTTGCCCAGAGCTAATTCCACATATGTTAACCCCTCGCCCCCTCTCTTCCCTTTAAAAATAGCATTGATTGCTGTTATTTCCCTTAATGCCTGTGGACTGTTGCCATTAGTTTGAACTTTAGTATGTGAAGCACATAAGGATGCAATCTTTAAAAGTGAGCTTTGTTTTCTAGGAGGCTTTGACAAGGTAATTCCTTTTGTGCCCCGAGATTTTAGGATAAAGCATGTAGTCAAATGATTTATGGCTCTGGTCTGTTCAGCTGTATTCAGACTCCAGCAAATTTTGGAGTCACTTTTGCAGTAAGATTGGAGGCACTAGAGATGCAGAACATGTGCACTGATGAAATGCACAGGGATCATGTAACTATTTACAACCAGCCTCCAACAACCATTTTCTTCTCAAGCCTTACATGAGAGATTGCACAAACATCTGTCTGGTCACTTTTACTTTCTTAAATCAAATCCTGTTAGCAACTTTGCAGCTGGCATCCAACTTGGCGGGGGAAGAACTGGGGAAGTTTGAAAAAGTAAGGAAAATAGTCTGTCAGGTTACCACTAAAAGCAGTTTTAAACCCTGGGACTTGAGCACTTCTCTTTACTCAAGGCTCTTCGCATTCTGGAGGCATGGTGTTGTTTTATTCTTCCCATTTTTAACCTGAATTCTTTTAACATCTGAAGCTCCCTCCCCAGGTTGAAAAGCTGTATTTTAGGTCATCCTAAATTCTGTGATTGTTCTATAATCTATTCCTGTCATTCTTCTTTGAGTCCTGATGTGAATCACGTGCAAGGGAAAGACAAAAGTGCAGCAGACAGTTGTGTGAGTGCCTGCTTTAATTTAAACAAGAGTGACTTGCTGCCTTGTATGTGCCTGAGATCATTCTCAGATGAATGAGATGAATGCTTCTGATAGGGGTATCCATGGTCACGAGTCAGGGAACAGGGATCACCTGACAAAATGTGTTTAACCTATTGTTAAATGACATGTGAGTAGTGAGAGTGGAATATTCATTCAACTTGTGATCTGCTTTGGGAATATATGAGATGAAAGGAACTCTATGGATGTAATTTAATGTATTAAAGCATCATGCTCCAGTCATTTGAGGAAGGGAACTCTTGGAGAGATCTGGAAATATTTGTGAATGGTTTTAGGTTTATATTACTCAACCAACCATCTGTAGACACCTCGTAACTACCCCCCAGTAAAAAGCTGAATAAAGAAAAATACTGGAACTGTTGCTATGGGGGGAGAAGGCTGTATGTGGGAAATACACCAAATAGCATCTGATTTATTTTTGCAAACTTGAACAAATTACAAAATTTAAGTTATTTGTTTTTCACCAGTTATCATTCTAGTGCCACATGGGTTCAGCCTCTGAGGTAGATTTTCAGAGATTCTAAGAATTTACAATGCAACTTTTCAGCTTCAAGTGCCCTGAAAAATGTTAATGTACAAAACTTCTTCACTCATATTTTTCTTGCATGCATAAAACATAAGTTTTAAGCCAACTGGATTGTTTGCATAAATCAGAGAATTTCTGATCCTGCATATCTGAAATGGGAATTTCAATCCTGATTCCAAAATTTGAAAGGAATATGGTCCAGATGTAAATTCTATGTGATTTCTGAAGCTGTAGCTCAAAACTTTCATTCCTGAATTCAACCTTTCCAGTTCACTTCCATTTCTGTTTCTTTCTAAAAATGTTCATCCATTGATGCAGAAAGAAAAAGGCTTTTTTTAAAAGAAAGAAATTCTCATAGACTGGTTTCTGAAATGGTAGATTCTTGGGTCTGTTAAATCTGATACAATCATTCACAAACAGACAAGATACTTGAACCTCCAGATGACTCCATCCATAGGTCTAAAATTACTTGCAGTAAGTGTCAGAAATCCTCTAGAATCAATTTTCCTGCTTTACTTCTGAAAAAGCCTACTATTTTTGAAAACAGAACAGCAATAACAAGCTATGTGTAGGATAATCATGTTTTTTGAGTAGGAAATAAAATCACTTCTGCCAAGACAATCTTCTCTAGCTAAGCTGGAAGCAAAGATACATGCTGAAAACAGAACTTCGATTCAATATTTGATCTACCATATTCTGCTCTTGAGCTGTGTTCTTCAAATCCCGTGTGGTAAAATACCTCAAGGGGATCCTTGTTACAGGAATTGTAACTTTAGTCTGTGTGTTTACACTACGTAGCCTGGTGCAGTCCTGCTCCATGACTGTGGTTTATAAGCACTATAAATAATCCTCAGTTGCAGCAAGCTTTCAAATATAGATGTGTTTGAAATGAACTCAGATGTTTTTCAGCCTGTCTGTATGTTCTTGTATAGTCCTTACCCCACTGTGTAAACAGCGGGTCCCACTACAAACAGGAGCAGCTCCTTGGGCTGGATGATTGCAGGAGCACGGAGTAAGAACTGGGTCATTATCTGTGCTTGTGCTGATCTAGTACTGATACTGCTGAATAAAACAGGGCCTTTGATTCTTCTGGCAGAGCTGCTTTTCAAGGAGATAGATATAGTCCAAGGATATACGGGTTTCAACACCCCCAGATGCTGGCTGACATAAAACTGACTCTGAGAGATGTTTTCTCTGTGCACAAAGCCCAGACCCAATTGGACTTACAGGTGCCCAGTGAGATGTGACTTAATTCCCTGCTTCTCCATTTGCTGAGATCGGGAAATGGTCAGGACTTGTCCCAGCTGCTTCCAGCCTGGGGTGCTGGGCTTCTTTTCCATGCAAACTAGAGCGTGATAAGGGGCTGATGTGTGTTTGGGTGCTGTCCAAATGTGGAGTTCATGTCTCCAGGGCACAGCACCCGGACCCAGGAACTCAGAAGCATTCCTTCGTCCCTCATTAGACGTTGCCAACAACTCTGACAATAATTAGAATGAGGACTATAGAAAAGTAAGCTGAATGAATATGGAAATTGGTACTAGAGACATAACAGCATCGGATATGAAAGCATTAAGTCTTTACAAACAAGAATCCATTGAGCATTTGAGAGCTAAGCCTGGTTTAATCAAACGGTGCATCAATGAAGTGATTCCACTGCTCAAATATTTGAAGGATCAGTGGGATGAAAAGACAGAAGCAGGCATTGTTCTTCCTATACAGTGCTGCATTTGTGCTGCAGCTCCTGAGTGATATCAGTGTCCAGATAGCCCAGTGATTTCAAGCCTTATTGCAGAGCATAGGACAACCCAGACAGCAAATGCAAGTTCTTCTTTTCCATTTATGGACAAACCACATTATATTCACTGTGGATTTCATTGGCAAATAGCTGCAGTCAGTTGTAAAGTAAATGACTTCAAATCTGTTGCTCTGAATGAAAAATTAAATTTATTGTATTCAAGTCATAAATTCACTTAACAGTCTTTCCTTGAATTGTAATGGCCTCCATCTGAGCTGAATAAGAGCACTGACTGCACCTTGCTAAAAAGGATACATTTAAAAAGGAATTTTACTAAACAGGAAGCTTAAGGAGAAAAAGGCTAGATGAATCTGTAGAGCAGGAGGCCTGTCTCCCTTGGAACAGGAATTCCAGCCTGGCTGTGCCTGGTTCACTGTTACGTTATAGCAGAAAATGCCCTTGAACTGCGATGGAATTGAGCCTGAGCTCCTGCTCACACAGGAGGAGGTAAATGGGGAGGTGCTGGATGCACTTTTGGTTCTCTGAGACAGCTCACAGAGTAACTTTATAATACAGAGACAACAAGTAGGTGAAAAAAACCTTGAGATTCTTGCATCAGTCTCACAAATTTTGGAGGATTTGATTTATTATTTTACTTTTGCATTTGGATATACCATACAACATCCACACTTGAAAATCCAGATGGAGAGAGCAGAAGATGTCTTGCTGATTCCCAAATTCTCCATATTGGCTTGTCTCTTTCTGAGTAGAGGTAGATGAAAGCAGGTGATAAGGAGAATAAATGCAGAAGTACTTTGCTGAATTTGAAAAGTAAGAACATTCTGCAAACGTGTTCTATGTCCTACACTATGCTGAGCTGGGCTGTACATGCTGTAGTTCTGGGCAAAATTTCTCAAGTAGAGTTTTTTCTGGAAAGTTAATTACTTCTGTGGCCAATGTGATGTTACTGAAATTTGATTATTAAATGAAATGTGAAGCCTTTACTAAGAAATGCTCCAAAACTGTTATCTCAGAATACCATGGCAAGGTAATTTCAGAATACCAGATCCCAGCTACTTCCTGAAAGTTGCAGCTATATAAAACCTTACTGAACAGTGATGTTGAAAAATGCATGTTAATCAGTGCAGATCTTCCCCATCACCTAACCCTGTAATTGATGGTGCCATCAACAGCAGAGACAGTAATTTAAATTATGAATGCTTCTGGTTATGAATGATGGATTTTTTTGGCATAGGAATTAAAGCATTATTAGAACTAGTAGAAGAATTCAAGTCATGCTTTGGAGAAAAGTACAAAGTTAGGCATGGTTTAACATTCATGAATATTTGGCTAACAAGCAGATTTTTCTATTAAATATGTAGGTATTACAAAACAGATAGAGAAGCACCTATTGAATAAGGTTTGAAAGTTGTTCTAAGCCTTGTTGAAGCTGATGCACAAGGCCACCACTCTTAAATTAAAATCTCTATAAGCAGTTGTGTCAGTGCCTTTGTGGGTGCAAGCAACTGAAATGATCAGCCTGGTCTTTGTAGTTTTGTTCCATTTTGATGGAGCCAGCCCTGGGAGGTTTCTGGGCAGTGACTCTGCTGGATCTGAGGGAGAGTGACTCACTACACCGTGTGACCCACTGCTCTGGGGCGTTTGCTTGGACATCTTCTATAATCACCTTTATTTGCAGAATACATTTCTATTTAGACCTTGAGTATATGGACAGCTCAGCGTTATTAACCAAAGGAAAACATGGAAACTTATCTTCTGCTGATATGGCCAGCAGGTCATCTTCCAAGAGGATTTCCTTTGAGTGAGTGGAATTGGATTTCACCCAGTTTTAAAACTAGAAGTATGAAAAACATGATCTGATAATCAGGCAGCACTTGTATCTTGGTGTCCTAATTCTGCCAGTTCTTTAGCAACCCCCTAGAGTTTTCCAAGGAAAACTGCATAAACAACAACAATGGCAAAAATAGCAGGACTGCTCTTAGAGAAACAAACCCGATCAGTCAAATGGAAAATAAAGGTGCAAGCTTTAGAGGTTAAAATGCTGTAACGACCTTTCCACAATAAAACATCCACAAACCTCCTGGAGGCTGCAGTCTGTGGGGTATCCCCTGTGTAGGGATATTGTCAGGGAGGTGGGATTCGAGAGCACATGCTTGGGAATGAGGCCGTGGTGCTTTGGCTCTTGTTATCTCAGGTTCTCCAGTAAGCCCAGTTCAAGCCCATGGCTCAGGAAGATCGCAGCTGTCCCTGGGCAGCACAGAGCCAGAGCTGCACAGCCCGCTCAGCTGTGCCTCTGGGGAGGAAAACAGCCTGAATTCAGCTTTCCCAAAAGAGCAAAACCCGTTTGGAGACACCGTCTCATGACCGGGCAGAGCTTGAGATTTTTCTGGCTCATTTAAAATAATCTGGGTAAGCCCCACTGAAATAGAGCAGCCATTTGTTCCCCTGAGGAGATCTGACATCCTCCCGAGTGCGAGCAGTGCCTGTGGGCCAGGTCCTACAACAGATTTACAACCCTGCCAGAAGCAGCAGGAGTAAGACTGAGTATCCCAACCTGCTTGCTTGGCATGACACGGGCTTGATGTAAGAAATACAGAATCGAGCTAATATAGTTACTAAACTGTCTGTTTGTGTCCAGGGAATGCTGAACACATGTGGAGCAGATGGAGGAGATTAAAAAACCATAGAATTATAGATGAGAAATATTTACAATTAAAGCAACAAAAATGAGATCTCTCTGTAGTCCCACTCCTGATTATTTTGAAGGGTGTTAGGGTGAAAAAGACTTGACATACAAAAACTATTCGACTCAAACAATGCTTTTCAAAATCATCTTTTTTCCCCTTCACTCCAGCCTAGCAAAGGAAAATCAGTGTGTTTAACACCACCACTTAATTTAGACCATTTTAAGTTGTCTGATGAATCTGATAATTCAGCTTGTCCTCTACTGTTTCAGCTACTAAGGAAATTCCAGTTAGGGACTGCTAGATCAGATTTCCTGTGTCTCAGCTGACCCAAAATCCCCTTGATGGTTTTAGCACCATTCTTAAGAGAACCATGCAGACCTTAGCGAATAACAGACTTGTTTACCTGAATATAGCAGAGCATTTAATTTAAAAGATATTGTCATCAGTATTAGAAAACTCAGAATTAAAAGATGATGTATCAAATATTCTTCATTTTTGCTTCTAGTAGCGCAATTCATTAATAACAATTCAGTAGAAAACAAAAGAATCTTAATAGATCCCTCTTGTTGGTGGGAAAGTCTCTCCACCAAAATCATGAAGTAAATATCTTTCTGGCACCCTTAAGTGCTTTTTTTCCTAAACTCTAGTTTCTAAGGTCCATGTATGTTCCTCCCACTGTGCTCATAACTGAGCAAAGCTGAATAATCCTGCAGCAAGAACTTGTGCTTGTGCTGCTGCTCACAAGCCTCGTGGTGTGATCTTGGAGCAAAAGCAACAGTACAAAATTGGAAAAGACCACGAAATTTACTCCAGCCTCAGGGTTTTCTAAAGCACAGGCTCTCAGCCTAGTTTGTGTTAAGACTGTTTTTTTCAGATCCCTGACAGGGTGTAAAATTACAGACTGGTCAATGCAGATAAAGCTGACACATATTTTCAAGCACCGTGAGAGTTTAGAGTTATATTTAACAAAAACACTGAGTTCTGTGTTTGGGGAATACACTCTGCCTCTGTACCCAAAAGAGTCACCAGAATCCAAATTCTCACTAGCTTCTCCTGTTGATCACTTCCCACTCAGGGGTTTCAAATTTTATCAGATTGTGTCTGTTTAGGGAAAGAGGTATGTTTTCGAGGTAAATACATGGAAGATAGGCTTTTTAAATGCATCCAGTTTTTAACTCTCGAGGACTTAGTGTCTTTTCTCTGTAGTGCTGCTAAAAATGCATTCTCGGATTTCCTTTTCATGCAAGGGAAAATGTGCAGTCTTGACAAGCTTGGGAGAAGGGACATATTTTCTGATGTTGCCTAGGGCACATCTGTGCACAGAGCTATTTCTGCCTTTATCTCACAGCTGATAACATTAGGCTTCTGGAGTTAGGTTTTTGAAGGAGCTGCGGACCAAATGCTGAGTTTTAAAAATCTATCTGTAAATATCATAGTAGAATTCCTGGTACAGTAGAAAACCTGGGCAAAGTGACTCTTCTTAACACTGCATATTATGTTCTCTCCCCAAACAAATGTACTGGCTGTATCGTATTGACTTTAAATATTTGCAATTAATATTATAAAGTCCATCTCTTTGAACCATATGTGACAGGAATCTTTCCCTGGTGGTAATGGCTATTTCTGTTCTGGGGAGCAAGGAGCACTTTCCAGATCTTTCTGAGATGGTTTGTATTATCTGACTTTCTGCAGGCAACGTTTGCTTAGTGGTGAATTGGATTGTAAATTCTACAGCTGTGAAGTTGTAGGAAACAGGACTCTAGGCAAATTTCTAAATAAAGCTCTGGTAAGGAGTGAGTGGGAATTTAATGAATACAGATTGTGGAATCAATCTCTCAATGCATTTTGATTAGTGTAAAGTGCCTATATAACAGGGGTTTTTATTGCACCACTACCTATGACAACACTGAAATTTATTATATGCTCCTATTTATATTATTTTCCTTTCCTTTTCTTTCTTATAAACCTTTCAAATACAGAAGGTTGTTTCTCTGTAAGTTCTTCAGCTGGGAGGATTTAAACACAAATAAAAAGTTAAGAGGCCACAATCCCAATGCTGAGAAACTCAAAGGTTTTATAGGAATGAAAAGAATAGAAAAATAATTTATTTCCCTGTGCATGGAAAGACAGGCTCTGTATGTGTGTGTGGTATGTCAGACTTTGCTTTGTGACTTTTGTATTTACGGCTTTATAAGAAGAGGATGCTCAGAGAATTTCACTGGTGGTTTTGTTCTGCATTCAGGAGTCTCTCTGACCAGAAGGAGATTTTCTGGGAGAAGGAATCAAGTTGAAATCTCAGCACATCTCACCCTGGGTACCCCCATAGTCTGTCTGGGCCCAGCCATGTCCCTGTGTCCTTCTCTTCATGCAGCACAGTGACAGTCCCTGGCTGATGAGGGCTGGACACAGCTCGTTCAGAGGCCGCTGCTGTCATTCCTCTGTTGGCTGGAGAACAGATTGCAGAATGAAATTAACTTTCCCTAGCAGGAATAAATACAATACACAGACAACACAGTGTTCCTGGGTCCGAAAGAAGGAAATTCCATGGATTTCTACTGGGACTGGAGTAAGATTTAGTCTTGCAAGCAATGTCATAATTTATAAATTACAGAGACAAATATCTGATATTTATAAATGCCTTCTATATGAGATTGTTTCCACTGAAGTCAATGGCAAAAGTCCCATTGACTCGAGTGCCAGCATGATCTGGACCACAATAAGACATGTTTCCCATTAAAATCATGTTATAATTAACATTGGGAAACTGCTTAACAAGGCAGATCTGATAGCTACAGAAGCTGTGGGTCATTAGTATGAACTGAATCTTTCTTTATTTCTCTACTACTTTAATTGAAAATTAAGTAGTGTCCTTGTTTTTACCAAGATCTGTAAATTTTTCATGCTGTACCTTATCGTGGTTAAAGCCATCTTAGTATACTTTGTGACCACTGTCAAAGCACAAAGAGGTTTCTGTTAAGGGGATGTGGTTATAATCAGCCATATTCCTCAATTTACTTCCCAGTCAAAAGAGGAACATTTCAACACATGGTCAAAGAAAGATGGTAATTGCCAGTAGAAGGAGGAAACAGACACTCTTGAGGCAGCAGTGGTTGCAGAATGCCCAGGAATGGCAGCAGGTATTTGGCTGAATAGTTCACATGGCAGAATTTAGGAGTAAGGACCTACTCTGGTAGGGATCAAGAGCAAGCACAGGACTGGACCCCACTCCTGTACATCTGTAGTTGTGCCTCCGGGGAACACCTGTCTTTGTATGTAAATCGTTTATGCTTATCAGAGAGAGGAATGCAAAACCCCGGATGGACTATCTGAATCCTAATTCTGATGCTGAGCCTCCCTGTGGCCCTGGACAGTTGATATTTACTGTGTGCTTTGTGCCAGTACCTCCCTGTGCAGTTCGCCACAGGCCATTTAAGTGACAGGCTTTGTCCTTAAAAAAGGGTGAAAGAAAGACATCAAAGCCAAAAGGGAAAATTGTTGATACTGTCTCAGTGTATGCTGAACAGATTCTTGCACTACAAACTGCTTCATTACAAGAGAGATGATTCTAGGAATCAGATCCTACTCTGTGTATCACAGAGGGTTTCTACATATTACTTAAGCTGCTGTTTCCCTATAAGCAAAACTTGGCTAATCTCTTTAATGGCTGAAAGGTTTGTATGAACGCCACAGTTACTATTAATGAGACGTTACTATTCTGGAGAT
This sequence comes from Gymnorhina tibicen, assembly GCA_013399875.1. Classification (NCBI taxonomy): domain Eukaryota; kingdom Metazoa; phylum Chordata; class Aves; order Passeriformes; family Artamidae; genus Gymnorhina; species Gymnorhina tibicen. The sequence continues at coordinate 2,377,792 of VXAZ01009370.1, read as the reverse complement.
GAAAAATTGTACTGAAATACAGGCCGGTTGTTTTTGTTTTCAGAGTGTTTTTGTTTTGTTTGTGTTTGGTTTGGTTTAGCTTTTAGCTTTTCTCTAAGTTCTTCAGTTTGGTAAAAACAGAATTCGAGTTACACTGGTCATGAGTTTTTGCTAATCCTTATATTGACAAAGCTTCATCCTTCGCCTGATTAAGGGCTGCCTTATGGTAGATTTGGTCCATGTATGAATTTTCCCAGCTATCAAGATGGCAGTTTTATTTTAAACTGAAATAGTCCCATCTGATCTGCTATAGGAGCCAATAATAAATGGCAAAGTACTCAATTCAGAAAAATAAAATTATGGGTATTTTTTCTGTACTTCATTTTGTTCTGTGCAGTTCATCTTCAGTTGGGGAGAGAAGCAAATATTGTTATGGAGAGCAAAGAAACAGTGCAAATATGTTTATGTATTTCTAATTTTGTCTTGGGTGTTGAATTGCCCTGGGTTCAGTTGCATAATGATAAGTAAAGCAACTGGACACAATCCAGTGCAAAGTGATGCATGAAACCAGCACTTTTCCCCCCTAGCGTGTGAAAATTTGTATCAGCAAGAAACAGATAGTCTAACTTGTATGTAGCTGGAGAACTGCCTGCATTTTGATACCTACATTCTTTTAAAATGACTCATTCTTCAGCGCAGACACCAGATCCGCAGCGTGCTGGAGCGCGGCAGTGACATGCTGACACCGGGCTCCGTTAACCCTCCATCCTCCCTCCCCTGCGCCGGCGTGACCCCGGCTGTGCGCAAGGCCGGCGGGAAGGTGCCCCTTGGCTGGGGCTAAAGCCCGGTGTTCCACCTCACAAATCCGTGCTGAAGCCGGGGTTAGAGCCAGGGTTAGGGCTGAACTCCGCTACCTTCTTGTCACAAACCCTGCACGCCGGCTCCTCGTGGCTGGAACTGCCGTGTGGGAGTGCCCGGGGTGGCCTGGCTGCAAACCCCATTGTCCTGGTCAGCCACCCTCTGTCCAGGGCATGCGACAAGGTGCTGCCTTTTTAAGGAAAAGGCCAGTCATTGCTTTTCTGCTGCTAATCAGATATATTAGCTGTTACAGGCTTAACAATTATTAAAAAAAAAACCCACTTGTGGTAATGATTTTGTTCTTTAAGCATCTTTCACCCAGAAAACCTGATATGTGACTTTCTGTGAACCACGTAACAGAAAACATTAGTGAAAAAAAGCCTTTGGTGTTTAAGGAAAATGACATTTTAAATAAATAAGTTACCTTTAAAACAACCCTCCAGCATCAGATAGAGAGTAATCAGAGAATAATTTCTCTGTTTTGACTTTTTTTAGAAAAGTAAGAAATATAAAGCTTTCTGGTTTTTACGCAGCTCCCCAACAGTTACTTTTATATGACATAGAATAATAGTGTGTGTGAAAGAAGGAGGGGGACATTCAGTTCTAGAATGAATCTCCTGTTTGGTTCTGGTTTTCTGTTGTTTTTTTCCAAATCCATATCCAATCTCTGGGAGGTAGATCTTGTAGTAGGATTTGAAGCAGTGCAAGAATAAGTATGTAAATAAGTCAGATTAGTGTCAGGAGTGGGGAATGTTTTAAGTAATGTTACAGACTAAGCCAGTGTAAAAATGTGGGTAAAGATCATGCAGATTTGGGCTGTGGCTAATCAGCCAGTCAGCAACTCTGCACTTATGTTTTTCACTGTGTGACTCTTTTAAATAAGGCACAAACACACAAACACATTGCAGATTTATCTTACTCTGGTAGGTGAAGATCTGGAGCCTAATTGTAATTAGTAGTAGCTGTTTATGGCTGGCTTACAGACCTCCCAAAGCTGAACCAGCAATGGCAAAGCGAGCACATCTTTCCCTGCTGTGAGAGACAGCGCTGACCTTTGAGTGTTCAGCAGGCCTTTGTGAACCTCTGGGATTCATTAATCACTTGGATTGTTTGCACTGACAAAGGGACAACTGAAAAGATGGTAAGTCATCATGAATGTGGGAGTTCATCTCTGTGATCTCTGAATGGTGTTTAAAGGTTATGATTTGTTCCCAAGTGACTGAAGCAGCGGTGTGGGAACTGAGGTCTTCCAGGAGCTGAGGTCTTCCAGCTTTTTTGTTTTAGATGCACAATATTTCACTTTTGGATGAGGTGTAACTTAAACTGTGCTCTTGGGGCATTCAGCTGTGGGGTATTCTGCTCTTACAATGGTCCAAGGAGTGCTGTATGCTGGAAATTGTTGATGGAGCAGTAGAGGGATCAGGCTGGGCAAATTGCTCTAACTAAAACCAAAGCAGAAGGATAAACAGTCTCCTCCAGCTCAGCTGAGATATCCAGCAGTGGCTAAAAGCTGTCACCAGGGCTGAGGGGCACAGTGCCATCCGAGGCTTTGTAATGGCTTTGGTGCTGCTGTGGTGCTCCTGGAGGGTGATGCAGAGCAGTGGCAGTGGACTTTTATTAATCCCAAATACGCGCCTGGCACTCCATGATACATCCTTGGTATGCAACAGTCAACTACCATGGAACTCGTCTGTGCAAACTGTGTGCAAACTCATTGAATTCTGTGCCTACTTGACAGTCAGGCCTTGCAGATTAGATTATTTTTTTGAGTTCTCTGTGATCTTGGAGCCGGCAAGATTTGCCTAAGAGGCAATGTCATAAGAAAAGGATGGAAAAGAAGAGTGAATTCTGTTGCTTAAAGGCTGGTCCTGCTAGAATAGAAAGGATAATGCACTAATCAGATTTCGACAAGGTATTAAGGAAAAAAGATGGGAAAGCATTTTTGAACTGCCTGCACTAGAGCTGGATGCCTGAAAAATAAAGCAGTTCTTATGCATAAACATAACTTTGATTTAGTTGGCATTACCCAGGGATAAGTCATACAACTACAGCAGCCATAAACGTCAGTGCATGAAAGAATGGGCCTCACACATGCTGGTGATGCCAAGAAATCAGGGAGACCACCTGTTCCAAGATGAAGTACAATATAAATAAATACAGATACCTCATCTCGCCCAGCTGGTACCAGCACAGGTAGCACGTGTTGCATGTGATGCATGTGGACATGATTATGTGACTGAAGAACACATGGCCTGACCTGCTCGTACAGGACAAAGAGAAGTAACAGAGGGAGTGATCACAATAAAAAACTCTTTAGGGACAACGTTTCACTGTGATCAGTCTTTCCTTCCCTGCGATATTTATGTAAATATAAGTTCTTCAAACAAAGGCTGGTTTTCAGGCTGCAGGGAAGGACAGAAGATCCATGAACTGCACTCTGCAGTGGGGCTCCGCTGCAGCCACGGTGGCAAAGATGGGGAGATGACAGTATTGGATTTGTCAGTCAGGGCTTGGCTTGTTGAGTCCTCTTCCTTTGTGCTTTCTGAGAGACAATACAGCCAAAGCAGAGAATGGAGACTGAAGAGAAATAAATCGGCATGGAGCAGGAAATGACCAAAAGACGGAAAAACAATGAGAGTGAAAGGGTGAGCAAGATCTTGTTGTGCACTACACTTTGGAGATGATCTCACCTTTCTCCTTTCAGCTGCCGTTGTCTGAGCCTGGCAGGAAGAACAGGACAAGGTTGATAACCTGCAAACACTGAGTTACAAGCTCTGGCAGGATTGACATCAGAGTGTTAAGATGTCTCTTGGCTCCCCCAGTTTTCTTCCTCTTACTGTGCTTCCTTAATATGTTTGTTACACTTCATGAGACTCCTTGAAATGTAAAACTTTTAGACGTGGGGGATTTGCATTGATGTAGGAAACACTTGCTCAAGGACTAAGAGTGTGCAGTCTTTGCCCAGCTCGGCCCCGGCCTCTGGCCTGTCCCCAGCCTAGCTCCGCATCCCTTCGGAATGCACAGTTCCACATCCCGCCGCTGGGAATGCACAATTCCCGCCGCTGGGAATGCACAATTCCACATCCCGCCGCTGGGAATGCACAATTCCCGCCGCTGGGAATGCACAGTTCCACATCCCGCAGTTGGGAATGCACAATTCCCGCCGCTGGGAATGCACAATTCCACATCCCGCCGTTGGGAATGCCCAATTCCCGCCGCCGGGAATGCCCCGTCCCGGCGCAGGGAGTGCCCAATTCCCGCCGCCGGGAATGCCCCGCTCCCGGCGCAGGGAGTGCCCAATTCCCGCCGCCGGGAATGCCCCGTCCCGGCGCAGGGAGTGCCCAATTCCCGCCGCCGGGAATGCCCCGCTCCCGGCGCAGGGAGTGCCCAATTCCCGCCGCCGGGAATGCCCCGTCCCGGCGCAGGGAGTGCCCAATTCCCGCCGCCGGGAATGCCCCGCTCCCGGCGCAGGGAGTGCCCAATTCCCGCCGCCGGGAATGCCCCGTCCCGGCGCAGGGAGTGCCCAATTCCCGCCGCCGGGAATGCCCCGCTCCCGGCGCAGGGAGTGCCCAATTCCCGCCGCCGGGAATGCCCCGTCCCGGCGCAGGGAGTGCCCAATTCCCGCCGCCGGGAATGCCCCGCTCCCGGCGCAGGGAGTGCCCAATTCCCGCCGCCGGGAATGCCCCGTCCCGGCGCAGGGAGTGCCCAATTCCCGCCGCCGGGAATGCCCCGCTCCCGGCGCAGGGAGTGCCCAATTCCCGCCGCCGGGAATGCCCCGTCCCGGCGCAGGGAGTGCCCAATTCCCGCCGCCGGGAATGCCCCGCTCCCGGCGCAGGGAGTGCCCAATTCCCGCCGCCGGGAATGCCCCGTCCCGGCGCAGGGAGTGCCCAATTCCCGGCGCCGGGAATGCCCCGCTCCCGGCGCAGGGAGTGCCCAATTCCCGCCGCCGGGAATGCCCCGTCCCGGCGCAGGGAGGCTGCCGAGCGCCACCTCGTGCCTGCCGTGCCGCGGCCGCGGGGTTCCGGGGAGGGTGTCTGGGTCGTCCCTCGGGGCCGGGACGCAGCAGGATCGGGCGGCGGGATCAGGTGCTGAGCTCCGCCTTCCCGCAGAACGCACGTAAAAAAAAAAATCGAGCTTCTAAAAACGTTTGTAAATCATATTTGATGGAAAAAGCTGCCCCTCTCACACTGCTAAGTTAGCCAGGAGGATGGATATGAGGATTTGTTGATAGGTCACTAAATCCTGCTCTGCAGTGCAAAAATCGAGGGACAAAATACCAGTGGCAAGGTCAGGGAAGCTTCCAGGGCTGACCCTTCCAGCTGCTCTGCTGTTTCGTGTCACCTCTGTGTGTGACTCCTGTGGTTCCCTCAGGTGAGCACAGAGCTGCTCTGACAGAACCCAGACCCCTTCTGTCCTGCCAGGGTGTCTTGGATGTGATCCTTCATCCCACTGCCATCTTTCCTAGTGCATTTCTCTGCAGTGGAGGTTCAGTTTTCCAGAAAGATTTTTCCCTATAATTTTGGTTCTCTCATCAAGCTGTGAAAAGCTCCCACTGGCATTGCTACCTGAATCATATCTCCCATGCTAAACCTGATGTAGATGCCTTCTATGATGTAGACAGACATGGGAACCTCAAATGAATGAAGAACCCAATTCAAACAAAGCAGTTCTTTGGGATTTGAAATATCCTGCAGTGCCATATCCACTGGGACACAGGAGTGTTGAAGTGCACAGGCATGGCCTATTGGAATTACGCTTATTCTGAGAGAAAAAAAATCACCTTATCCTGACAGGCTACAAGTTACACAGGATTTTGTGATTAAATCAGAGTTATTCATACCAATTTCATGTTCAAAACTCCAGAAAAATAAGAAAAGATTTCATGTGGTGGAAAACCCCAGTGGGCTGTGTGAGAGCCTCCAGAGTTAGATTATGATATCACTGGGAAAGGGCTGAAGAGCGACATAAGAGAGTGAGATCAAACCATGGCACGTGTTGTTGTTACTGTTACTAATATTGTTGCCACAAACATTTGGGATGTTGTAGGTATTTCTCAGACATAAAAGAAAGAATTACATTTGGCCAGGTAGTTCACAGTAGGATACAAGGTTTTTTTTCAGTCTGACATGGAAACAAACAAATAAACACAACATTAGCAATTATTTGTCTTCCTGTTGAGAACATGTTATGTAACTACTCTGGCTTTCTTTCCTCATAATATAGGGTGGGGAAGATGAGAGCTGTAGAGAAAAGAATGATACAGACATTCAGCCACCCTGCAGCATTTCAGAGAATCACCTTTGGCAGGTGCAGAAAAGGTGTCCTTGAACTTCCACAGCGTCACAGCAGGAGTTCTTTATCTCATTCCTTACTGCGATAAAAGAGCAGAATCAATAACTCAGAGAATGGGGACTGAGCAGCTGATGCTGAACAGAAGTCTTAGGAGGCAAAGGGTATTTGAGAAGAACTTAATAAGCAATCCAAGTTTCTCCAGTCCTCTGCAACCCCCGTTTAATTTCAGTTAGCAAGGGCCAGCCTACAGGACGGTTACTCCAGATTTATACCAATAAAAGCAAGAATAGAAAAAACAAACACTTAAGGAATGAAAATTCAGCCATGAGACTGTAGAGAATAAAATACCATCCAATGATTAGTTTGGGCAGTGGAACAGCGTGCATTACGTTTGCAAAGGGAGAGCCACACTGCACTATTGGGTGCTCCAGTGCCACAGAAGGGGCCGGAGAGGAAGAGCTGGTCCATCTACACACCTGCACACATCCTTCTACACATCAGGGTACCCAGATACAAATCCCAGCTGCCTGGGAGGAGAATTGCCAATAATTTGGCTATGTCTCATCCGACGCAGTCTGCACTTCCCAGGGAGATTTAATTTTTTGGAGGTGAAATTGAACAACTGGCAAAGGCCCAGTATTTCAGAGAAATGTGAAAAAACCTCAGAAACTAACCTGTGCAGCAATGAGGATGTGCTGGGAGGAGCCTGCTGGTCCCTTGCTGCTGGAACACTTTGGCAATTAGAAAACTCTGTGAAGCTTGGGATCCACACACAGGAAACACAGAACACGAGAGATCTAGTCTTGTTTCAAGCCTCTTTTAGTGTATCCCAAACATTTAGTGCCCACAGACTAATTTTTTTAACTATGCAGCTCTTCTATGGGAACATCAAGTTCCATATTAAGACTGTTTGGGTTCTTTGCCCTTACTGCTCCCTTTGAAAGACCGTGCAAACGTGTGATATCCATCGACAGCTACAAGTGTTTTCTATAGTTTTCAGTCTAAACATGCTGTTGATCAGATTATAGAAATTTTATCTCACAGTCATTTAACCTTTAACTTAGTTCTTTTCCCACTCTATTTATCTAAAGATCTATTTATAAAGGACTTGCATATTGTTCCTCCACTGTCACACTGAAGAAGTCATGTTCTTTTTATCTCTCCCTAAGACTGCTAATTCTGTAATTGCTCTAATAGCCAGTCTGCACTGATTCCAGTTTAAGCTAATCTTTTTCAACACTGTTGACAGGAACTGTATAAATATTTCACACTAAATCTTACCAGTGCCTTGTCTAAAAGCGCCAATATTTCCTTCTCTGCTAAAAATCTCACCTAACCCATCTGAACACTACATTATCTGTTTCCACAGCTGTGTTGTACTGGCAGATTTGGCACACTGTCAGTCCATCAGAACACTCGGATCTTTTTCCTCCTCCGTTGCTTCCAGCTGATGAATCCCAAGAACATGACTTTGCAGTTCACATTATTAAATTTCTATCACTGCAGGCAAGAAGGTCATCTAATTCCAGTGTGGTGATCTGGTCCTCCTCAGGACTGGCAATACCTTCCAGCTTTTTATCACATGCACAATTTTTGAGGCTGGGCCTGATTACGTTCCTCGTTCACAGAAATGTGGATTCTATGGTAGTGCTCCAAAGAGCGAGCCCTGAGGAACACCGTCGCGTAATTTGCTCCCTTCTTGTAACTCCGGTTTTATTATAACCTGTTGCTCCTTCTTCACTTTGTTTTTATATTAATCCCTATCACCTCCACTTTCAGTAATGATTCCCTGCAGAGCACTGTATCAAATGATCTGTTTGGGCTTCAATAGACGGGGTTCACTGCATTATTTCATTCTGGAGAGACAATTGTCTTACTCAAGATACATCAGCTCAGTCTGATATCCTCTGCTCTGGTAGACCATGTATGTTTTCTCACATTCTGTTTGCCTCCCTACAATTAATTGTTCTTTCTTTCAAAATTTGTTCTAAGACTTGGCATTATACTGAATTTTTAAAATACATTTTAGAATATGTATACTTTCTAAAAATACATTTCAGAATATAAACATTGTATTTGCTATGCTGAAGTCCTAGGCGAGCTTTCATTGAAATTCATTAAACACTGGCTGCTTTTACTTGTAAATTCATATACCAGTTATTTCAGTATGCTAGGGAGGAGATTGTATGTATTCCTCAATAGTTTTTTGCATAAAGAAATATACTTTGTTTCTCCTAAGGCTTGTAATTTCTGTTACACTACAGCTTCCTTTATATGTCATTCTCATCTGTTATTAGCCTAATGTCAAAGCAAAGGATCATTGCTTATTCTCAAGCAACACCATCTCTTGTTAGCTGATTTATTATTAAAGAAAACCACCTTATACCATGCCTGTGTCTTTGATGCAGCTCTTCCATCACTGGTGGCATTTATTTTCTGCTTTAAGTCTGGGAAGTTAAAGTCTTCCTTAAACAAAGAATTACAATTATTACTTTACTGTAATTTTACATCCCTCATAATTTATATCCAATTTGAATAGAGGAAGGAGGCTGTAAAAGATCCTCAGCAATATCCTGCTCGGGCAGTTTTTGTCATCTCTAGTCCAAGTAATTTCCACCCAAACAGAATTTGTTTGGTCAGTGCCATCACAGATTCTTTACACTCAGCCATTTCCTCAACATTCAGTGACGCCCTCCCTCTCCTCTCATTTCTGTCTTCCTTAACAAACTCCCTACATACTGCATTAGTGAGAATATTCTATTCTCAGCAGAAATGCAGAAGACCTCTCCATGCTCCAGCAAAGACCTCTCCATGCTCCAGCAAATTCGCTGATGAGCTTCTGATATCTCATCTTGCCTTTGACGTTACCATTCTGTCTGTGCAAGACAACTTTCAAGGGAGACAGGGCATGTCCTGTGTGAGGCACAGGGGGAGGCTGTGCCCTGCTGGTGCCCAGATGGTAACCAAACACTTTTCACAATCAAAGATGACCTGAAAATAGACATTTGATAGTTTAGCTGCCTGTGTGAACACCCTGACTCCACAGGTCCTCAGGCCCTGACTATCCTCTCAGGATTGTTGTAGAGAAGTATTAATATGAAGAAGGAGTACAGAAACACTGGTTTTTGTGCTTATTGATTTGTTCCCCTGTGGATGTCCTATTTCCAGTATTTTTCTGGAATTCACAGCCAATGAGAATAGTCAGGGCACTTCGTATGGAGTGATCTACTTGAGCTAATCTGCATGTCTTACTTGCTCTTCAGAGAACTTATTTTAGCCACATCGTGAGGCCATTCACTGAGGTTAGAAATTTCAGCAGAGCCAGGGGAGAAATATGCTCCGACATACCTGATCTCTGGAATCCACCAGAGATTTGCTCCTTGGCACTGACTGCAACATCAAACAAAAAATGAAGGACTTGTTGAGAAACGACGTTGCTGGAGTTCTTTTGGCCCCAGTCACTCATGTCTGCACACACCCAGTTGCTGTGGCTGGGAGTGCCTCCAGACAGAGCTGGATGATGCAAAGCATTTTCCAAATGTTTGCACAATGAAGAATTGCCATCACAGGTTCAAGAACAACTGTTTTGAGAAAGTAAACATTGTGCATTTCTAGATTAGATAATAGCTAAGGGCAGCACGCATTGTGGCTGGAGCCTGAAGGCAAAGCACAGCAGCAAGTCTGAAGAGTGGTTCTTGTCTCCTACATGAGGATGAGACATAGGCTTGCAGCTCGAGGAATGCTGTCCCTTTCACCCAGTACCCCTGGCTGCAATGCATCATGCTTAATTTTTCAGAGATGTAAAATTAAACTAGACAGGAGGACAGCAGCAAAAGGTTCGGTGAATTGGAGAAAGAGTAATAAATTTGTATCTGATTTGTCTTCAAACCGTTCCATCAGATCAAAAACAGTCTCAGTTCTCTTCAAAGAGCCAGCAGTTCCACAGTGTTTACAGTTCAGCAGCTCTGGTCAGAGCTTCTGCATTTCTCCATGTAGCAAGAACACTTCTTTAACTGCAACATTATTAATTCAGATACAATAACTCTCCTGTTATCTGGTAACACTTTTGGACTATGTTTCCTTATTGCTGTTCTCATGCCTTTCTATTGTAGTATGTTACAGAAAGGATTGGCATTTACCCGGCATATTGTATCTGCAAAATGCTTCAGTAGGTCTTAATTAGTAGTTCTCAGAGAGTATTAGGAGGTCATTTCTCAACAGAGAGGATAGGAACAGCAATTTCAGTATTGAAATGTCCCACTGTGGTATTTCTGTGGGCTGTTTCATGCTCAGAATATTTTTTTAAGAGATGTTTGGTCAGAGGCAGATCTTTTGAGGAGTTTGGGGATTGATTACTGCAAAAGGACCATATGGTTTACAGCCATACCACCAGTGCAATAGTTTCTCAGAAGACAGAATGGTTGGCAAAGAATTTTTGCCCTAGTGGTAACAAAGTGTACAGGCCTTCTTCCCACCAGCAGAATGTCAGGAAACTGAAATTTCTCATTGTCTTGGTGAGGCACCTGTGTCTCTAAGAGTTCTTTTTGCTTGCCTGTGCTGAAAGGTGGCTGAGACAGGAGGTTGTTTCACCTGGGGGAAGAACTACACGTGGGAAGTGGCTGCTGAAATAAACACTTGATCTTGTGTTCTCAGTTTTAGGATGGAGAGTGAAGAGGAGTCTTACCTAAAACTGGTGGAACAGCCCAGCTTGTGGGATTCATAGCAGCAATTCCGTGCAGTAATTCCATGCACTCTGGACAATGCTACCCGTTGGGTAGATGGGGTTTTGTCCGTGGTTTCAGCTCTTAGGCAGCGTCACTGCAAATAGCACGTAATTAAACACTGATGAAGAAAATTGGGCAAAGCTGCGCTCTGCTTCTGAACATCATCTTTCAGCTCCGGCTCAGGGGGAGTTTTGCACATGCAGCAGTATGTGTGACAGCTTAATAGAGATGGCAAGGATACGACAGTGTTAATGATACTGTAATTAATACCAGTTGTATTTTAATAGTACCTAACTGCCAATATACGTCCAATTCAGGATGACTGATTGGTTTAGAAAAAAATGTTGTTTTGGTGCCTTTACAGTCAAGGCAATTAGTAATTCAGCTTTTTGCAGTCTGCAGCATCAATCCAGGTCTTTCCAAAGCATTATATTCACGCTGACTTTTTGATAAAATAAACTTTGCAGTGGAAACTCTCGTTCTGACTGCCGGGCAGTATTACCAAATCAGGGTTGTGACCCTGTAAGATGCACATGAGTCAGCACTGGGTTGAAGTTCTGACTGCAGAATCAAAGTGCAAAGACTTATTTGGCCTGTGGGAGAGAGGAGCCTTATTCAATACCTCACATCTCATTCTATAACCTGAAGATGCACAATGTGAGTTTCCAGAGGATTTTTGCTTGAGGGTTGAGCAGAAGAGAAGGTCCCAGCATCTTACCTGTTTTTTTAGCTCACCATAGATTCATTAGCATTTAGGGAAAATGTTTTATGAGTGATCACACACTTCTTGTTCAAAACTGTATTGTAATGTGATCTACATGTCACTGAAAACACAGAATAATCTTTCCTGTTTACAGAACTAGACAGTCTAGACTTCCATTTATTTATGGTATTTATTTGAAGCTTCAGTTTTGACCTAGATCCAGTTCTCATTTCTGAAAGCTGCATAAAGTTCTGCCTTGCAGCAATTTTCTTCTTAAGGCTGTTAATGTATATTTATGTAAAATCAAGAATTCCATGTAGTATTTTTAACAAGAGTCAATTGATTCTATGTAAAATTATGCACAGGATACTGCAGGCAGGGGGAAAAAACATTGTGGTCCATACATATTTGTTATTAACTGCTTTAACTTGACCCACCTGGTTTTATAAGCAGCAGTGTCAGGGGAATTAATTGCATCAGAGTCTGTGGAGAGAAAAATCAAGGAAGAATTCTATTCACCCCAAATTAAGCTTTAATACTGCAAAGCTGTCATTACGTGTATCAAAGGCTGTTGAAAGTCATGTTGCTGGGAATAACTAGGGGGCTTGTTAATGCAGTCACGATCATCTTTCTGACAGAAGCTCACTTTCAGGAAATGTGATATGAAATTTTCCTTAGGTTCTCATCTCATTCCCATACTGTGTTTATTTCACTCTTAGTGTGCTTCATCTTTAATTTCTCAGTTAGGAACTAATTATCTACAAAACTGTATAATAAAAGATGAGCAAGTCTGAGAGGAGACTTAAGTGAATGCAAGTTACATTTTCTTTTCCTAATTTTGGGAATGGGAGTTTCCTCACCTTGTTTGGGTTGAGGGCCTTGCCTAAATAGGATCACATTGTGCTTCTAAACATAGCCACAGATTCTGATTTCTGCTTCTTGTAGTTCCATTTGAAAGGCACTGTTCTCTTCCATGTTCTTTTTAAGTGGGTGTATTTCTTCCTTTCTAATAATCTCTGCAGTATCTTATCAGTCTCTCCGGGGCTGACCCTCACCCTGGGAATGGCCGGAACTGCTGCTGAAGTCTGGAGCAGTTAAACAAAGGGCAGAATCAACCAGGGATTCTGTCGGTAGCTTAAAGGCTTACAGAATTAGTAGCACTAATGTAGACATTGTTCCACTGGGATTTTATATGCATTCTTACACATGTATGTCTATCGTGTGCAAATCTTTCTGGGGAAGTCTGTTCCATCCTTCCTCAGTAATTTTTATTTTTTTTAAGATCAGGCAGGAGCCTGAGTTCTTCTGCCAAATGTAGGTCCGTGAAGCAAAAAGCAAAAGTGTATCAATAATAATGCGGTGGACAGAGAACACAGGAATGACTGTTCTACTTCAAATCCTTGTCTCCTTTATGCTGAAATCACTGCACAAAACAATCAGTTGCAGTGTAAGTCTCTTTCTGTAAATAAATGTGGCTATATATGATAGCTGTTCCCAGGCCAGATGATGAATTAGACTCAAAATTACATACACAAAATGCATGACCAATTGCATATTTTAATTTGTAATTATCACAAGTGCTTATGCTAATTGCTTGTTGTGCAGTAGCACTGAAATAAAACATAACTGGTTTAGTGTTTGCTGTCAATCCATTTTCAGTGTACAACAACTGATTTATTGGTCCTCTGAACCAATGAATATTCTTTCTCTGTGTGAATGATCTATATATACCTAGAAATCATTAAATGCAAGATTCCTTCAACACAGGATCAGCAAATACATAAGTTATTACGTACCTGCTGTGTTCCAAATGGTGACCTTCATATCTATGTGTTATTTAGATTTTTGCCTCTAGCAGTGGACTGAGCATTGTGCTTTCATTGTACAGCACTAAACATACTTTCTCTGACATTCTGTAATGTCATGCAGTTCTATACAGCAGCACAAAACTCTGCTTAAGGGAAGAAAATAGCCAGAGCCATCTGGAGAGGTACTGAATTTCTCAGTAGTGGACAAAGTGTATTTCAGACAAGGACAGGAATGACAGAGCAGAAAAGAAGTTAGAGCACATATGGGAAACAATATCCCTTGCTGAGATCTTCGGACACTAAACCAATCTGTGGCAGAGCTCCTGTGTGTTTCTCACTCAGGGTTTGCTCTCTAAGGAGAACTGTGTGCATTAACTGTGCACCTGCATAAGTGCCACAGCACCAGAGTGTACAGAGGTGAGCCTGGGTTCAGGCTGTAACTGGTGCTGTTCAGATCTCTGTGGGAGTCACTGGCAGGTGATGGTGGGGCACACACAGGATCTCCTGCCTTGCAGCGATCAGCTTGATGTTCTAGAGACCTTCCTGCTTGTTGTGGTTTAACCCCAGATGGAAACTCAGCCCCCTGCAGCCACTCACTCACGCCTGCCCGGTGGGATGGGGAGAGAACTGAAAGGGTAAAAGTGAGGAAACTCATGAGTTGAGGTAAAGACAGTTTAATGGGTAAAGAAAATCCACACACACGAGCCAAGCAAAACAAGAAATTCATTCACCGCTTCCCACAGGCAGTCAGGTTCAGCTATCCCAGGAAAGAAGAGTTCCACCACATGGAACAGTGACTTGGGAAGGCAAATGGCAGCACTCTGAAAGTCCCCCCTTCTCTATTCTTCTGCCAGCTTTAAACGTGGAGCATGAAGCTCTGTGGTCTGGGATATCCCTTGGGTCAGCTGGGGTCACCTGTCCCTTCCCAGCTCCTTGTGCACCCCCATCCTCCTGGCTGGTGTGCGGGGGGAGGAGCGGAAAAGGCCTTGACTCTGTGTGAGCTCTGCTCAGCAATAACAAAAACATCTCATGTTATCAACACTGTTTCCAGCACAAATACAAAACACGGCCCCATACCAGCTACTGTGATGAAAATTAACTCTATCCCAGCCAAACCAGCACACTTCTCCACTTTCTCTCCCATTAGCACCTCATCTACAGGATAAGGCCCGCAGTACATGAGACCAGGAATCCTCAGAGTGGATATTTCCTCTGCGGTGGGTCTGCCCAGGCAGGGAATGTGGATCAGCATGGAGAATGTTAACAGATGGCTGCCAGGCTCGTGTTTGCCAGCTGGAGAAAAGCACAATGCAGCAGGGATGTGTGTCCAAGCCCTTTGCCAGTGGTGGGACCAGCCAGTGAAGAGGAAAGCTCTTGTAACTGTCCCGATCTCCAACAATTATAAGCAAATCCAGGCAGAGGAAAAATCCAACATCACACACTGATGTTATGCACAGAGAGCACTGGAATATTTTCGTGTATGACAGGAGAATTTAATGTGTAGGAATGTAATGGGAGTTGTGTTAATTTGCTTGATAAAAATAACATTTTCTGTACCTACGTTCAGTGATTCAGCATTTTGAGACATGCCTTTAGGAAAAATATATATGTCTAATGGTTTGTGTGGGATAAAGATTATATTTGGGTCAAATTAAAAAGTGGTCCATACTTGGGTGATTAGTTAAGCTGTAAAATTTAACCAATGAAAGGGTAAAAGTGATAATCTTGCTTTTACCAGCTCAGCAGTAAGCAGAGCAGGTGCAAGCCATGTTTAATCCATGACCCCTGGGAAATGGTAATGTTCATTTCTGTTGTCTTCCTGTGCCAGATGCCAGGCTCTCCAAATTTCTAATTGAGAGCACTGACTAGAAGGACTGATAAGGCACAACTGAGCACCTGGGTCGCATCAAAATGAGAAAAGCTCTTTAACTGCTGCTTGTTGTAATATCCCACTGTAGGCAACACCTGTGGTATGACTTTATAAATAGATATCCTGAGCTGTGCTCACACAAGGGTAATTCAGAAGCTGTCAGCTTGTTAGGCAGTTTTCCAACAGTGTGCTGATGGCACATGCCCATAACCCAAGAGGAAATAATTCTTCATGTTTATGTAGTACATCGTGACATAAACTTGTGGGGGTTTTGTTATTTTGAAACTTCCTAGTCTGCTTCTGCACTAAAGGAAGTTCTAAGCAGATGTGATATTAGCATTTTCTAATGTCTTGGAATAGGTTTGTCACCTGCCATGTTCTAAAACCATTTGGATGGTCAAAATTACTTAGCCCTGGTAGCACACACTTGCAGAGGAATTAAACTTTTGGCAAAGGTGCTGATAACTGTTTTCACATCTAGTTTAATCTCTTACAATGTTTTTTCTCAGTTTACAGTGGTAGTCACTTTACCCCCTGGAGTTCAGAGCACTGAAACCCCACATCTTTTTGGTACTGTGTACAGATATGAAAGAGATCCTCTTGCTGAACATACTACAGCCCATGGGTTTTGATTGGCTTTGGACCTTTAGACTGAATTTCCTTCACGTTCCAATAATTTACACTTGAAAATATGAAAAACAAAATGCATTTTTCAGCTACCATTGATTCCTGATTACTCAGTATATATAGAGATTGATTCATGAGATTTATATATAGTCAGCAAATTGTCATCAAAACCCTTTCTACTCTTCAGAAGTCATTTAGATTCTGTATTGTCTGATATACCATAAACATCCCACTAAGGTATATTTGTTGGTTTTTACATTGCCTTGATATCAAAAGAAAACACCGATTCCCCATAAAGATAAATGGATTTTTTTATTTGGACCAATTTTTCTTTTTTGGGATTGGAGAGCAAAATTGTAACTATTGACTTTTAATGAATGAGATTAGACCTTTTCACTTTAATGAAAGGTTTGAAATGCAGCAAGGTGAGGAGGTGAGCATTTTGAAAAATGTCTTTTGTTCTCAGGTAGCTCATGCTTATAAAAGGTGGGTTCATTCCCGGGATTTTCCTGAAGTTCATCAGTAAAAATACGAGACGCATTTCTCCATATCCTGGCACACATGAGTAGTGTCAATCACAAAAGCAGCTCCACTCCCTTGTAGGATATGGCTAAAACAATATAATGCAGAATGAAGGACATACAATGCTCCTATGATGTTGTAACAAGGGGCAGGAAAAAAATCCCCCATGGTGAGTTGAGCTGAGTTAGTGCCGGGCTTGGAAAACCAGTTACAGTGAGAATGAGCCTTGCTTAAATTCTCACTATCTTTTTATCTGTCTGTTTTTTATAATCCTACAAGCAAAGCAACTTCACCTGTAAGACTACAAAATGTAAATAATTTTGTAAACCTGTTTATGTTGGATTAGCTTTATTAAAAAGATAAAGGGATTGTGGAAGATAGAAGGGCTTTGATTCTTGGATGATCTTTGGACTCTCAGACTGAAAGGATAAGGAAAATGAGCTATATATTTCAGGTCTGTTTTTGTAAGGAACCAGTTAATAAGTAAACCTTTATAATAAGGTGCTGGCCTTAAGAGGGACAAGGTTTTTTAAAATGCATCTGATATTTGTTTTTAGTGAGTTGTTCCTTGTCTGTGGCACAAGCTTTGCTCTTGGTTTTTATTGCTTTCTCTGTAATAAATTTTCACTGAGGTGTTTTATACCTCTTTCTCTTCTGATTACCAAATAGTACAGAAATTTATAACCAATTGTTACCTTCTTTAAATGGTTCACATTCTGAGTATGATCTTTTGAATGAATAATTATTAAAAACAATGAAAATATTAAAAATATTGTTTTCCAGTTTACATGTGCAGGATATACTGGTTTGTGCTCCTTCTTCAATTGACAAGATTCTTCCTGATCCTGCTTCATTTGTCTTGATTCACCCAATTCTTCTCTGTGTAATTGGTCATGTTGCAATGTCAGTGCTCTGGAAGACAACATCCATTAATATAAGAAAAATACCTAAGAAAGGATTAACTTTTCAGTACAAAGCACATCCTTCCCTTGCAGTGCTGCAACGAACTGCTCCTTCCTCTAAATCTTGGATCCTTGTGCTTTTCTTCCAAGTGTGCTTGGAAGCTTTCAGCTGAAGGCATCGAGACACCAGCTGTCTCTCTGTTAGCAGCTTCCTTACTCTGTTCTTTTATCTTTTTCTGGATCTGCCCCCAGATCCAAGTGCTTCTTTTAAAAATTCCTTTTGTCAGTATTACAAATGATTTCCAAATTGGGATGAGCTTCCCCCCCAACACAGAGGGGTCATTAGCCTGAAGTCTTTGCTTGTGCTTTCACTAAAGTAAGTGTGGAAGCCAGTGAGAGACTGTTGAAAAGGAATGCAAGAGGTCTAAGATAATTTCTGGTTTAATTTTAGAGCAGTTGCATAGGATTGGGTTATTAAAGATACTTAAAATGAAAGGTGAGTGCCTGAATATGTAAAAAATTGTCCTTTAATCTCCCGTGAGTTTCAGCTTGCTCAATGTTAATGAGAACTAGGACTTGTATGAGACTTTTTCATGATTGTTTTCTCTAAAGTTAGGTATAAAGTGGTATGGAAATGGAAAGGACTACCCTAATAGACAGGCTGATCAAGAATTCCCTGTTTGATAGGACTCCAAACAATTTTTGTCTTTCAGCAGGTGACACATTCAAGTGGTGACATATAACACTCATCAAAACTTAGTATTAGAATTCTTATTTAGTGAGACATGCAAATCATATTTTATCTTGTGCTCCAAAGTTTGCCTTCCTTTATTGAAAGGATTTGTGATGAAGAGATTCCTGCTGTTCAAGAGGTCTAGAAACAGATAATGCTTTTTTGGCATTGTGTAAGCAGAGTTTACATCAGCAAATACTTAGCTAAACACGGCTAATTACAGGAGCAGTCTGCAGCCTGGAGATGGTTTGTTTCTCAGAGGCACTGCCTGGTTCTGTACCTTGTAGGTAGTTTTACTAAACCCTTACACTTAGGCAGAAGTGGTGCTGAACTGTTCCTTTGCAGAAGTGCTGTTCTTGTCACCTACACCTCCAGTGTAAAAACACCCGGAGCCTCACACCGTGACATTTGCTTTTTTGAGCGGTCTCAGATGGGACAAGTTCTTGAGAGTTGCTGAGCAGCTCCCACAACTATTGCGTTAATGAAAGTATTGCATGAGGAGAAGCTGAACTGCAACCTCGTTGTTTGATCTCTTGCTTCTTACTTGGTCTGTTTGTGGGAATACTCTTTCTGGTTTGCTTTTTTTTCCCTTGACACACATACAATGTATATTTAGATCAGGACTGCATCAGACATTTGTTTGGTTAAATGGTTTCTCACTCTATTCAGTCCTGCTTTGCTGCATCTGGAGCAAAATTTAATAGTCCACACAGTTTAATGTCTACTAAAAATAAATAGGAGAGGGTGGAAGGAATTTCTAATGGAGCTGAGAAAGTTTTACAACAGCTTCTTTATACAAGAATCGTAACTTTGCATTTCCTTTTGTGTTAATGGAAATGGATTAAATCTCCTATACCTTTGGAGGGAATAGACACACATCGTTTCTCTCTTAAGATTTTGGTGGAAGGTTCTATAGAAAGCTTTAAAATACAGATTTATCACCACAGACATATCTTTTATTTCGGCATTAGAAAGTTGTCAGTGGCATAAAAACCAGCTTCAAAACTGGCATGAGTTGGCAATTTGGATGGCAACATCATCAGAGTAATATGTGGGGAAAGAAATTTACCCACTTTTGACTCTATTTTTTGTAAACCAGGATGGAATCCTGTTGAGAATAAATTTATACTGATGTTGGCACTTATGGTCCTTTGAGGGAGTACTTAAATGCTCTTTCACAAAAATTAATTATTTTGACTAACTCAATTGATTCCATAGGATCAGTGGATTAAAGTGAAATGAATTTAATTTAATTTAATGAAGTAAATTTAAATTAATTAAGATACACTTACAATTGTGATCCATCTTCATATCTTAATGTTAAAACTTATTGAAAGTCTACCTGTTTGAAGCCAAAGTAGAACTTTCCCAGTCAGGCCCATCAAAATCCACTGGTATTTCTGGGTCAACAGAAATGAAATCTGTACTAAATATTCCAGGATGTTAGTGGCAGATACAAATCCAAGTATTAAATATTTCCCAAGAAGAATGTAATTCCTTAATGATTTACAAGGAATGGATTAAAAAAGAGTGTTTGATCTCTATTTAACACATTTTAAAGTTAATGCAAACTGAATTTGCTACCAGCAATTGAAAGTATGCAGCACCACCTATTCCAGAGGTTTGTTTCTCCACGTGCAAACTTAATCATTTGTGGGAAGGAATCAGAGAGTTCTGACTTAAACCCATTTTAGGATGACAATTGACACAAATGAGAAAATTTCTTTTACTGATGGTTTTAAATGCAGTTTTCTTCAGCCAGTTTTCCTTGAAGTGTGAAATTCTGGATGCTGGAGTGTTGGAATGGAGAATGAAGTGTCCAGTTATATAAAAACACTATTAGGTCACTGATGACTGAAGGTGGAGGTTAAAACCAGTGATGTTTATTTTGTCTCTGTCAGGTGGAGAAGCGAATCACTTTGTTAAATACAAAAAGACAACACTGACAGGGAAAGAAGGGTTATATTTGAAAGGCTGAGACATGATTATTTTGGGGAGAGGGAGGGCAGAGTGTGTGTCTCAACATTCATAAATAGAGAAGCCAATCTTGGTGCTTAAAACAGTGATCTGGAATAAAGAGCTGGGTCCTGTGACCAGCTCGGTTCCTGATGCTCGGTGAAGCTGTTTTGTAGTAAATGAATTGTGAATCTTTTGGGGCTTTGTTCACAGTTACATTGAGGACCTTTAACACCCCTCTGGCAACTTGCTCAGCCTGCTAGAGAAATATTCCTTCCACACCCATAGTGTTATCAAAAATATTGAAGAAAACCAACTGAAAATAAAACTATCAACATCCTTTAGTTGATCCAATTATCTGTCTCTAAAAAAAGGTTTTAACGCCTCCCACGCAGAACAGCAGCTTCAGTAATTTGGCAATGATAACAGTGCATAATCAAGGAACACGAGGCTGTGATACGTGGTAACACGTCCCATTTTGTGTACAGGAAGAATTTTGTTTAAGTAAATATATTTTCTTTTTAAGTACCTTCCAGGTTACTCACTACTATGTTGCTCATCCCATTAGTCTCGTGTAGTTACCACAGATGTTTAATTGCAGAAATTGTAAATGGGTGAATCTAACATTCCTGAGGACGGAGATAGGAGATGAGGCTTTGCATCTCTGGGTTTTTTTTGATGTGTGTGGTGTATTTGAAGACAGGGAGTAAACTGTGACTACCATGTAGAACAAAGGATTGGAAGGTTTGGTTATTTAGCTTCCACCAGTGACTAATTCACAGCAAACCTTAAGTGTCCCGTCATTACAGAAGAGTGCTCTAACAAGTCCTTGTAATGATATGCTGCCATAATGTCCCAGATGATATTACAACAGGATGTTTTATCAGAAAATTACATCAAAGGCCCAGCATTCAATTATGATAGGGTGGGTTGGGAAATCAAGCAGCCTGCTGTGCTGAGATGCAGTGAATTGTTTTCAGCAGTGAAATGAGAACACCCTTGCATTGTAGAGCTGCTGGAAGGCTACAAAGGAAGGTTCAAACTTCATGTCTGTAGCTGCTATCAATCCCAACATTTTTTCTGCGTGGAATTTGCATGAAGTCAGTGACAGAGCTCAGAAGTACCTCAGCCCCAAGGCCCTGCAGTGATCAGGCCACTGGATCTGCCCATCTCACACCACAGAAACACGGTGTTGTTTGGATAACCCTCATTACAAAGCGTGGCTCCAACGTCAGCCAGAAGGAGCCACACTCACGTCCAGGGGCCCCAGCTCTGCCGTCCGTGCTCATGGGAGAGAGATGGGATAGAGTGAAGGATAAAGGACAAACCTTGATGTTTCCACTGGGTACTTACAGCACATGCAGAAAAAGACCTGTCTGTGTCATCACCAGCCTCAGTTTTACAACAGCAAAGAGCTATTTAAATGGAGCTGGTGGCTGTTTGTACATGAAAACAATTATGTCATACATATTATGTCTTGTATATTACGTATCACTAATTTTAAAGGGAAGGGATCACATTTTGCCTCCCATCCGTGAAATCCACAGACAGCCAGAGAAACAATATTCTGGGACAACTTTTAAAAAGTAATTAATTATAAACAGCATAATGAATTAGTAATACTTTACGAAAGCAACAAAACAGAAGATTGTATTCAATTTTATTATTCAAGTAAAATATTTCCTTTGGAAGGAAAACTAATTAGAACATTTCAAAAAATATGGGTCATTTGGTAACAGAATTAGTGTCTTCAACCAGACAGAGGATATCTGGGGTTAGACACAGACTTGGTAAGAGTAGTTTGATTTAAGTATATCCCCATGGTAGAAGAAATTCTGAGGGACAGAGGGGATTGAGGTTTATGTTTTGTCTTTCTGGACACCATGTTCCAAATACTACTTTGAGCACAAAACTTTCCTTTCATGAATTCCCAGAGGTGCACTTATTGTACATTTCTTTGGACAATCTGTGCTCCCAAAGTCATTATATAATCTTGACAGAATTAGCCTTTTTGTTAAATTATTTGGAAAACGGAAATCTAGTTTGTTAGTCATATGGTATTTCCCTATTTCCTCACTGCAGAGAGCCCCTGATTCCTTAGGATTAACACTTCCATTTATGCTGCTTAGAGCTGACACCTCATTTTCATGTACTCAAAGTTCAGCAGAATCACAGATCTAAAGGAGAATAATCTTTATTTCTAAATCCTTCTGGTATCAATAATTTAACAAGGTCACCTCCAGCCTTGGAAGCGCTCGGGCTGCAGAGGGAGGGTGATGCGCCCATCCCAGCGTCCAACCTGGGACTCACCGCGCTCCCGCAGAGCAGCAGGAACACACCGGCTCCATCCGAAGGAATGGCAGCAGGGGCTGTGCTCCCCTAGGGGCTCATCCCAAGGGATGGCCGGGCTCTGTGCGCCCGCATGGGCTGATCCCAAGGGATGGCCGGGCTCTGTGCTCCCGCAGAGGCTGATCCCAAGGGACGGCCGGGCTCTGTGCGCCCGCATGGGCTCATCCCAAGGGATGGCCGGGCTCTGTGAGCCCGCAGGGGCTGATCCCAAGGGATGGCCGGGCTCTGTGCGCCCGCATGGGCTCATCCCAAGGGATGGCCGGGNTGCTCCCGCAGAGGCTGATCCCAAGGGATGGCCGGGCTCTGTGCTCCCGCATGGGCTGATCCCAAGGGATGGCCGGGCTCTGTGCTCCCGCAGGGGCTGATCCCAAGGGATGGCCGGGCTCTGTGCTCCCGCAGGGGCTGATCCCAAGGGATGGCCGGGCTCTGTGCTCCCGCATGGGCTGATCCCAAGGGATGGCCGGGCTCTGTGCTCCCGCAGGGGCTGATCCCAAGGGATGGCCGGGCTCTGTGCTCGCGCAGGGCGGGGCGGTCCCGGGGCAGCTCTGAAGGGGCTCCACGCCAGCACCGGCCCTGAGGGGGACACTATACCGCCAGGGGGCGCTGCTCCCTCCGCGCCCTCGAGTCCTGCGCGCGGGCTCGGCCAAGCCCCGCCCCCCCACCTGCCCTCCTCCAACCGCTCCCAGCGCGGCTTGATTGGCAACCGCGCGCCGCTGCTCTCGCGCCGCAGCCTTCCCTCGGCCTAGCTCGCCCTCTGCGGAGCGATTGGCTGACACAGCTGTCAATCGCAGATTAGCCCCGTCCCTACCAGGGGAGCCGCCTCCTGAGAGTGACTCGAGGGGTGATTGGTGCATCGGGCTGTCAATCAGGAGCGCGCTCCGCCCCGTCGCGGTCAGGTAGCCCGGAAGATGGCGGCGGCGGCCGGTGGGGCTCTGTGAGGGGAGCGGCGGCGGGGCCGATGCCGCGGAGCCGGGGGGCGGCGGCTGCCGCGGGGGCTCCCCGAAGTCGCTGAGAACCTCGAGCCCCTCGTTCGGCGCCGGGCCTCGGTCCGGGAGCGGACGGCATGCGGCAGCGCGGGGGGCTCGGCG
>VXAZ01009370.1:2281287-2353749 GCA_013399875.1 Gymnorhina tibicen | reverse complement strand
GATTAGCCCCGTCCCTACCAGGGGAGCCGCCGCCTGAGAGTGACTCGAGGGGTGATTGGTGCATCGGGCTGTCAATCAGGAGCGCGCTCCGCCCCGTCGCGGTCAGGTAGCCCGGAAGATGGCGGCGGCGGCCGGTGGGGCTCTGTGAGGGGAGCGGCGGCGGGGCCGATGCCGCGGAGCCGGGGGGCGGCGGCTGCCGCGGGGGCTCCCCGAAGTCGCTGAGAACCTCGAGCCCCTCGTNATGGGGCTCCCCGGCTGTAGGTCACGGCTCTGCCGGTGGCAGTGAGCGATATCCCGCTGTGGATCGCTCAGACCCCTGACACTGAGCTACGGGCTTGTTCTCTCTGTGTGTTTACCGCAGACCTTCTTCCTATAGTGCTGCTGTTTTCGCCTGTACAGAGCTCGGCGGGATTTTTCTTTTTCTGGTTTTGCCTGTGAATCACCGGGATTCCCGTTCCTGGGTGGAGGCTCTTCAGGGCAGACGGCGCTTCCCTGTTTTCCGGTCAGATTAGTCGGATTCCCCCCCGCCCCGGCCCCCCCCGGGCCGGGCTCTCTAAAGAGTCATGTAGTTCACATTTATTTCTCTCGTGTGTTAGGTAACGCTAACTTCCTTCTATTTCCCTGCTTATTTTCCTGTTTGTCTTAAAAGCACAAACTGAACAATATGTCCTTGTAGTCATAGGAGTGACTGATCAGAGGTTTATTAGGACTCACAGGTACCAACTATGTTTTTGATTCATTTTTATTGTTGGCGTTTCATTGGGACTTAGAAGCATAACATTGTATTGAGACTGAATTTTGTTAGGGTTGGGTTGGTTTGAATGTGTGCTGAGATTCCCTTCTAGCCATAAGGAGTTGTACAGCATAAATAGACAAGATGTTGAGGGAGGAGCAGGAGCAGTGGGGAGGGAAAGATATGAAGCACAAAGATTAGGTAATTTGGCTGCTCTTCCACACGAAGTGTCAAAACTGGGAGTGGAACCCATACTTCCTTTTTTTTGGACCTGTGTCTCTTTCCCAGGTTTTTTCTTCCCAGAACATTTATGAATTGTTCATAAGTCACTCCCTCCATCAGCCTGCTTAGAGGTCTTTCATACTTTGTATCAAAGTAAACTTCTGAAAAAGAGAAAACTCTCAGTTAGATATTTATTTCCTTTGATGCTAAATGCTAATTTTTTTCATTTATAAAAGACCTGAGTTTTGTCCAAATAATATCAATTTGTCATTGAGCTGTAAGGTAAGACAGCAGAATCAGTTCTGTATGGAGGGTTTTTTTATGCCTTTTCTGGGTCTTACTTTTCTTGAAATGCAGTTAATTTTTCTATTTAAAGGAAAATGTCAAAGTGTTCTTTTTTTTTTTTAATGCAATTTCCTCTTTGCTATTAGGACTATGCATGTACCTTGCATGGTGGGAACATGCAAGATGGGGGAACAAAGCATAACTTCCGTGGCACTGGTAAAAAGCTTTATTCTCAAAATGAAAAGCTGATTGGACAAATTGCAGGACATAGTATTAAAGAATCAGGTCTGCCAGCTGCAGTACTGCTAAGAGAAATGTTTATAATGTTGTGATATTGGACTCCTACAACATGAATGAGATATTGTAATTTTATATGTAGGTTTTGGTTATATTTAGGCCAAAGTATGTGTACATGGGATGTTATCTCAAGTTTAGCCGACTGCCCAGATCCTGTCATGGGAAACCCAGTGAACTCCAGGAAATGAAGCTGCTGCTTTCTACTGTGTCTTTGTCCATGTAATAAGAGACAATGTATTTGGATTACTTTATTGATGGATATTTAGTATTGAAACTTTAGGGCCTCACTAGGAACCTTTTCCAGTTTCACTGGCATCACTTTTGCTGGGAGGGCTTCTCCTGACTGAAATAATGTGTGCCTGGTGGGTTTGAGTGCAACAGGTTCTTAGGCTGCAGCACGTCCTGTATCATCACCTGTACGAGCAGCAGGAACCAGTGGGAAAGCTGCAAGGCCCTTGTTATTTTTCTCCTTCCTTTGAGTAGCTTCCCAGTGGATGACAATGAGACTGGTTCAGCTTGAACCTTCTCTGTTGTTCTAGGCAGGTTTTATAACCTGTCTGAAGACAAACCTGTGACTTTATTTTGTGGGGTTAAGAGTCATGGGTTGTGTTTAGAAACAAATCAGCCATACTGTGAATGTCCCTCTTATGTCCCATGACAGGTTGCTTTGATTTCCTGTGTTGGGGCGGGCAGGTGGTGGTGGGCTCCATTCTGGGCCTTGGCAGTTTTTGCAGCTCACTGTAACACTGGGTCTGGTACATATGGATTGAGTACTTGTGAAGAATTTAATGGGCTTTTCATAGAATGATTAGCAATTGGTTTCAAAATTACTTTAGGATCCCACAGTTCTTCACCTAACAAGAATGGTTGCTTCTTTGACAATGGAGGAATATTTTTATGTGTGTTGCTTGTAACAGGAAAGATGGGATCCACAGAAAAAGAAGGAAAGCGCCTGCAGTTATTATTGTAAGGAATTTTACAGAATATTTCATGGAATATACCTGTAATAAATTAACTTCTCCTCTGGGGAGGCAGCTGGAATGCTGGAAATGGTGATGGGCAGGTTCTAGCAAGACTAGATTGGATTCCTTGTGCAAAAATGCTCCAATTTGTGGAAATGCTGTGGAAGTTTGCCAGACTGGATGGCTGGGGAGCTGTCAGGTTCTGAGGGCCCTGATCAAGATGAATGATGAAATGTGGCTTCATAGTTCTTGCAGATGAAGGCGTGCACTGATGAGGTGTTCTATATTTGTCTGCATTTTTGATGTTATATTCCTAAACTAAATATGTTTTTTATCCAACAATAAGGAGAGGAGGTAATGGAAATCAGGCTTGAACTCTTTCACTGGTAGGGTTCCTAGCAATTATTGTAGGAAGTATAAAAAACAAGCTGTTGAAGATGCTACTGGCTAAAAATACTTAGACCAACTTAGATTTAATTTATTCTGAGAATGGAAAAGAAGGATACTGATACGTACTATGATAGCTCTGAATTTAAGGTTTGACTTTGTACTGGAGGTGAGAGCTGGGGCAGTTGTGCTGGAAAGGAGTTCCTAGACTGAAGTGCTGAAGTTGTCTCGAGCCTGTAGTGTTGGTGATTTTCCCCGAGTGCATCAGGCTAACATGACTTCCACTACGAGCTGCGTGTGGCTGAAGTAAGGACATTTGGGCACTGCTCTTCTGCAGCAGTGTTTAGCAGCCAAACACAGTGCATCACAAACTGCCACAGCTGCTCTACTGTGCTAAAGCTTCACATGTACATTCAGGCTCTCAGTTCTGACTTGGATTTCCATACTTGACCTTAATTCCGCTGAGCATCTGAATCAAGTGTGTGTGTAATGTCACACGAAGTGTTTTCGTCATCTCTGTGCTCTCTGAAGTCTTTGCAAATACAAAGTAAGAAGGACTCTTAATAAAAAACGCTTTTATTATCCTGTAAAACTTGAATAGGTGGTAGCATTTTTAGCAGGTGTGTTCAGTTTCACGTTTGTGATGACTGCACAGTCTGATCAGTTGGAGTGAGGCAGCTGGACTTGGTGCCTACATGACTGCTTTTTGAGAACCTTGGGCTTGGGACTGAATGGCCCAGTTGGGTGTCAGTGGCAGGGAGTCCCTGCTGATGGACTTGGTCATGTAGGATCCAGGAAGAGATGGTTAGAAATTGGTATATAGTATCCAGAGTATCTAAATATTCATGCAGCTATATCTAGCGTAGTCAGCTGGCCTCAGATGACAAGCTAAAACTTTGAGGTGCAATCACTTTTTTTTTGTGTTAAGATGAGTTCTGTGGTATATATATACTCCTGGGAAAATTGTTGCTTTGGAGTTGCTTTGGCTTGATGTTTTACTTGGAGTTCTGTCAGACTGGGGCCAAATTGCAGTTGTGGCCTGTGGTTTGGTACCATGTAAAATGTCTGTGACTCTTGCACATAATAAGGAAGTTTTCTAAGTGTATGCAAGTTAGCGACTCGGATCACTGGAAGTTAAGAAAAATCTTGCTTTTAAAGTGGGGATTTTAATTGTGGTACGTGCCTTTCATGGGAGTGGTCTATCCTTCCTCCTCTTTCGAGCACTGAACTTGTTTACTTCTCCCTGTATTTCTTTTTCTAGCTTCTGTCCCAGGCACTTAATAATTGTAGAACTAGAGCTGGAAATTTCTTTTATCTTTTGTTTCTATCCATGAGTTTGACTCTGAGGTAAGAAGCCAGCGCTGACTTTGGCCTGCAGGGATGTTCCACGCGAGGCTTTGTTCACAGGCTTGGTTTGCTTTCTCTGCCTGTGGCTATAAAGTGTCTGGACTTTGCTACAACTAAAGGAGTCCTCGTAAGAAGAGGTCACTTTCTGAAGCAATTTCTCAGGTCTTGAATGCTTGGGCGTAGCTAATAATTCCTCAGGTATCATTGCAGCATATTAAGATAGCACTGATCAGAGACTGTTTAAAGGTTTGTTGTCGCAGCATCAGGCGCTGGGTATTGGTTTGAAAGGGTGCATCAGTGGGTGCTGGTTGTGCCCCTGTATTAAAAAAAAAAAAAAGATGTTGTGAGAGCCAACATTCTGGATTGGTAAATTTGATTGGGAGTAATTTTCTGGATATTTGCTGTAGTCTGGTTTCAGTCACTATTCACACATGGTTTATCTGCGTGGGATAAAGGGACCTCAGTCAGTGTAATGCCAGAGCTGCAAAAATCACAGTTCTGTTTCAGTACTAACACTGCAGTTCTGCAGCAGAAGGACAGCACATGGAGTACTGGAGTCTTCCTTAGGTTTTTTTTTTTGGGTCTGCTTTTCTCTTTGGTCTGGGCATTTAATATCTGGAGCTTGATGCAGTTCTGGATACAATTTGCAAAAGCTTCAATGCTTTTGTTGCTCTCTATGAGCTCTTTGTTTTCATCGTACTGCTGTTATGAAAGGTCTTGAGCAACATGTAGATACTAGAAACATTTTGTCAACTTTTATAATCACAAGTGTACAAAATGTTTCTGGATAGCCCTTTCAGTCTGCACGTGTGCTTTAAGCACTGTCTGTAGCAAGGTGTTGTGCCATATATAGCTTAGGCAAGGTAGTGGTGGGAAGCACATTGTCAGTAAATTGTCTTCTGAACGATTTTAGTATGAAATGCTGTACAAAGTAACACCTTGTCCAACACTGCTACACTTACAGAAGTTTCCTTCCTGGTAAGAAAACATCACTGTAGTGACTTAACAGTGACATGACTCTTCTGGGACTACCATTGCACCCTGAGACTTCTTTGGTATGAAAGACGTGTAGAAAATAGTAACAGTAGATTTTTTTAGTGCTGACTTTTAAGCTTTCAGCCTGTAGACCAGATCCAGTTCTCCAAAATCAGTCATTTACTCTATGGCCTGTGCTTCCTAGGCATCCTTTAGCTATGAATAGGGATGAGAAATAGCTCTAATAAGTTCTTTTTGCAAAATGCTGCTTTTTCCTTTCTTTCCTGCATTTCTTAACCCAGCTGTACATTGGAGTTGGAAAGGCATCTACTATTAAATCAAGATTCCAGAAAATCCCATCACATGAAAGTTGCATTTATGAATTTCTTTCCTGTGAAGTGAAAGAAATTAGTCTGTTCAAAGGCAGTGTATCTTAATAGCTTGTATTGCTGTCATATGGTAGGAGAAAGAGATACTGTCGTTTTGGTTTCCATGCTGCAGATAATGCTTTTCTGGTGGTTTGAGATACCACGATGTGTGATCTTCTCATGCCACTTTGAATTATTGTAGTCTTTCCTGTGTAGAAAAAAACCCCGACAACTCCTGTGCCTCACTGTTGGAGAAATGGTATAGCAGATGAAAAAAAAATGTACTTGAGCAGCAATTAATTGTCAAAACCAATATCTAGCAGTACAGAATAAAGTATGCTCAGCAGAATTTTGTGTGTGCGTATGTACATATATGCGCACACATACATACACACAATTAAGAGTCAGTGATACATTTGCAAGATGATAATGCTACCCAGATTTTCCAGAAACACTGCCATGAAGGCATAAGGCACCTAATTATTTAACATGGATATTTTTTACCTTGTCTTAAGATGCCTTTGTGCAAACATGAGATTCTAGCACTGAAACTTCAAACAGCTCTCGCTCTGTAAACACTTGAAGTACCAGCCTATATTTAGTCCTTATTAAAATTGAGCAGTATGCTGTTGTGTGAGTAATTCTCTGACATTACTGGGAAGACTTGTAGGATAATAGAATAAGGTCAGTAATGTAAAACTAATCCCAGCTCAGAGTTTTGCTAGTTACTAACTGTTCAGCCAATATCCAGGCCAGGACAAGTGTTCAGAAACAGGAGGATCAGAGCAGTTGTTCCGAGATGCTGTGCTCCAGGAGAGTCCAGCACTGCCCTGGATATTCTTGCCCTAGGATACGTAACCTGTGCCACCCTTACGCACAAAGGGGATTTAAGCAGATGGAGAAACTCACTTGAAGCACATTGTAAAAGCATTTAGGGGGGACATGGGATAAAGCAGTTTGAAAAAATGCTGGCTTATACTGCAGGATAGACTTCTGTTCTTTTTAAGGACAAATGGGAGGACAGAGATAATTTTCCAAGAATCGTTGACATGGAATTACACATCCAGTTGTGATACAAAGTAGCTAAGATTTCTCCTTGAAAATATTGTAACTTATTGCCTAGGACAGTGGTATTTCAGGGTCATGTGTCCACAAAACACACATTTAACTGTGAAACTGGCTTTTGACACTGTAGAAATATATCCAGAACTCAAGATGGGTTGGAGGAGTGTGTCAGAGGGGTTTTTATTGTTTCATGGGGAAAAACCTCTGTAAGAAATGGCCATGTTGCTGTCTCCATTACCCTTACTTCTAATGGTTTATGGCTGTAAAGAAGAAAAGCTGTTGGTTTTTCAAAAGAATTGTCTGTGCACATGCCTTGGCCTTTCATCCCACCCACCTGCCCCAGGAGGGACTTAATGGAGTAATGGGACTTAATGGGTAAGGCAGGGTTTGTAATGGACAAGTTGAGTAGAGGGATGAAATGTTTCAATTTCTGTCTGGAAGAATATGGGAACAGACTTGTATTTGACTTTTGATTATTTTTTCCCCACACTACTGCTGAAAAGTCTTGTCATACTACTTGTATCTTTCCAAGTGCCAGACTTTGATTTAAGCCATGTGACACAATTCAGGTTTAGCCAGGAAATTGTTTTATTGACAAGCTGTTAGCTACTGTTTCTTGTTTTCAGAAAGATTAAGTATAATTGCACAAGTAACTTGGATAGCTGTAGCTTTAAGTCCCTAAGAGGTTGTTTTCCTGAGACTATATCTAGAAAGTAAGATTTTCCAGAAGGAAAAGTAAAATCGGGTGATAAAGTGCTTTTGCAGAAGGGTACATAATACTGAAGGTTGCTTTTATTAGTAATACATTAGACATTTGCATTATCCAGTGTCAGGGTAGCAATAATGTCATGAGAAGACAGACTTGAAATAACTCTTCAGTTGATAAAATTTTCAACAGTTTGTTCCAGGTTATTGTTTTAAGATAGTAAACATTTGTGCTTTAGTTGAGTGGCTTAAGTACCAAATGCTGAAAAGTTCAGGTATAAACTGAGAAATGTAGAAGTTCCTTAAGCAGTGTTGTGTCTGTTCTTAGGGATTTGCTCAATGAAGGAAGATTTCCAGTCTCTGCTTGAAATATTTTGGGCATTTGGAACCTGTTTTAGATTTCACTAAGGTGCTGCCATTGTGTTGAAGACATCAAGTCAATGAAAGTCTGAGATCTTGGGAATGTTTTTTCCTGTAGTACTGGTGATGTACTGGTGATGGCCATTCAAGGCAAAGGGCCAGTTGGAATTTGGAGTGTCTCTCTCACACTAAAATTCTCTTCATTTTATTTTCAAAAGAATGTCTGAAGTGCAAATAACACTCCTTCAAAACTTAAGTTTTTGTTTGCTTGTGTTGTATCTCAGTTGAAGGTTGGTGATTTGGATGCTCTTCTAATGTAGTATTTTAAAGCCCATTGTGATATAGCATTGCACAACTAAATAATCGTACTGCACCCATTTCTGCTGAAACTTAATCTTGAAAACGATGCCGTTTTTGGCTCAGCTGTTAAATGGAGCATAGCAGGCAAAAATTGAGATTACAGGAATGCAGTAATGAATGGAACGTGCTTGAGTTTGGCTGGGGTTTTTTTGTTGTGAAATGGAGGAGTTGCAGTGTCTGTTGTGCTTTACATTGTCATACAAATTGGGCATTAGACAATAGATGTGTCTAAAATAATTTTGAATAGAGGTTTGGCTTAGTATTCTGCCTGTTACCTGCAGGCCACATGAATTTATAGGCCTGGTTCTGTCTATGTGGTTTTGTGCTTATTAGTAGCAAACCTCTGAAGATTTCAGGGAGTAAATAAATGCAGGAGAACCTCTTTATGAGGGAAAGAGAATGATCTGAATCTGACTTGTGAAGAACTGGGTAGGAGTTGATAGCACTTTCCCACTTAATTGCTGGCATAGAAGAGAATGACAGCATTATTTAGGAAAGTTGGGATCGCTTTTAAAATCATATTTGTCAAAACCACTATAAATTAGGGTGATGTTACACTTTTAAATGTGATTGCTTTAATATTTGTTAAAAGCAGAGTAACTAAACCGACAAAGTTTATGAAAGGTGCCCTGGGTAGAGCTAGGGAGCAAGATTAGATTTGGTCATTCATTAGTATTTTAAAGACTGCGCTGTTCTGGCTTGGTGTTATAAAGTAGCATCTTAGTTCATGATCATATAATTTGAGTGTGTCCAAGAGACAGTTTAAGTGACTGCTGTCATGCTAGATTTGTGCTGGAAATAGTTATAGCTATTAGTGCCAGTTATATAGCTGCTCTTGAAAGGAAATGGGCTCTTGCTTATGCAGTGGGACTGTTGTTGCATAGCAACTACTGTGCTGAAAGCTTAAAATCAGATGCTCCCTTGAAGTTCACCGTGCCCTAATAATGCTTAATTTATCTGTGCCTTACGCTGCCTTTATCACAGTAGTGAATGTCTTTTATCAGTGCACTCGGTAATGTTTGGAATATACATTTACTTTCCTTTTTCTCTGAGCTTAAAACTGTGTGGTATCATGCACTTTTTAGCCCAGTTTTCTGAAGGTTGAGAACCTAGTAATGTGGTTACTCACATTGAACCAAAATTAAGAGTACAAAGCATCCTGGCCTTTCATAATCTGGTAGTAGAAGAAAGGCAAGCCCAGCATCCCTCATGTATGGCAGCTACACCTGGTCCTGTGTTGTCCTGAGTGGAGGCTGTTGCTTGGCAAGTAAACATGGATGGAGTGTTTGGCTGGTTGGCATGCTCGTTACTTGTAATTAATGATACCAAGGGATGCCACAGGTGGATGACATGTGGGTATTTGAGAGTATTGTGGGCAGACTGGGAAATGGGATAGAGAAGGGAAACCGTTCTAGTGAGGAAAGAACTTGTGTTTGCTTGGGTGTTGCATTTGGTAGTTGGAGAACTGTCTTATGAAGAAAGGAGATTTAAAAGCAACTTAAGAAGCTATAGGGATTCCTGGCCTGTAGAAGTTGCTTTGAAATGTGCTTTGTATGAAAATAACATTTCCCACCCCTTGAAACATTGTAATAAATACTGACGTGTGTTCTCAGGTCTGTACTTGATCCTGAGAATGCCAACACAGTTCATCATCGTTGTTTCCTCAGTGAGCCTGTTCATGTACTTGCCTGTGTTCAGCCTTTGACTTCACATGTGTTGTGCTCAAATTTAGGCTTTAGTGAAGAACTTGCTTAGGAAATGGCATCTTCAGAGGTGCTGAGGAATCTGCTTCAGTAGCTGTTAATTAAATATCTGCCTCAGCCAGGGCTTTGAATTGTTTATGATACCATGTACTTCTAAAAAGTGGGTAAATAACACAGATGTATTTAATCCCGTGAAGCTTTGAAAGAATACTTGATTTTCTGTTGATAATTTAGGATTACCTAGATGCCATTTTGGGATGGAACATGTCCTAGCATAGAGCTTTGTAAAGCATTATGTTGTGTGAACCTTGCAGTAACACATAGAGTGACACAGCTGCGCTTCATCTCCTGCTTATTTTAATATAGGACTGATATAATCCAGGCCTCTTCCTCTGGCTTAAGTAGTTTGGATATACCAAAGCAAAGTAGTCTAGACTGTTTGTGTTAGCTGACAGGAAGCCTTTTACTGTTGCCATGTTAGAGAGAGTTTTTTTTAATCTGTTTGATGGTTCCTTTCCTAAAGAACAGATTCTGACTTCTGGATAGATATTAAGATGCCTTAGGTTGTTACTGCATAGGGTTACGGTAAATGTGGTGGTGTTTTAAACTGATATGCTGAGTAAATCTATTAACTTCTCTAGAATGTATATTATTAAGAATCTTGACTTTTGCAATACTTACAAAATTTTGAGTGTTTATTGGATTTTATCCAGGTTTATATTAAAATTATTTCAATTTACAATGTTTTTTAACAGATTTTTTAATTAAAGAAAATGCGCCTCTGCATTAATTAGAATAGATTTCTTGCTGGTTGCTTTTTTCAGTCAGGATCATAAAATAAATAACCGTCATTCCTTGATACTTTCACAATTTACAAACAAAAGGGTGTATTAAACATCTTCTAGTTCCAACTCATTTTACAAAGCTCCAATGAATTAATAATTGGATGGAAATAGTTGAAAAATGCAAATGAGGGTTATACTGCAGTAGATTTTCAGCACTTTGTCACAAAGGCCAATTCCAATACTTAATCAGTGACTTCTATCACTGAATATGTATTCATGCAAGCTATTAAAATAGCTTCACTTATAATAAATTTTAGCCCAATTACAGGTTGCCATAATTTAATACTTAATTTTACATTCATTTTTCAAAAACCCCTGCAAATTAAAGATATTACTTATTAATTACTATGTAAGGAACTTCAAAGTTTATCCAAACAGAGATGGATTCTGTAATT
The DNA here is from genome assembly GCA_013399875.1 of Gymnorhina tibicen. Taxonomy (NCBI): domain Eukaryota; kingdom Metazoa; phylum Chordata; class Aves; order Passeriformes; family Artamidae; genus Gymnorhina; species Gymnorhina tibicen. Next base: position 2,342,740 of record VXAZ01009370.1, on the reverse strand, counting down.
CTTAGTAAGTAGCTCTTACTTGTATGAGTCATCTGAAATGCTGTTCTGTAACTGTTGCAGAAACTTGCCCATGGTAATTGGCATTTTTCTTGTATTAAATGTTCTGTTCACAACTTTCTATGTGAAAATTGCCTTGTGCTTTTGGAAGTTTAGATGGCTGCCATCTTAACAGACCATTAATGATAAGCTGTGTTTTCAGAGGTGATCTGTGCTTTTAAAGAAAATAATCATTACTTTCTCCAAGTAATTGCTGCTCATTCACATGATTTCTTCTCTAGGGAATTATAAAAGGATTTAAAGGTTAGGAAGTGACACAATGAACAGCAGCAATATTTTTCTTTTAGGTATTCTTCCCCAGACACTTAAAAGAGATGGTTACCTTATAGGGAACAGTGTAACTTGCATAAAACACTTAGACTTTAGGCTTGATAAATCTGCAGTTTCCTTTACAGAAGGATTTCCAGCAAAAATGTTATCTTATTTCATATAAAATGTCTGAATACATATGCAGTGTATCTAACGTGTACAATACATGCAACTTATGATTGATAGTGCTCATTATGTCTCACTTTGAGTTAAATAAACCATTTTGAGTTAAATAAATGTCTCACTTTTTGTTAATAAATTGTGCATAAGATTGTCAGGAACTTGAATCCTCCTAACTGGATTTGCTATGATGGTTGCTGGGGGTCAAAAGTGGGGATCCTAAGCTGGAGTGAGCATGATAATGTTTGTGTAAATAGAAGTTGTGATTGTGCTGCTGTAGCTGGGATAGTGCAGGGCTGAGAGTTTGTGGGCAGAGATACCATCAAGTTCCAGACCAGCTGGTGTACTTGCAGTAGATGTACTTCTGGGGGCACAAACCCCTGGTCAGGTCTTGAAAAGAAACAGTAGGACTGAAAGAAGTAAAGGAAACTTTGAAGATGTGCTTCAAGTTTGGGTAGAGGCAGGTCAAAAAGACCGTCTAGAAGATGTGGTGTTTGGAGCAGAAGGTTCTGGTGAGAAGGGGTAGTGCTCGGTTTCTGTGGGGAGCAGGAAGTCACCGGAAAATTCATGTTAGCCATGTGGGCATCAAAAGAGACCTTAAAGTGTAGCAGAAACTCGAAATAAAGTTTGATAGCATTTTTTAGTGTTTTATACACTTGGAAGTTGAGGTGCTTTAAGGACCTGGTCTGAAGTTAAGTCCTCAAATGGCAGGAATGCTTTCTGTGAGTAATGACAATGCTCTTGGTGGCTGAATTCAGTGTGCAGGGATTTGCTTGGCCAACTTTCCCAAATGCTTGAAACATTTGAGGGGGTTCAGGAGTCTTGATCTTCTACCAGGAGGAGTACATTGTGATTGTGGGGGTGTGTTCCTGGGTGTTTGTTAGGGAAAATCTGCACTGGTTCAGTACATAGTCTGAGGTGAGTTGACTTCTTGTTTCAGTGAAGTTGTTGGTGAAGGCAAGGAAGTTGTTTGGAAATCAGGTGTGATGGGTTTGGGAAAATGTCTGAAATAAAAATTTTAATTTGTAATACCTGGTAACATAAATATTTTCTTTTTTTTTGTGGTAAAGATACCTTTTATTATGCGGTTTCAATTAGGAGTTCAAAAGAATTTCTTAAATTTTATCTACAGTAGTATTACCTGTGTGTGTTTGTTACAGTAATTCAGGTAATTAATGACCTCACAAAATGCTTATATTTGCAGTTCAGGTAATTTTCAGTCTCTTTCATCAGGCTACTGAACATCTGGAGGAAGTAAACATAAGTCAGCTGTTATCTTCCCCTTTTTCCTTGTTGATGCTTAGAAATTGAAAAATATCCATTGAGTTATGTAGAAGACTTGATTTAAATGAATATAAATTGTTCTATTGAGAGCCCTCTTCAGAGATACTTTGTTCTCTTCAGAATTATGACTAAAAGCTGATGAGTGGCCTCACATAGTTGTTGATCTGTGTTTGAACAATGCTCAATATCTGCAGTGGAGTATTCCCAGTCCCTAATGAGGTTAGAATGCCAAAGCTATTGTGAAAACTAGAAACAGAATCACTTGTTTGAAAACCTTCCATTTTTGCTAACTTTTATTTGTTGTATTGATAATATTCCTAATTGTGCAGAAAATATGACCTTCTGAAAATACGCTGACACACTTTAAAGCAGGATTTTCATTATGCCAATTTAGTCTTTCCACATAATTAAAATATGTAAATATTCTGTAAGTGTTCAGTGGAATGTGATGAAAAGCTGTAGCTTTTTTTCCTGCAAATCTCTTAATTTTTGTAGTTTTTTGAAGGTTTAAGAGATAGGTGGACAAGTTTGTGTGTCCCTTAACTAGCAATCAGCTTCTGCTTTTCTTATTTTTGAGGCTTCATTTACACTGCATCCTGTTGCCAGACGTTCCCATTGATACTCAAATGCTCTCGTAAAATCCAGTCAGTCCAGGTCACCTGACATTGTTAAACTCCGACAGTGATGTAATATCTAAATATATTTTAATCAGATGTGGTCCAGCTACTCTTCTGATCCCCGTGGCAGCACCTGTTTGAAAAGAAACAGCAACAACAAAAACAACTCCTCAAGATGTGTGCTCTGGTCTCCTAGGGAACCACACGTCTTTGTTCTCTACCGAAGAGGAAAACAGGGAGGAAAATAGGTTTAATACCCCTGGCAATAACTTAAGATTTTTCTAAAATGCCATTTGAGGCATTTGATCCAGTGTGAGTAATAACCTGACTGAATCTCAGGAAATGTGTTGTAGAATGTTTATCCATGAAATTTTGGAAAATTATTTGGAAGTGTTTGTAAAATGGCTAGAAATCTAAAGTTCTTGAAATGGAGACAAATCACCTAGTGAATCACAAGAAACAGAAATTGGGTGGAGCTGATTACATCCATTGCATTTGTGACAGCAACTTGTGTGTTTGGCAGACTGTCACAAATGCTTTTATTGAAAGAGAGAGTGCTGTCCCATAGTGATATATTTTAGATTTGTGTGCAGATTAGGTGAGGATTTCTACTTGCTGCCTGTTCTTTAGGTTAGGTGTTTTAGCTCGTGGGAAATGTCTTCCAAAAGACCAGATTTCTACTCTCTGTGTTTGGATATCTGTAGGAATTTATTGACTTAAACAGGATCCCACGGCTTGGTACTATCACTGTTCATCATAAACTTAGTAAATCATGTTGGCTGAGGCCTCTTAGCTGGAACCAAGTGAGTCCAGAATGGTGCAGGCAGGTGGTGGAGCACAGATCTATTTTGCCAGTAAGTCCTTTCTGTTCAATTTCCTCTTAGTTTCTATCACATCCATGGGATTAAATGTTCAGACTCCCGTTTTTAAATAAATGCAGGTGGATAATACATTTTGGAGGAACTTCTTAGAGTGCATATTTATGTAATACTGCGTGCATGTTTATTTCTAGGAGAAGGAGCTACAGCTGAAGTTCCCTCATCTTTTGTGATTCTGTCTCTGTGTACTCTGGTAGTCCTGGTCATTCTGCTGGCAAACTGTGTCTCCTGCTGTAAAGACCCCGAGATAGATTTCAAGGTAAGACCTGAAGTTACCAATGTGTGTACAAGTGATAATTCTCAGCTGCATCCTGATATCCAGAACACTTCATTAGTTGTGCTAATGCTCTGCAGTGTCACTGTACATCCTCTCTTCTGAAGCAGCCAGTGACTGTATTTCTACAGGCTGTGAAGTCCTGATGCAGCTGTTTATTTTAACTAATTGGTCCCTGCTGCAGTAAGGATCTTTAATGCCTTTATGAAATAGTAACTAGCTATCAGGATCAGTAGTAAAAGTTACACCCTTGAGACAGTTTTGCTGTAAAGAACCTTTTTGTTGTTTTTCTGTGTGTTCTTTTGTTTTTCTTAGTCTGCTGGTGGGGTTTAAGACACTCCTGTTGAATAAGAATACTGAAGATGCATATTCACTGTAGCAAAACTCTTGAGAAATTATCATCAGAGAATAGTTACTTTTGGAACATCTGTAATCAATGTTCCTAAAATTGAGTTTTGCTCTCATTTCTAAATGGAGGATGTTTGGCCTGAGCAGTTCATGGTAATTTGTTCAAAGCCAAGGCTAGCATTTAAAGTAAAAAGGAAACAAAGCAAAAAAACCAACACCACCAACAAAACCCAAACCACCAAACCCACGAAAACCCAACTAAACAAAAACGCCTTGATTATTAAAAGCAATGCTTTAATCTCTTTAAGACAGCAATTAGTGGAAATAAGGAATAAAACACTAAATGTCTGTTACTGTCCTTGGAAAAAGGCTAAGCTTCCTTTGCATTGCTCATTCAAATAGAAAGAAATGTATTAGTGCTTATTTAAAAACAAGGATCAGCTTGTTTACTAAGACTTCTTTTGTTTAGGAATTTGAAGATAACTTTGATGATGAAATAGATTTTACACCTCCAGCAGAAGATACTCCATCTGTTCAGTCTCCAGCAGAAGTGTTTACTCTTTCAGTTCCCAATATTGCTTTACCAACTCCCTCCCAGTTTCCATCTCGTACAGGTAAAATACTGGTTTTCAGTGCAAAAACAGGAGTAGGCATTTTCAGTGACAAAAATGGAGTGTGGCTGATTATGTTTGACTTTACTGTAACAAATAACTTGTTACAAATTTCCATAAACTGAGCTAATACATTTTGTAGGGTAAAGGATAAAATGTGAAATACTGCTTCTAAGATGTTAAGCTGTGGCAGGGTAAGAGAGCTTAAGAGAACAAAACTGCCTTAAAACCCCCTCTCTAGATTGCTATCATTATATCTCTATATACCTAAAGGGTTTGAAGTACCCTGGCACATTGTGACTTCTGCTCTTTAGTGGTTTTCTTCATGGCTAAGTTGTCATTGGATTTTAACCACCACCCTTAAATGGAAACGAGAGTGAATCCTTTACTTGACAGCAGTGCTGCTGTTCAGCTGCATCACTTTCTTAGTGTCACTGTAGACTATTTGTGCTGTAAATGTGATCTTGGTAAGACAGAGCATTAGGTTTCGTCTCCCTGGGTGGAATGGTTTTCGGAATGTATTCTTTAAAATACAATTTTTGTAAAAGGAAACTTAAGCATCTTATCATATTATAAGCACAGTTTAGCCTGAAGTGCTTACTCTTATTGTGCTGTTTCACGTAATTTTACGTGCTGCTTGTGTTGCTTGATCATTAGATGTTCAGGGAAGCTTCTAGTAAAATTCCTGTACAAATTTCAGGAAACTGTTAGTTTGCCTTTAATACAAAAGACACAGTTGTACGAATGACTCAGTATTTTAAAGAGCTGGGAAAAATTATGAGTGAAAAATTTTATGTCAGCTCTTCTGTGTAGCCATAATTGTTAAAATTATAACTGTCACAACAAGGGTTTTGCCAGAAGTAAGGCAATGTGCTTGAGTGCTTGGATAAAATGTGGTTGTACTGCTGTGGCCTTCAACCATGCTTAGGAGCACACTGACAGTGAATTATACAGCTCTGGCTCTTCCAGTACAATAATACTGCTCTAAGTGTGGTTCATGGAAATAAATTGTGGGCTAGAATTCTCAGACGAGAAAAGGTTTTGTTTACATCTCTTTATTAGTGTTCCTAACCACTTGGGCAGCAGAGGGATAAACACTGCTGAATCTCCTCTGCTGTACGGGGTCTGCCATTGTTACTGCCCATTATCTGCCAAGATCTGGGTTTTCTTTTCTGTCCTTCTCCTCTCTGGGCTCTTATGTGAAGTATTTTTAGTTGAAAAATGTCCTCCTTCCAGATGGTAGCCACAAGTAGGGCAGTTGGGCTGAAGAATACAGCAGTCAAACCATTTCTCTTAAAATGGTAACTCTGTATAACTGTAAATGTTAAGATGTACAAACAGTGAGTTTTGTCTCGGGTTTTCTGTTTTATTTACATAGGAAACTTTTGTAAGTAGGTTGTTTTCTCTACCCAGCTACAGGCTATAATACCCTTTTATATTGGAAGCAGAACTTAGCCTTCTTGCTTTCTTGCTGAATGTGTTAAAAACTTGTAAGTTCACATTCATCAGGACAATTGCTGTGGTTTTGTAGGGTGTGTGTTCTGGTATGGCTTAGAAGCTGCACCTGAGAAAAGTTTCACTTGAGTGCTGTTGTCACAACATTACCTTCCTACTTTACATGCATTTGACTAAGTTTTGGTGCTTGGGCTGAATGTGTGCACCTAATTGGGAATAAATCTTGTAGAAACTTGCATTATTTCCTCAGCAGTTGCTGACTTTGGCCATCTGAGTGGTTTGATAGTGTAATATTTGTTTCATTGTGTGACAGATGGATCAAAGTCTCAAGTTGCACGTCAGAGTCTAAACTACATCCAGGAAATTGGAAATGGCTGGTTTGGAAAGGTGAGGAGTTATCTCTTAATATTGCTCAGATTGAGGCTTATTCTCAGCTGACTAGGCCTCTGTATTTACTTTAAAATGGTACTCAAAAAAAAAGTAATAACATAAGAAAAATGGAAGTTGAAATTAGATACTTCCTTGCATGCATTTTTTAGCTGTAATCGCAGCACTAATCAGTACTTTTTAAGTTTACCTGTCGATTGTTACTAGGGACTAGTTAGACATTTCACTTACATGGATTTGAGTTAATACACTCCTATTTTTACCAATTCTTTTTAGGAAAACATTTAAGTAAATAAGTGGTCTTCTCTAGCAAACGTTTTCAGAAAGCTGATGTGTAGATCAGTTGTCAAGATTTAAGTATGGGTTTTTAATTATCAAAGCTCTGTTTGTGTTTGTAAAAAAGCCAGAAAATCTTTCCTACAACGTGTTTTTAGCTCTTGTTTTTCTTTGCAGGAAGACTACAAATGTTTTTTCTCCTCTGATTAAAGATATGATCTCTTTTTCAGGTTCTCCTTGGAGAGATCTACACAGGCACTAGTGTAGCAAGGGTAATAGTGAACGAGTTAAAGGCAAGTGCAGGTCCCAAGGAGCAAGAACAGTTTTTAAGGAATGGAGAACCATATTAGTAAGTAATGTTTCACAGCTTCATTCTACTGCAGATGAATTTTGGACATTGCTTTTGTTCAGTGTTATTGTGTCTACTTGCCCTCCCATATAACTGTAATGTTTGTCTTGAAAATGTGAAATACACTCAATCCAAAGTGAGCGGAAGTTGTGTTCCCATAACTTACAGTGTACTTTACCTTGCCTGGATGTGTGTAAAAGATTGGTCAGTGAAGAGCTTTCTCTTCTCAGTGGTTTCTAACGTCCTGGCTGTATTTGCATTTAGGCTTAGGTTGTTGGCAGTTGTCAGAAGAAATTTCATGCCTTCTGCTGCATTGGCACAAGTGGTTTTGGAGCAATTTAGGAAAAGTAACTGATCTGGCTGGGAACTAACCTGGCTAAAAAAAGGTTTATCTTTTAGCCAGCTCTGTACCTTGGTGTAGTTCATGAACCAGTTGCATGCTTTTATTTTTGGTATGAGGGGTGCGGTGGGAGGATGGGTGTGACTCTCATGTGGCAATCCTGGCTTTTGTGGGTTTGAGATGCTCTGAGTTTTGGCTGCTGCCAGTGATACGCTTCAGCAATACAAAGGAGATACAAACGTACAACTGGAATCTGTGGCTTTGGTACTTGCACCTTCTGTTCCTGCCACCCCCCTCCAGTGTTGTGTGTTGAAACTTCTGGTAGGGATTTCAGTGTGTTGCATTCTCCTGTGATCTTCCTGGCTTTTAACTGTATTTTTTCACTCCAGCATTCTTCAGCATCCGAATGTTCTCCAGTGTATTGGGCAATGTGTGGAAGCCATTCCTTATCTCCTAGTTTTTGAGTTCTGTGACTTGGTAAGTGCACTTATACAGAAGGCTGCAGTTGTTTTTCCACTGGTGTGAATTGTGTGTGGTGTGTTTACTGCCCTTTGCTCATGAAATGATTCTTTTTCTCTCTGGGAAGTTTTTTGATTAACCAGAGTTTCAGGAGACTTTTTTTGTTTGTTTAGAGACAGCGCAATTACAGTTTTTGTTTGTACTCTTTTCAATTCATCATGTATGTTCTAAGTGCTTGTGGAATGTTTTGAAGAGGCAAATACCTGTTCTTTGATAATGGAATTACCAGTCTCTCAGTCTGCCTTCAACAGGGAGCTTGGAGGGCAGAGGGTGTCATGGAAGGGAGCTTTTTATCACAGTCCAGTATCACATGCACATGCTAACATCACATCCAAAATGATACTTGCTGTCTGCAATCTTAATGTGCTTTTAATACCATTTATGTGGAAATGTTAATTGACGAAAATTGAAGAATTTCTTGCCTCCTTCCTCTGCCCCCACCTCTGCAGTGCCCAAATTTTACCCATGCTGTGCAGCTTTGGGCTAAAATGCAATGGTGGGCTCACTCCTGGAATCAGTCATGTGTATTCCTATAGCTAGAATTTTCAGTTTCACTGTTCATTCTCTTCCTGATCCTTTCTCTTACTGTATTATTCTTTTCCCTACTTTCTTATCCTTTTGTTTCCCTTCTCATGCCCCTTGTACCTGCCAAGCAACTGCCTTACACTTCCTGGGCACCAGAAGAAAAGCTGGGAACACATTGAAGGGTGTTCCTACTGCTTTCAGTGCCACAGTGGTCCCTGGAATGGGGGGGCAGCACAAAGCCTTGCTCAGCCACTGCATTCCTTGGAATGTACGTGGATGTTGTGAGGAGGTGGGGGCATGTACAGAACCTTTGGACTGTGCCCAGCATGCAGAGTCATGAGAGACAAAAATTTGGATCCATGGTCTGGAAAGACTTGAGTTGTTTTATATTAGCGTTACTAAACCCAACCAAACCCCAAAGTCCAGGTGGCTGTCTAAACATTGGCTCAGTAGCTGCTTTTAAGGTTTGTTGTGCAGATGACACCCAAAGCAGAGTTCCTCGGGAAATGTCAAGACAGAAATGAAGTCAGAAGTGCACGGATGTTACTAAGGAATAAGTCTTTCAGAAATAGTTTGCATTTGTAAATTTCTGCAAGATCTTTTTTACCAGTTTCACTACTGCAGAATTTTCCTTTAAACTCAGGTGCAAAAATCTGCTTCTAGTTGCCTCATGCAATTTCTATTAGTTAGCATGAACTTGAGTTTTTTGAGAAATATCAATTAATCTGGGACCCTAAATAACTATGTTTTTCCTTGCTGCTCTTTTGCTCAAATGTGTTAGCTGTGGTAAATTAATGAGGCAGAAGTGCTGATAAAATCCTTCTTTTCCAAATTGAAGAAATGCCTGAACTTTTTAAGTGACTGATCAAAGTGAAATGTTCTGGTTTTGCTAACAATTAAAAACTCTGTGCCTAAGGTTAACAGGTAAGGTTTTTTATAGTTTTTCAATGTAGAAATAGAATACTTCTTACTGGTTTTTAAACCTGCTATTCAAATTGGAGTTTCTTTAGAAGGACCCTGGAAAGAGAATTGCATTTTATAGAGTCTGTCAGATATACATCCAAATCAGATTTAATTGCTGCCATGTTTTCAAATAGTTATGTGATTTAATCCAACTTTAAATTTGAAGATGGAGTAGCTTTTCAAGATTGCCTTACTTTAGGTATACAGGAAAAAAATAATATCCTTGTTTGATGCCTGATTATTTATGCCAGAAGTTGTCATGATCCTGCAGAGTAATCTGGAAAGGATTTTACTTAAGGGGATAAAATAGATTTTCACTTTAACTGGGGGCAGTAAGCTTGACAGTTAAAGTGGTGGTTTTACAAATTTGAGTGTAGTTAGGTAATTTCTCTAGAATGGAAAATAAATGTCTGTGCTCATTTTTCTATTCCAAGTGAACTAAAACTTGGTTTTAGAAAATTATATATTGCAGTCAGTTAGACATACCTTTCATATTAAAGTCTGGCTCACTTAAAGAGCTCTTACTTGGTAGGGCTGAGTATCTCCTAGACATGACAGTGTTTTTTCCCCTGTGCACACAAATACACAGGGGCTGGGCAGGCAGGACAGGGTGCACCTGAGCAGTTTGGTGCAGAGACTGGGACAAGTGAGTGCCTCAGTGTCCCTGTACATCACTAATCCTTGTTGTGGCCCAGGGCCTGGAGTGGGAGGTGGCAATGCTGGAGTGAGGGCAGAGAAGAGACAGGAAGGAAGCAATGTGAAGGCAGCATGATGGCACCATTTGGAATAGAAGATGTTGTTAAATAAGTTTTTTTAGTAAAAAGGTTTTTAAGGGAGTGTCAGGAAGCTTTTTGTCACTGTGGTTGGAATGGCAAGTTATTTGGATTTTTTAGACTTCTAGTAATTGATCTCAAAGCTTCTTTTGTACTTTTTTTCTTGAAATTGGGGTGCATGGAGGTGCTTCCAAGACACACAGGAGTGATTCTGCAGCAGAAAAAGCATCGGGGCAGGTGGAACTTAAGTGGTTGACTAAACATTCCAGTGTCTGTGGTGACTGTTGTTCAAATGGGAAGGATGAGAAATGTGGTCTTGTTCTGCTACCAGTGGTTTAATGCTGAGCTAAAGCTCTTAGGTTATGGTGGTGTCTGTGTATATCCAGCAGAGTAAACTTATTTTGTGTGTTTAAGAATTCAGTAGTTCTGAGAAAACGTGGCAACAAGACGAGCTGTGTTGGATAGGAAGTTTTAATATCTTCAGGTGACAAGTTCTTTTGAGGCTCATGTGGCAGTGTTGACCTTGTTTTACAAATTTGGCATATTAAGTAACAAAAAATGTCTATTCTGCTGACCATCACGGTCTGGAGGGTACAGTGGTTGTTTTATTCACACTCCTTCAAACTCATAGCCTAGCACAGCATGTCCTCCTTTTGCTACTTCTCTTGCTTGGATTTGTAGCCTTTTTAGGGCCAGTTGACCTTGTCTTGGCTGCTCAGGCAGCCCTGTTGGATTATCAGTTCCCAGGCTCCTTGGCATTGAAAGGTCTTGATCAGAGGCACTGGAAACTGTAGTGCAGAGAAACCAGAGCTGTCAGGGTACTGAATGTCAGGCAGGCTGGCTTACTTATTTTCTTGGCCACAGAAACTCCTGATACATTTCTGTTACACAAGATTGCTGGTTGCATGTGCAAGAACTGTTTTGGCTAACATTTATCTATTTTATAATGTAATCCAAGTTGCTCTGTATCACTTGCTTTGCAGAGCTGGGAAAGAAGCAAGAGAGGTCAGTTGCACATAAATCATTTAAGCTGTTAAATTCTATGCTTTGCCTGTGTTAAAATTATTTAGAAAACAGTAAATATAAAAAGAAGTGCTCAGAAAGGTCTCACAGCCCCTTACCCCATATTACTTGCATAGTATGTTGGTGCAGTCTGCTATGAATAGTTAACTGTTCACTGTTAAACATTGCAGAATGATGCCAGGTTAAAAATAGTGGAAGCTGTCTTATTAACTTTAATATATTACTCAGCCCTGTGTGGCCAGCATTTTGTCAGCACAGCAAATCCTCTAATGGATTGACATAATTTATGAGTAAAAGGAAAATTATTCAAATGTGGAAGCTGCATGTATATTGTGAGGCTGATTTGCCTATCAAATTCTTACAGAAATTCTTCAAGTCTTGCAATTCCCTGGGCAGATGAGATCAGCAGGATGCTGATTTGCCTGGAATGCTCTGTGGCTTACTTTAGGGATGTTGCTGTTAGGGGAAGGTGCCTGCTTGCTGTGATTGGTTCTTTTTTTAATTACTGCTCCTTGAAAACATGTTCTAATCAAAAAAGAATCTTTGCAATGAAAACGTTTTAATCAAAGAGTTCAATGAATCTGTTTCATGATCGTGGTCAATATGGATATGAGCCAAAGAGCAGATTTATCAGTGGTGTGTGGTTTAAAAATAAAGGGGGGATTTGTCAGTTTATGACAACTTGGTAGAATGTGTTCAGTAGACCTAATTTGGTAACCTCTTCACATTTTTAAAACCATCATCAGTTTTAAAACCGAGTGCCTTCTGGTTAAAAAGTCACATCAGCCATTTGGTTGGGTGTTGAGATGAACCCAGTGTGGAATTTGCACAAACAAAAAGCTGCCAGAGAGTACTGACTGTGAGTGTGCCCCCAGCTTCTGGCTGTTACAGAGAAAAATCTGTTAAAACTTACTTACAAAAATGGCTGAACAGAGAAGGATGGGAAGAAAGGCAAAATTTAGTTCTTCATGGAATCCCAGGAGAGGAGGGAAAAGGCAGAGTGGCAGAGGAGGTTGGAGAGAAAGCAGAGCCTTCCTCAAGCATGATTATTGAGCTTTTTATATTTAGATGTCTCTGCAGTGAATTTTGCAGAACTGCATTTATTCAGATATATATAACCTTTGATATTTACTGTGTTAAAAAGTCTGTCAATAAAGGGCCATTTTGTGGCTCTCAAAATAGTGCGGGGATAATGTTGCTGTTGCTACTGTCTGCTTTTAGGCAGGGAAGCATCACAGGATAATTCAGGCTAGCAAGGAGCTCAGGAGGTCTCCAGCCTCCTGCTCAAACAGTGTCATCCTGAGGTCAGACTAGATTTCTCAGGCCTTTTTCCAATTGAATCTTGAAAAGGTCCAGGGATGGAAACTGTGCATGTTCTTTGTGGGCAGCCTGCACTTCTGCTGATGTCCTGATGTGTAAAAGTGTTTTCCTCACACTCAGTCTGACTATCCATGTTTCAGCTCATGCCTGTTCTCTCTCATCCTCCATCCACGCTCCATGGGGAGGAGCCTGGCTTAGTCTTTAATAACTTAATACTGGGCAGTTACTATGCTGAAGTCTTTCTTTCTCCAGGCTGAATGAGCCTGGTTCCCTGAGCCTCTCCTCGTGGTGAAATGCTCTGACCCCTGTCATGGTGGCTCTTTCCTGAACTTGCTCCAGTTCTGAACACAGGATCTGATGTGGTCTGGCAAGTGCTGAGAAGGTGCTGAGACCTCCCCGGCCCTGGCCCTGTTTGTGCAGCCCAGGAGGCTGCTCCCAGCCTGCTGCCAGGGCACACGGGGCTCACGTGGAGCTCGCTGCCCACCAGCATCCCCACGTCCCTTCCTGCAGAGCTGCTGCCCAGCTGGCCACTGCTCACTTTGTGCTGTTGCAAGGGACTTTTTCCTTCCTGCGTGTGAGAGTCTGCATTTGTCTTTCTGGAGTTTCATAAGGTCCCTGTTGAAACATTGTTCAGCTTGTCCAGGTTCTTCTGAAGGGCAGTTCAGCACCTGAGTGTGACCATTGGTTCACCCCAGTTTGGTACAAGCAATGTCCTTTTAAAGCAATACCAAAAATACCTATTTTATATTTTTAACCTTGATTGTAGCCTTAATTAGACCAGAATGGGAACATAGAACCAGTATGTTTCAAGGTGCTGGATTTAATAAAAGTTGTTTTTCCTACAAAAATATGTGCCTACATGAATAATTTATTAAATAAGGGATGTCACACAGCACTGCTGTTACTAATGCATTCAAAAATTAAAAAGTAATTCCTGGGTGCATTTCAGGCATCCTAGGAACTTAATCCACCTGGGACAAACCCTAAGCAAGCAGTTGCTGTTTTAATGAATGACAATTTTAGAGAGTTTGACTTTCTTCAGGCTCTTGCTGCCACCTACAGTCGGCTCAGCTGGGTGTTCAGGGCTTGTATTCCTTGGGCCCTGCCGTTTGGAACCTGTGTGTGTTACCAACACTGTTCCTTTCCTAATTGTTTGGAACTCTGCTCTGGCAAGAGCTTCCTGGCCCAAGATTTAGGAAGACAATGGACATGGAGCCCAGAATGTTATGCTGGTGAAACAAGTTGTGATATATGTTGTGCAGTCTCAATAGAGAAATGTCTTTGAAATAATTTGCTACCCTTTCAGAAAGTCTGTATTTTAAATGACAAAAATACAGGACTGCTGAGTTAAAAGTCACACAGTGAGAAGAGGAACAACAATGGCATGAGAAACTTGTTCTTTTCCCTTGCTTGGATTCTCTTACTACATGCATTAGTCTTCCTTTTCCTGAATGTTTGGACAGTATTCAATTATTTTCCTCTATTTCAGAGCTGTTCTTTTTTTAGTAATTTATGGAGTGCTTCTGTGGGCTCATTAATTACGTGTCTATTGCTCAGCATCGCCTGGGCTCAGTAAAACTGCTGCCATCATCAGAATTCTCTGACTGAAATGGGTGTATTACCATGCTTTTTATACAGAGAGCTCTGGTGAGCTGGCAATGTCTGAAACTTTCTTCTCTAGTCTCTCCCTTCCATCCCCTTACAAATTCCAGACAGACAGCTTTGCTGATTTGGAGCACTTGAAAACTCATCTCATTTAAAAGCAGAGGCTCATCAAACTCTGTTTTTTCTAATGGAAGTTATTAATGCATGGCAGGTTTTATGTGGCAGTCTGATCTATGTTAATTACTAAATGATTGGATTAAAAACCCTTAAGGACAATACCATATGCCTTGGATGACTTTTATAAGATCCTTTATGGAGACTGGAAACTTGAGGAGCTTTATTTTATTGAGCATGAATGTGGTAAATAAGTAATGTGGTCAGTTGGATCTTTATTAATAATAAATTTTTCAGATTCAACCAACGTATAAAGCTAAAAAATATCTTCAACTTCTTTTACAGGGTGACCTGAAAACTTATATCTGCAATGAGCAGGAGCACATTAAAGGAGAGTCTCAGATAATGCTGCTCCAGAGAATGGCGTGCGAGATCGCCGCTGGCCTCGCTGTCATGCACAAACACAACTTTGTGCACAGGTAGGCTCCCAGAGAAATCCCAGCCAGCCAAGATGCACTCTGAAATTCATCTGGGTGTTTTCATTAAAATCCGTGGCTGTTGAAGACTGTGTTTGCACAAACTTCTGTCTAACTGTGACATACCCTGAGGCACGAAGGTGTGATGCTAATGAAGGTGCTAATTGAGCTGCAGTGTTGTGGTGTTCCAGCTCCACCTGCCTGAAAGCTGATCACCTGCTCTTTGGGTTTGTAGCCCTTAGAGCACAACCTGCTACCAAGCCAATCCAGATGTAGTTGTTTGATTAATTCTTGGCCAAGTCAAATTTCTTTTGTTTTTTGTGGAGGGAGGGATGTTCAAATTCAGTTAGGATAAATCTTACCTGCTGTGAATTTTTATCAGATTATAGCAATTTAGAACTTCTCTTAGGTAATCTGTTACCTTTGTTACTAAAAATGGGGGGAAAAAAGCCTTTCTAATGCAGAAAGGGGGAAGCTGAGTTTAGAGGGAAAATCTGACTGAAATGAGTATTCTCTCACTGAATTGTTGTTCATGTAACCTTTTATTCTTCACTAAAGGAGGTAGTCAGATTTCGAAGTAATCACACTAGGAGAATAATTTTGTTCCCATCGAGGGAACTGCTAGATTTATTTTTAATTAATATAATTATTTTTAATTAAAATTAATGTAGTCAATACTGAAAGAATGGCAGTAGTTGCAAAAGGCTGGGAGAATTTATTCATGAAACTAGTTGCCCAGAAAAAGACAAAAAATAGTTTTTTGGCTTTAAATGTAAAGGTGTTAAGGAACTGCAAGTCATTAACCTCTGAGATGACTGAAATATTAAGAAGTACTTGCTCTCCAAGCGTGGCTTACCTGGTGAAACCTTGGGTACCACAAGACCGTTACTTAGTCAGTCTGTTCTTTGCTGTAGAACCAGCTCTTGCATTACCCTTTCAGCAAGTCAGGAGCTTGTGTTGGAGCTTATCAGTGCTCATCTTGCTGCTTAGGGAAAGCAGAGACCTTTAGTTCAGGGAAAAACGAACTCTCAAACCTAAGTCTTAAAAGGTGCAGGTGTAAAACAGCAGCAAACCCTGAAAAAACCCCAGAGCCTGGACTCAGCTGGTGGCTGATGAACAGAGCTATTCTTTTAACCCATTTAACAATTTCAGATGACTTGAAGGTAATACCACTTGTACCTGTCCAACTGAGGGATCAGTTTCTTGTCTTGCAGCAGCATGGCTCTGTAGGTATTAAATTTAACAGTACATTTTCAGTGAAATACAGATAAACCTGGTAAATAATTACTCTGTGGATCTACAAGATTCTCACTGTAATGTTTACTTCTAGCAACACTATCCTGATGCTGTCAGAGTAAGTGGTAAAGCTCCAGCATCAGTGATTTTGTTGTTAGTGGTAAATTCAAGCAGCCAACAATTTTTCTTTTGCAGGATATTTATTTAAATAGTATAAAACAGTTTGGCAAGCTCTGGGACATACTTGAAGGTTATAGATGTGTTTCTGACCTGTGTAATTCAATGACTCTGGAAAGGAAAACATCATCATCTTTCTTTGTAGCAGGCAAGCTGTGGCTTTCAGACAATTTGTACTTCAGAGACTTTTTTTTAAGCCAACAGAAGCAAAGATAGAGTTCTTTCAGGGCACTTAATTGCCTGATCCCCTTCTGTGAAACTGAGAAGTGAAATATTTGAGCAATTAGTCTGCCGAGCTCTCTGCTGTCGCAGCCACAGTTCCAGCTTCATTAAACTTGCATAGATTTCTGAGTTTGCATGATGGGTTTCCTAAAACTGCTTCTTGGTATTATTACAGCAGCACTGCTGGTTCGTGAGTATTTGTGGTCTGGTTTATGGTAGAAACTGGAAGCAAATTCTGTGTCTATTCAAGAGCTCTGTGATTTGTTTAGCAGAGCACTTCTATGAAATACATTACTTTTTCTGTTGGTCTTTTTCAAAGGCTGTCTGTAGTTCTGGTTGATGTGTAATGTATGGGTTTGTTGCTTGAGGAACTTAACTGTAGATGTAAGATGTTACTGGTTGCTTAGTATCATATTGTGAATTAATATTTAAACATAATCTGAATTGCTGATAGATTTTGCTTATGACATTTAAAATGCAGGCCATGCAATGATAGGTGTGAAGAGGGCTGACATCACTGTAGCATGTGAACAGCCCACGTAATCTCCATGAGAGGATTATGAGCAGAATGCAATAACTGCATGGGAATGCTGTGTGTAGTTTGAATGCTTAAGAGTCTACACCACTGCTCTAGAGAAGTGACTGCAGCTTGACCTTTTTTATGCAGGACAGCATAATAGTCCAAGGTTTTTGTATGAAATCTTTAAATGTGATTGCCTTGTCACTGTGTTTAGTTTTCTTTGGATTCCAGAATGCAGAGTCTGCTTGGCTCTGTGGCTCTAAACTGATCCTCTTTTCAAGCAGTAGGAGTGCCCGAGGGAAATCACAGACTTTTGGCCACAAAAGAAATCTTGTCCAATAAGTCCTCTCTAAGGAGACCGCCTCAGTGTTTGTTTTTTTTTTTCTGGAAGTGATGAGTGTTTGTATAAAACTGTGGTGTCCGCAGTATTCCAGTGAGATACAGAATCAATTGTTGGTACTTGTAGGTTCTAAAACTTAGTAAAAATGCAAGCAACGAGAAAACTGTCTTACAATTTGGTTTAGATCACAATTGCACTTTAGAAATCAATCTCCCCAGTTCCTGTGCCTGGGTTTGCACTGCATTTGAGTTGGTCTTTTGGAGTGCATGGACTGGTTTAGTTTCCTCAGAAGAGAATCAGGAAGGGAGCTCCAGGAGCACACCTTTCTTGCACCCAGCTTGCCTCAGCCCTCAGGAGGATTTAGGTGTATGGGATCAGCCTACAGCTCATGCACATGGGATTGCTCAAGTGTATCTAGAATGGATGCTGAATCATTAGCACTGTTTAGTTTTACTGATCTGCTCCTGTTACTTGCAACTATGACCTGTGCATAAGTCCTTGATTTTTAGGTTCTAAAGTTTTAAAAAATAGTGTTCTTGGTTTTTCATTTGGTACTTCAAACTGTGACCTAAGACAGTTCTAAGAACTGTCACTTCTGCTAGCCCACTTGTCTTAATTTGCATTGGAGACCTCCTGGTTTGTCTCACTGTTGATTTGTTTGCATTTTCAGTGACTTGGCCTTACGGAACTGCTTCCTTACATCCGATTTAAATGTCAAAGTAGGAGATTACGGTATAGGCTTCAGTAGGTACAAGGTGAGTTAATCTAGTCACGGGCCACTTCTTTAGAGGATTCGGGGCCCAAGCTTACAACAAGCATGCTTGGAAGTTGCAAACTGATACTAGATTGTCCTTTATTTGAATAATGAACTTTCAAAGTATTACTGGCAGATAACTGTGGCAAGTTCATGTACCAGAATAAATGATCTTTCTGGAGATGAGTAGAGGTCATGCTTCTGGAAGCTTCTGGTAGATCTACCTTTTTTGGTCCTATTTACAGTAGTCCTAGAATATGAAAAAACTTATTTTAATGTATTTTAAGGACACATTTGAAAGAAAAGTTCCAATTTCTTAATGAAAATATTCAAAATATTAATTTTTCTCTTTCTTGATATACTTTAAAGACATTAATTAAAACATTTTGTAAGTACCAAACCTTAAACAAGAAATTTGCATGCAAGTTTCTGCTATGCAGTGACCAGTGAATGACTTTGCTCCATAGCATTATTCTCTGCTACTTGGGGAAAATGGGATTATTTTTTTTAATTCTAATTTTTTGCATGGGTGACACATAAAAACATACTAAGGAGAGGACTGTCACTGTCTGGAAGTTGATCCAATGTATGTTCAGCCTTTTTCTGATTTTGTTTTTTTTCATTTTGATCAATAATTCAGGAAGATTATATTGAGACAGATGAGAAGAAACTTGTTCCTCTACGATGGACTGCACCTGAGTTAGTAACAAGTTTTCAAGACAGACTGTTATCAGCAGAGCAAAATAAATACAGTAACATATGGTATGTAGAAGGCTTTAAATAATTTCAATGAGAGATTTGTGAACATATTTTCAAATGTTACATGAAGGAGTAAATAATATTTAAGTTGGCCTGATGCATCAGATGTACAGTAGGTTAATCTCTGTAAACCTGACACGATATCCTGCTTTGGAAAGATGCTTAGAAATCTATTGAGAGAAAGTTGGAGCAAACAAAAATGTTTAGCAGAATAATAGGTGTTCATACCTTCAGATGTTTATAAAGGAAAGAAATGGTAAATGATTTTTCCAAGAATAAGTAGCTGTGGGTGACATAAGTTGATCCCACTAGAGCCCGATTAAGTTCAGTTGGTAGAACAGTGGCATTTTAATTAAAATTCTGTGTTCTTGCTACAGCATTTGAGAGCAGCAATTAACTGATGGTTTCTGTTGCCAAAGAGCTGATAGACAATGGCTGGTGAAACTCTTGAAGATGAACATTTTTGAAATTGCCAAGTTCCACTTCAGTTCTCAAGCCCCAGGAAATTTGGATAATGGAAATTGTGGATTAGGCTAGCATTTATGAAAACATTGTAGTTAATTCCTGGTTTTATATTCTAAGGATATTAAATAGTAAACTTGGCTTTGGTGTTTTAAAAGTAGGGTTGCAGAAAGCAAGTGGGACAGAGAGAAATTACGTAAATACTAATTTACTTCCATCCTCCAAGGAGGCTTCCTCAGCTCACAGTGTTCATCTGGACTAGAAGCAGCCAGGGTCTTTAGGTTTCCAGCTTGTATTTTAGTGCCTCTTATGCAGAGCTGCTTTGAATAGGTTGGGACTAGATGATTCCAGACACCCCTTCCAATCTAAATTATTCTACGTGCAGAGTCAGTTACTTTGCAGTTTGAGCACGGAAAGATTCCCTGAAGATTAGCACTGACTGTGATCACTGAAAATGCAATTAGTGTTGGATACAGTACGGATGCAGCACTGAGCAGAGGCAGCTTTTGACCACTGCAGCTTCAAAATAAGGAATTCTATCAACACTGGAACAAAGATGAGTTATCTAGCAGTTTGACCTGTAACTGCAATTTCTCATGAAAGCTTTTTTCTTCTGTTGAATGAACCATAAGGTTTTTTAATGTCGTTTCTATACCCTGTAACAATTTTTTTTATTTAAAAACTGTTGAAAAGATAGTGTCTTATTATATGTGGGATTTTTTCCATGATCAAATAATTTGAGACCTCCTGTATTTTGTTGCCTTCATTGTTGTTGCCTTCAAGCAATTTTACTCTTCAGGCTTTTAGCATTCTGTCAAAATGAGTTAACAAGTTCTGAGGTTATTCTAGAGACAATGGGGAGTGGTATTTATTTCTTCTTGCCAGTTATGCTTTGGATAGCATTACTTTCTTAGAAAAGCAGCTCTTAAAGTAGTTCTGAGAATGCCCAGTCATCTGCTCCTCTTTTCCAGGTCTCTGGGTGTGACATTATGGGAGCTCTTTGAGAATGGTGCTCGGCCTTACTCGGACTTCTCTGACAGGGAAGTCCTGACCCACGTCATCAAGGAGAAGCAGGTTAAACCCTTCAAGCCACGTCTGGAGCAGCCATACTCTGATAGATGGTAAACTTTAAATATTTCTATTTATTCTTAAAGCTGCTGAAAAAGGTCCTCAAATGACTCAGTTCTCTTAAATACATTGAAATTGCTACATGGAAACATGCTCCCAGCAAACAAATTCTAGATAAAGGGAGTAAAAGTACTTGCGATAGATGGAAGTTCCTGCCAGTGACACTGGTACTCTGAGGCTTGTTAGGTGTCTGAATTCTATAAATTCCTTTTCAGTGTGAAACCCACTGAAACATGTTTTTATCTGTACAGGTATGAAGTTCTGCAGTTCTGTTGGCTGCCTCCAGAGAAGAGACCGACGGCAGAAGAAGTGCACAGACTTTTAACTTACCTCCGCATGCAAAGCCAAAGGGACTCAGAGATTGACTTTGAACAGCAGTGGAATGCTCTGAAACCAAACACCTCAAACAGAGAAGCAAGTAATTCTGCATTCCCAATCTTGGATCATTTCACAGGAGATAGACTTGGCCATGAGCTGGAGGAGGTTCTGACTGTAACTGAAACGAGCCATGGTCTGAGCTTTGAATACATCTGGGAGGCAGCTAAACACGATCACTTTGATGAATGTGGTCACGTGAATCCTGATGAAGCCATGACCTACACAAGTATTTTCTATCCAGTGGAAGTTTTTGAGAGGTCACTTTCAGAGCAAGGACCGGGAGCACAGGATGGAAGTGGTCACGAGGCATCACTGGCTGTCCCTGGGGTGTTACCTGTGTTTGATGCACACAAACTTTCTGTTGGAAATGACTACTATATCCAGTTAGAGGAAAAAGGAAGTGGCTGCAGCATGAATTTTGATAACCAATCAGTTGTATTAACAACAGAAGTTGATCATCAAGAAGCCGTACAAGAAAAAAGTTCTCATTTCACGGTTCTCAGGGATCTTGATGTTGAAGAATCTAGTACCGATGGGGACTTCTTCCACTACAATACAGATCCTAAAGAGGAATTTTTGCCTGCTACTAGTAGTCCAGAAAGTCCTTTCCAGAGTATATTTAATGACATTGATAGATCAGAAGAATTGACAAACAGAAAAATACTTGGGTTATCTGAAACGAATGATTCTCCTAAAGACTTTAAACCAGCTGTTTTGAACTCAAACGCAGATGCTAGAAAGGCAGTGGGCTGTTCTGGGAAGGAGCATGCTAGTCATGCTTCTGAAAATGAAACAGTTTCCTTATGTGAAAACATCTCTAACCAGTCGGACCTGGTAACTTTAGAAGAACTTTCTGATAACTTCTTATTTCTTCAAGAGAAAAACTTATTAACAGGATTATTGCCTAAAAAATCCGGCAGTGATTTTGGGCAAAACTCAGATGATGTTCTAAAAAATATATTAGAAACCTCAAAAAGAAACTCTGTAGAGCCTGAGCCTGTGCTGGCTGAAAATGCACAGGTCTTTTCTTTAATACACGAAAGTCTTAGAACAGTGAAAGATGAAAATTTTAACCCAGTGACAATGAATAAAGATCCCAGTTCTCAGTCTCAGACTCCTGTAGAGATGCAGGCATCCTCTAGTCCACCCACAGCAGATAAGTCATGTGATAAATGTGCAAATCTTCCTATTTTGAGGGATGAGGGGAAACTTCTAAATGTAGAAATGAATGAAGTCATGTCCTGTAACACCGATGTTCTCTGTCAAGAAGAGCTATCTTATAATGCCAAAAATAATAATGTTGGAAACAGTCCATATTACAGTGTTGCTGTCGAAACAGATGAGTGTGATGCACAGATGAAACAGGGAAAGCTTTTCAAGTCTGATGAAATAACTTTTAATAGAGAAAAATGTAGTGATCAGGAAGATAGGAAAAGAAACTTGCAAGATAGTTCTCCCATATTAAAAAAAAATGAATGTTTATTGGAGGAAATACAAGAAACATCAAATCATTTTGAGAACTGTAAGGATGTTCCAGAAGAGGTGACCTTAATTTCTGTTGCTGCTTCGGATTGTGCAAGTCAGGATAGTCTTTTGGAAGACAGCCCATCTCCTATACAAACTGTAGAACAAGCCTTAGAGACACCTGATTCTTTGGATTCTTTAGATGTGAATGAGGTTTTAGAATCTTTACAGGCTCAGAGTCCTCAGAAACTTTTGCCACCAGATAAACCTGCTGACAGTGGCTATGAAACAGAAAACCTGGAATCTCCAGAATGGACTTCCCATGTCCCTGTTGAGGATGCTTCCAGTGCGGATACTGCTCTGTGTGTCGTGAGTGAGAACAGTGTCAGTGCTTTGCCTTCTAACCCAGTCATCATTGTGTCAGAAGCAGCAGCTTGTTTGGATGCAGTGAACAGCAATTTTGAAATAACCCCAGTGGTTTTTCTGAGTGGAAATCAAAACTCATATAGAGACTCTGCCTATTTCTCTGATAATGATTCTGAGCCAGATAAAAAACCGGAAGAGTCTGTAAATCTCTCCAGAGAGACTGTGTGTGTTGTTTCCTCCGGCAGAGGAGAGAATCACACTGAAGAGGTTTATGGCTTTGAAGAGAGACAGCAAACGTGTGATGTGAGGAATTACCAGGATGATGAGAATCAAAATGGAAAACCAGAACTAAACCACAATTTAGAGGTCCAAGAGATGGATGAAAGGATGCAGGGGTGTCCTGATGAGTGGGCTGAGGCAACTCTCTCTTCCCTGGAAATAGTGATGGAAGGTAACCTGAGGGATGAAATAAAACTATCTGAGACTTCTCATAAAAGTGTCTCTTGTGTTGGCACTAACACTTCAGAGCTTCTTTCACACAGAGACTTAAAGCCTGTGCACAACATGGCTTTAGATCTGAGTAACAGTGAGAAGTCCTTCTATCACATGGAAGGACAAAAACTGAAAGAGCCAGATATTGAAGGAAAATACCTCGGCAAACTCAGTGTGTCTGGAATGCTGGATTTAGAAGATGGCGATGATGCAGATGAGGAAGATGAAAACAGTGATTCTGAGGACGACATGAGGACTTTTCATATGCATAGTCTGAGTTCTGACAGTGAAGATGAAACTGTTCATCAAGTACCTGAGATAATTACTGACAAAGATGATGGAAAACATTTGAGAAGCTTGTTGAAACTTCCAAAACCTCTTAATGAAAGGCAACCTGAACTTTGGAAAGATGAGAAAAAGGCTGTAACATTCTTTGATGATGTGACAGTCTATTTGTTTGATCAGGTACCC
Source organism: Gymnorhina tibicen (assembly GCA_013399875.1). Taxonomy (NCBI): domain Eukaryota; kingdom Metazoa; phylum Chordata; class Aves; order Passeriformes; family Artamidae; genus Gymnorhina; species Gymnorhina tibicen. The sequence goes on along the minus strand of VXAZ01009370.1, from coordinate 2,319,348 downwards.
TTTTTTTTTATTACTAAGTAAAGTTTTTGTTGGTTTGCTATTTTGGTTTTTCTTTAAACGAGGAGTAATTGAATAAATTGCTTAATATTGGGGTTTTGGCGGGGTTAAAGGTTGGTTGTGATGGGGGTTATTTTTTCTTTATATATTAAGGCTATATAAGAATATATGTGTAAAAGAATAATATTTATATATGAAGAAAAAAGAACTTTTTGACTTGGGTAGGTGCAGTTTTGTGCTGCTGGCAGAGTAGCAGCACTAATCTGAAGTGAAGGAGGGTTTTGCCTTGGTTGCCAAATCTTGAATCTCCGTTGCTGTTGGACCCTTGACTGCATGTGTTGAATGAAACATGGTTTTTAGTTATGTTTTTCTGCTGTTTATAAGATGTATTTAATTTGAATATGTGAGACAGCATTGCTGTGGACAAGATTTAATTATTTTATTTTGACAGAATATTGTTGTAACTTTCTAGGACCAGTTTATCTGTTTAATGGGTTTGAAGACTTCGAGTTTAAGATGCCTTTATAAAAGAAAGGAAGAAAGCAAAAAAGCGCCAATAATTAACCAAAAAAACCCCCCAGAACTCAAACTGAAACCTAACTCTGAATCTTGTGTTAGTTAGCACTAAATTTAACTAAGGTCATGATCAAAGACGAGAACAGTGTTTAGATGGTAATGCTAATTTTTATTAATCCAGTGGGATTCACGTTCAGTGAAACAGTGATCGGCTTATAAAATTCAAGGTTTCTTTTGTTTCCCTATCTGCTTTATCAATTTTTAACTTCTGTAACTGGATACAGAGGGGATTGTATTTTAGCATTATGGCGACTAAACTAGTCCAGTGAGTTTAAAAGAACAGTCACATTGTCAAGCTTTGGAAATGTTGCTTATGATGACGCACATAAATATTAGAGTTAACTGTGTTTTGGAATAGAAAACATAGGTGATTTATTTGTGTTAGGCAGCCTGTGGAATAGTAATCCTTTTGTCAGAGGAGAAAGGAAAAAATCAGCTGTGTTTAAACTGCTCTTAGTTGTTGAACTCTTTACTTTTTATTACAATAACTGATAAAGTGCTGGCTGCTTCCAATACTGGCTGCACAAAGTCTGTCTCTTTATCCTGGACATGATTAGGGGATTAAAAAAAAATAAAATGTTGGGAGATGGGATAAGGCTTTATTAAAGAGGAAAAAAACCCTTGCCCATGTAAAGCTGATAAGGGAACTGTTTTCAATTGGAAGGTATTTTAGCTTTGTTCCTAGAAATATGAAACCATTTTATATCATAAATAATATTTAAATAGTCATTTCCTGCGTGCATTTTAGCATAGATTTGGTGCAGCTTTCTTTAGAAGTACGTGCATGTGCTTAATCTGTAACTCAAAGTCTTGTTATGTAGTTGTAACAGTTTACAGACCTTTTAATTCCACATTTGACTTGATGGCAGGATGGGGGAGTGTATTTGTGGGTGCTGGCATCTGAAGGCACGGAGACTTTGTGTGTAAAGAGAGTTAAATAAGTGACTTTGTTTGCCTTAGGAAACACCAACGAAGGACCTGGGAAGCCGTGGGATAGACGTGAACGGGGAAGGTGCTGGCAGCTCTCCTGTTCCATCTTCCAGTCCTGGTTACTTAAACAGATTTGCAAATTCAGAAAGCTCAACAGATGAAGAAGGTGCGTGAATATATTTACACACAGCAGGGGCCAAGACAGTTTTATGCACAGCCTTTTATGAGAAGTCATTAAACTATATGTGATCTGTAAATTCACTGGACCATGGTGGCTTCAGTTTTGCATCCTAAGCACACACTGCAGCTGGGCTCAGCCTGCCTTGTTCCTGAGGAGCAAAGCTGGGATGTGATACTGGTTGGTTATTTATTGACATGTCCAGGGTGTCCTGAGAGGCAGCCAAACTGGGGGTGATAAATCTTTGTGCCTCCCTGGGCTAGAACCCCGCCCAGGGCTACAGGTTTTGCGTGGGGCTGATGCAGTCTTCCAGTCTGCTTGTACAACTCTGGGTGACCTTACATGACATTACTGTAATGCTGCTTTTTTCTTCTTTTTTCTTTTTTTTTTTTTTCTCCCCAAGGTGGGGGTTTTGAGTGGGACGATGACTTCTCTTCTCCAGAGCCATCCTTTATATCCAAGGCAGCTAATAGTCTCATTGGTTCTAAAGCACCCCTTCAGCCATCCAAGTACTTCTCTCCACCTCCACCTTCCCGGACTCTTGATCAGAACTGGTCACATTCATCCCCTTATTCCAGATTCTCCATCTCTCCTGCAAACATGGCAAGCTTTTCTCTCACACATCTTACAGATTCAGATATAGAACAAGGAGGTAAGTGATTTAGTTACAATAACTACTTTAAAGATACAAATTAAAACCGTTATGTAAAGATAAAACTAGCAGATATAACAAGTCTTGTTCTATTTTAAATACCAAATATAGAAGTACATTTTTAAAACCCTAAAAGTTTGTCTGGTCTTGTGTTTCAGTTAAGACATAGTTTTCCATGGAGATTGAGATTATTTGCGTCCAAGTTGGTACAAACTTGTGGTTGAACAGCCTATGGAACATTACAGGACAAGCTCTCAGTTCGTCTGTTAATAACCCTAGTGCTGTATATGTGTAAATAAAACCTCTGCAATCCTGAAGCACTGCTGTTACAGCTGCCACACTGTGGCAGTTATTAATTCTGGTTACTGCACTGCCTTAAGTCACAATTGTGTTTTCCTTGCACGGGATGAGGATGCCAGGAACGTAATGTTTCTGCCATTATTGTGTAAGCTTATTTTACAGTTTAGTTTCTTTTCATATTGCTTTTTAGACAGGGCATTCTTGACATTCTCTCAAGAATTGCAGCATGTTTTCTAGAGCTGTGAACAGGATAGGTTTTGTTAGGAGAGCCAAACAATCCATTCAGAGCAATGTTGAGTACTAGGAGTATTTATTAACGAGCCTTCTTGACAGTAACAAAAAGCTTTTTTTAACCTCTGATACATTTTTGAGGGTTAAGAGAAGCAAAAATAAGCAGACTTGAATCAGTTTGGCATATTATTAATCTTGATAACACACTGCATTATTGAAAATAAATATTACTGATTGCAGAGCCTTGCTAATGGTCAATGCCTATAAATATGTAGTCAGTGTTATATGGAGCTGTATTGTTCTTGTATTGTGCTTATTGATTAGATAATGTTTGCTGCTTAGTAACTTACAGATAAGAGAGAATATTTTGGAGATCCTACATTGCCTTATGTGTCCTAAGAAGTGACATTGAACTGTGTGATTGAAGCAGATGTCTATGAATAAATGAACCAAATGTTTACAGTAGTTGAAAGCGTAGGGAAAAATTAACCAAAACTTGGAAGTGCAAAACAGCAGAATGCCAAGTTCTAGCAAGAGTCTTACAAAGAAGCGAGGGTTTTGCAGAAGAATCTCACTGTATCTTATGACCTTTCCTCTACTAATAGGAAGCAGTGAAGATGGAGAAAAAGATTAAATCAATTTAAACTTGCTCGGACTCCATACATAAAACACACAGACTTTGTTTGGAACTTCTTAATCTAAACTCTGGATCCTCCTGGAGTAACACAGGTAATCAAGAAGTACTGAGAAACGAAAGTGAACACTGAAAGCAATGTTAAATCAGGACATTAATTTGAATGTGTATTTAACTTTGTAATGTATTTTTAAATCAGTGCAATTTTGCTTTTCATTGAAAGACGATTCTGCCGCTGTTTTCAAGTACTTGAAGTATTTTTCAGATAACTTAAACAAGTAAAGCAATTACACTACAGTCTGGTTTATGTATGAGATTGTATAATATTCTTTTTATATTTTTCCATGTAGTTCATTATCTATTTGAACATACACCTGTTGTAGAATTGTGTATAACTGTCCTGTGCAACAGGTGGCTGTGTTGATGGAACTGTATGAATGATAGTTGATCAGTAGTGAGCCATATTTATTCAAAAAGATATCACTACATATTACTTTGCTTATTACAATTGCACTATGGATTATTCTTCCTTTATTTCCTGATGATGTACAGAATCAAAATCTTAAATCTTTCAAGGAAAATAAGACAAGTTGAATTGGCCCAGTTCTCCAGTTTAATTTGTCCTTTTTGTAGCCTTTGCTATGCACGGTACTTGTAAAACGTACATAACTTCTGAGTATTATGTTAGACTTGCTGAAATCTTATATTCAGTACCATTTCTAAAATGATAATGGTTATAGAATGGTTGTTAGTGTTCATGTTTTATAGGAAACTGGAAAAGAATATATGATATTCTGGAATTTTTAGATGAAAGAGATAATGTCTCTTAATTCCTACATATGATCCTACTGATTGCTTAAACTGTAATAACATCTGACTATATCACAATAAAGGGCCTTCCACTTTTTACTACAATTTCTGCCTTGGAGAAAGAAGAGGAAAAATTGGCTGTACAAAACTCTGGAATTTATGAATCTCATAAAAAGACTAATTTCAATAGACTGGATTTGGGTACACGTGGCCCTTCAGTTGTACATTCTGTGAATTTTGAAGCTCACTCTTCTGCTGCCTGCAGATCGGGGCTCCATTCAGAGGCCTGTGGTAAATCTACCTCTCGGTGATGTTGTGACAATTGAGATTTTGAGTAGTGGTTAATGCCCAGTTTTGCACCCGTTACAGGATCAGATCCATTTTGAGATGTCTGCAGAGCTCCGTGGTGCATCCTGAACAAGGATGCAGACTATAGGTTTGCTCTGAAGCCTGTAGGGAAGGGAAGACAGTGTGGGGGCTTAACCTTCCTGCTGTACCATGCATTTAGCTGATTTAATCCTTTAAACTGCTCCGAGAAAGATACCCTTTAGAGTTCAATTGAGAAACAAATCCCTGACTTCTTGGAATGCCTTACGCAGTTGCAGATCTGTAGGAAACACTGATAGGAACAGTTTACCTGGCTTTGTGTTTGTTTACCTGTACTAAAATACAAATGTACTGAAATATGAAGTACTTTGTATTTTAGTGGCTCTTTTGGCAGGGCTTGAGATAATGGTGGTCCAAGTGCTGTGTCCAGATCCAGTCACCAGAGAATTTTCATCATATGAAGATGGGAGGACTAGATATTTTCAGATGTGGTTTTTTTTTTGTATGCCTCTGTGTTAATTCTGATTTTTAAGTAAGTTTTAAAAACGACAGGAATATGTTAACTGCTTTTTTTCCAACGTTATTTAGCCCTTAAACCAGAATGGCTTCCATACTGATTAAAAGGGAATGATTTAGTTATCGTGTTGTTTGAAGTTGCCAATGAATTGTTGAGATATCTTTTTTCTGATGAGGCACTCAGGTTGGGAGTTAGTCAGAACTGTTCTTCAGTGTGAGGTGAGGAACTGAATTTTCCTAAGAACCTTTCCCAAAACATTCTTTAGAAGGCAAAGTCAAGTAGTTCTTAATACAGGCTTACAGTACATACTGTAGAGGGTTTAAGGAAGCTGTGCGCTACTGAAAATATTTTAAAATGTTGGTAATAGACTTTGTGCACAAATTATTGCCTAGAAATCCCATAATTCCAACATTAAACTCCTTGATACAGCTAGATTTAGGGTATCTCATCTGTCTTTAATTCTCACCATAGTAAGAATGAAACTCCATAATGGTCTGCAAAGAACATGTGGGCTTGTCTGCCTTGCGTGGTGAAAAACCTGTCGGACCTGGAGTTCAGCCTTAATTTTGAGTCATTTGATTTAAAAAATAGTCCTGGGTTAAATAAAAGCTTATGCTCCAGAATGTTGTAATTTGGTTGTGCATTCAGTTTCTTGTAATTCTGGAAAATCAGATGTTTATCTTGCACATCAGGAATTTCCTTTGCTTGATGGAAATCTAAGATTTTTATTCTTTACCCGGGTATCTTACACAGGAGGTGAAAGTTTACTCCTTTGTCCAAACGGACTCATTGCTAATGAATTGCCAAAGGAGCATTTTTTCCAAAACTAGATGTGTATGATATTAAGCAAGGTAATGTCCTTTTTAGCTGTACAATAAAGAGAAAGAAATATTTAAAGTTAACTCACATCACTTAAACATGAATTTTAATTTCAGTAATCCAGTAGGCTGGATTGCAATAATATAAACTGTCTTTTGGGGTAAAAAATTATACTTAAAGATCTGATCAACTACTAGCAATACTTAAATATCTGCCTGGCAGTCAAGTGGCACAATGAAGATGAATCAATAATTCCAACATGTTACATTATAATGAGGGGATTTGTTCCAAATCATTCATTACACTCTATGTAATTTCTTGCACTAGCTACTTAAGCCTGGTCTCCGTTTTAGAAGTACATGTATCTATTTTCAATGGTTTATTATGAGGACTGGTTACAGCTTAATTCCTTCTCTAGTAGAATACCTGGATTGTTTGAATAATGAAGGCATTGTCTCAATTTGGCTACTAAAGGTATTTAAAAGATCTGATTTTTCCCACCTAAAGAAGTTTGTTTAAACATTAGATCTGTAGTGAGAAGCCAAGAGAGCGACAAGAGTGTCCAGTTTCAGTGGGAACACCTGTACTCTCCCAAACCCCCCAGCTGCAGATACACTGTGTATAACTGCATTTCTGGAAATTGCTATTTTCATGGAAATGAGGAGATCTAACTTTTTTTTTTCATATCCTTGTTGATGCACTAATGAAAGCCATTTAAGCCTCATTCTTTTTATCAGTATTTTTAGCAGATTTTTATGTAATACTCGATCTTTCATGAGGAGGCTGGTTGGTAGAAAGACTTTTTTTTACGATTAAGCACTATCCTAAAATGTCAGCATTGTCAGGTGTCAGTGACTTGGCTATTTGTGTTGGAGATGGTGAAAGGTGGAATCCAAGTACATTAGCCTTATAAGAAATAGCCTTAAATAAGAATGGAGTGTACAAAATTACTTCAGCTTTAAGTCATACACAAATATCCTTGTATGTTAATGGTTTTGGTACAAAATGGGAAGAAATCTAGAGGAGAGTCAAACATCATATAAACTTATTGAAAATAAGTATTTGTAATACCAGCAGCCTGTTTTTCAGAAACTTGAATATGAATTACAGTTAGTTTTGTTTATGAAATTGTTTGAACTTGCACAGATGTAGGTGTAACTTAAATGATAAATTGTACTGATGTGTGTGTGTATATATAATGTTTAATTCTATTTGTAAATGAGAAACTATGTAACAAAATCATAGGTATGAGGTTTTCCTATTGTAATTTAATACAGGTATGAGGTTTATGGCAATATATCATAGTTAATGAAATTTCAGGTCAAAATGTCTTTAAATTGTGTACATTTTTAAATTGTAATTTCTACTGTATATTGATTATCATGCATAGTGTGATTCAAGAAACTGCTTGTAATTTAAAAATATTTAATATTAAAAATAAAATACGGTTATATATTTATAATCTCTTTGTCTGTTTGTTCATTTTTAAACAGATGCCAGCAGTGTAGTTCCAGTGTAAGATATATTTGTTAGTGTCCTGAGGTTGAGAAGGTTCCAAAAGCTCAAAGCCACAGTACCAGCAGATGAGTCCGTGCTAAATAGTGTAGTCACCTTTAATTTCTTCCAGTATCACCACCCTTGTGAAAATTTCAGGTAAAGTGTGTACACAGTCAGTAGAGAAGCAATAATTAAAACAGAAACAGTGAAATTCCGAATACCGAATATTGCTTTTAATCATAGAATTAAAGATCTGTAGGAAGAGTGGGGATTTTGGAATTTATAAACTCAGAAAACAGGTTAATGATGTTTTCTCGGTGTTCACTGAATTTCTTTCTAGAAGACTTGCTTGGGTTTTTTCAATCTAAGTGCATGTGCTGAATGGATCACCAGGTAAATAAATGCAGTGCAGGTGTGTACTGGGCGCTCCTTTGATGGGGTTCTGAGGCTGTGCCAGGGGCTCGGGGGGCAGGAGGAGAGTGCTGGTTCTCCCTGCTGTGCAGGAGGGTCGGGATGGCCGGGGCAGCCCTGGCAGCACCGATGGAGGCGCTTGTGGAAGCCCCCACCTCACATGGCAGCTGCTGAGTGCTGGCACCTGTTGTGACCTGGGAATGAGAAACTGATATCAAGAAGACTTAACTTCATTAGGTAAAATATAACTACTGGGCTGAAATTTGACCAAGGTGCTGGTCATTAATGAGAACAGATGTAAAAGATCCCATGGCACTAAACTGGTCACCTTATATAGAGCTTATTATCAAAGAATTTGAGAACTTGGAATCTTCATGAGCAGCAGGTTCCCAGAGGGATGGCAGCGCTGTGTCTGTGGACCTGTGTCCCACGGGTGCTGTGACAACTTGCAGAACAGAGCCGAGACAGCCTTTGTCCTCCTCCAGCCGGGGACACTCCGCCTGCTGCAGGAGGTACTGGGCTGACCCCTGCTGTGCTGACAGAGCTGTGCCTGGCTCGGTGTCAGTGACACCCACGCTGCTGCAGCGCTGCCGAGCGCTGCCTCCCCGTGCCCTGTGTGCCCTGTGTCCCCGCGAGCCCTGTGACCACCCCGAGCACGGACGNCCGCCCGCCGGGCCCGCCCCCGCCGCTAAAGCGACGTGTCCGGAGCGGCGCCGGCACCTGCGGCAGCCTCCGCCTGCGGGGCTCGGGGCAGCGCCTGCCCGGGGCTGCTCGGGCCGGGGGCACGGCCCGGGCCCCTCGCAGGCTCCTGCTGACAGACCCTGGCTCGGTCAGAGGACACGCAGCGTTCCCTCCCTGTTGCCCCCACAGCCCCTGCTGCTGTTCGTGGCTTCCCCTGGGTCTCTGCCGCGTTGCCCCTTGGGCCCCAGGCACCTTCTCAGCAGCTAGTGGAGTGGTAAGTCACAGAGGAGGGATGCCAGCCCTGATAGACGGCTGCAGAGGGTGTTAAATGTGTTGGTATTTGGCTGCTCTCTCTTCGGTTTCTCTTGACCACTCCAGTCTGTTGCTCCTGATCCCCCCACAATCTGTTTGCTCCTTGCATACTCATACCACCTCTCTGGGGCTCCCAGCAGCTGAGCTGGGGCTTTGTAAGGTTGCTTCTCCAGGTAACAGCAGTGGCAGTCTGAAAGCAAACCTCTGCCAGCTCGGCACCTTGTTGTCCCACGATATCCCGTTTGCTTTTGCCCAGCCTGCGGTTTTAAAGACCAGTTTGCTCTCACAGTTTGCTGAAGCTTCCTTTCTCTTGGATCTTCTTCCAGCTTTCTCTCCTGGCTGCCTCCATTAACCTTCTCTTCACCAGGTCGCGTGGGCTGTTTTCTTCCAAACAGCAGCTCTACCCAACAGTGCTTCTTGTGCTTGGGCAGGGAAGCTCCCTCTCCTCTGTGCTGTCCTCTAGCTGCCTAGTGAGTTACACAAAGGGTCCAGAACAAACCCAGTGCTTGCCTTTGGACCTGTTTTCTCACAGAAGATACCTGTGTGTCTCCAGCATTTATTTAGGCTCCCACAACACAAGCTACTTGGTGCTTTCAGCTGTCATCACCTGGGTGCTACCCTAACCCAGCTGCTTTGTGAATTCCTGGCCATCTTTGGTAGTGAGGAACCTGGGGATGGCCAGAATGCCCTCACAGGCAGAGAAGTGAGTCACTGTGCAAGCCCAGCAGCTGAGCATGGCTCTAAAGAATGAGAAACGAGACAGGAGGTGGTGTTTACCACAGCACAGCCGGGAACTGCCACCACCTGCTCCAGCTAAGGTTGATGTCTCGTACTGGGACAGTCTCGCAGCTGGGCTTAGGTTTTGGTTCTTCTTTTTCCTTCATTTTTTATTGGCTCACCAACTCTCAGACTGCTCCTGCACCATAGTATCGGCATAAAAATATATTTTGTTTCAACCAAACCTTTTTAGGACTACATGAACTGGAAGACCACAGAAGGAACGTATTTTGGGAATGTCTCTTAGTAACATTGATCGTTGGTGTTAGAGGCAGGGTTGCTGTGATGCTGTTGTCTTCAGATTTAGTGTGGGCACAGAATCTGGGCTGAGGGGGGGTAAAATATCAGTGCTATCATCTAATGCAGAGGAAGGAACATTGCTGTGTCTTTTTGGATACCTTGGAAGATAGCCTGCTCTGCTGCTGTTGATCTGGGGCCATAACTGCAGTTAAGCCCTGCCGTTACTGGATGGTTGTTGGAAGAGAGAAGTGCTTTTTTGTGTGTGTGTGGTGGGGACTAGCCCAGAACACAGAAATGCTGCAGCTGAAAACACGTGGCTGTCTCAGAGCTTCTCCCTGAGAGTGTGCCATGTTTCCCTCTAGTGGACTCCTCACACAGTGGAAACCTGTGCCTACAAAAAGCAATTACCAGGAGTTCAATGAGAAATTACTTTGAACAAGAGCCTGAGGGTGGGTCTAATACCCCTCCATAAGCCAGCATAATTGAAGGGGTGCATGGTTTTATTATAAGGTGGTGTAGTGAGGAGCTGGGAGACAACAGCTGCATATGAGATGGAACAACAGAGGCAATGTTATCAAACCTGACTGTTGCACTCTGCATATTTTTTGAGTTGTGGTTCACTTCTCTACAGAAAGACTGGATCAACTTGGAGACCATTTTCTCTTCTGTACAGTGATAAAGGAAAAATCTCTCTGCTTTGAGGCCTGTTTCTAAGAAAGTAGAGGCATCTGTTTTTCACCAGTAGGTGATTCACTGCATCTTTGTTTCACTGGTTCCATTCGCTTGCCCTCTGCTCCCTCTGCAAGCTTTCCTCCCAGCTGAACATTGGTGTTATGTTTTTACAGCACACTGATAATTAATACCAGTCCATCCAGCAAAACATGAAGACTAAAACCAAAGGAATCAAGCAAAGGCAAGCTGTTGACAAAGAAGCATTTTCCGAAGAGCCAGCAATGAGAAAAAAGGAACTGGGGAAATGTTTGCGACGCCAAGAAAGGAGGAATGGGGCAAACAAGGAGAGCAGCAAGATCCCCACAGCCAGAGCCAAGCGTCCTTGGAGCAGTAAGGACAGGCTTTTGAGGAGACTGGAAAGCAACGAGCGTGAGAGGCAGAGAATGCACAAGCTCAACAACGCGTTCCAGGCCTTGCGGGAGGTGATCCCTCACGTGAGAGCTGAGAACAAACTTTCCAAAATAGAGACTCTCACGCTGGCCAAAAATTACATTAAATCCTTGACCTCCATTATACTCAATATGTCCAACGGACACTTTCCAGCGGTAGAAGGGATGGGGGGAGCCTGGGGGTCCAAATTGTACCAGCATTATCAACAGCAGCATGGGGAAGATGACCATGAGGAACATCTACAGAAATTCTCCACGTAGATTCATAACTTCAGCCAAAACACCAGCTGCCAGCCAGTACTGTAATTGTTTTATCTTCTTACATCATAATACATGTACTTACCTAGAGGTTTAAAGAGATTATTTTTGCCTCCAGTCTCTCCTTCTTTTTTTCTTAAAGAGACAAACAGACACTCATGGCTATAGTTTATATAGCACATTAAAAAATTACCTTAAACCCTCAGAATTTTTCAGAGCATAATGAATGTGTTTTTGTGGCATGCCAGGATCTGGAAACCTATCCTGTAACACTGCAGTTGACTTGAAAATAGGGATTGAGTAGCTTCTGAAAATTACCCTACCTGGCGTAGAGTGAGTTGAGCCTTTAAGGTCTGTGTCACCCGAGTTCCTTGGAGTTCGTTGAGAGTTGTGGCTGTAGCTCTGTTCACAGCCTTTCAGTGACTCATCTGCCGTGCTAAAGAGAAGATTAAAACTGATGACAGCATTTGACTGACTTGGTGTCTGAAGTGGCACGTATGGAAAATTGGTCACTAAATCTGAATATTTATCTCGATATTTAATCTCTCCGGATCTGCCCTGATAATTTTGAACCTTGCAAGGCATAAAAACATCTGTTGATGCAAACATCTGCAAAGCTTTCTTAGATTGTAAGCTCTCTAGAGTAAGGACAGTTCTGATCTGTGTTTCCAGAGCATGTGGCCTCATGAAGATTTTCTTAGTGGGTGTCTGGGTGCCATTGTAATACAAATAATAAATAAGGGACAAATTACTTACTTTTGCCAAAACGATGATAAAAGTGCTTTAGTATACTCTTAAGTTAGACAATGCTCTGGCCAATTTAAATTATTTGCTAATGAAGCCTGTGACGTGATCAGGTTCTTTCTGGGTTAGTGTTAGATTCTGATACTATAAAACAATAAATGAAGCAGAAACTCTTCAAAAAGGAAAATGAGCTCTTTTTTTCCCCTCCCTCTATCCCCTTCTGTGGTAAAAAGTTTTATGTCACTGAGGAACTCTCATTTCCTCTTGTATTCTCATACCTGGGGCACCTGAAGCTGGAGTGGCCTCAGTTGAAAGTGTGGTGCCCGTGGAGCCCCCATGTTACAGCTCCCCCTCCCCACATGCCCCGTGGAACAGGAGGCTGCTGCTCTGTGTTGTGGATGGCACAGGAAACATTTGGCACCTCATGCATCATTAGGATTGATAATGGTTTGTGGTATGGTCCTTTTCCTGCAGAAGAAGGCTGTCCAGGGAGGAATGGGGGCTGAGGAAGGATTTATCAGATCCATCACGGAAGGGTTGTGCTGCACTGTGAAGTTTGTAATGTGTTTGTAGTTTGCTGCAGCACAGCTGAGGGGATGACAATTTAATTCAGAGTGAAAAGGTGAGGTTTCCCACACAGGCTGGCAAGGGATGTGAATTGTCTTTCTCCACCACAGCAATCCATAGCTATGATGTAGAACAACACAATGGTTTATGTATGTGGTTGCCTTGCTGGAGAAAACATTTGGATCCTGCCTCAACCCAGCATTTTCTTAGTTTTTGAACTGTTTTCCCGTTGAAATAAATGTGATTAAGCCCTTCTTGTACTCAAGTGTTAATGAAAGTATTGCAGAGTCTCTTAGAGATTGAATTTGTCATTACAGCGCTGGATCTTACTCCATTCACCAGCTGCCCCTTGTGGGTAAATTAATCCTCACTGTATTTACAGTGTCTGATCACAGTGGGGTCAGTCACTAACACCAAGGCCTTTTCTTTCAGTTGTTCCACTCACCACCTCTTCAGGTAAGAGATGTTGATGTTATTTGGTTATTTCTCACCCTACAGGTCAGTGCAAACTGTGGCTCTGTGTGGCACACTGTAAGTGATGACCAAGCACTTGTAGATTACAGTAATTTTTTGTAGGATTCTTTAAAGGTCATTATCTGAGAGTTTCCAGCTAGTAAAGGTCCCTGGAATGCTTTTGTGGGATAGTTATGTTTGAACTGCTGTTCGGTTGCAGTGGTGGGAAGAGGGAACCAGTGAGTTTAACACCCAGTACTTTAACAGAGCTGTTGGTGAAGAACTGCACTTTAAGAACAAGTACGCTGGTATTGCTGCTAAACAGACAGAGTTTAGTGCTTGGGCAGTGTATTTTTGACTTCCTGCAACCAGAGGCATTTCAAATATTAAGCCCAAAATGGCGTGTCATATCTAGCTATAAATACAGCAGCAGAGGAGGCAGGTGAAAGTCACCCCTTCTCTGAACACCGCCATCCCCCAGGGATAGACAGGCTCTGGACACAGGCATTTAATGGAATTACAGCTGCTGGTTCCACAGTGGTACTTGGCTACAAAGTGCTGTGTTCTTGGACATGTCAAAAAGGGATTTGTAAGAAGCATCTTTTTCTGATAAATTACTTTTATTTTTCAAAATTGCTTCAATTTAAAGTCACTTTTAACTAGCCACAACGACATTATGTTTTTAAATTAAATAATTTTCTAAATAATAGTTTTAGAAGGCAAATACTTAGTACTCAAACATAAACAACTTATAACTTATCTTTTTTTTCACTTAAACCGAGCTTTTTACAGTAAAGTAAGTGAAACTTGGCAATGGAGGGAAAAACACAAAGGTACATGATAAAGCTTATTGTATGCAATCAGGCTGATTGTTGGAGATGTAAACACTGACTATTAAAAGGAAAAATCTTCTTGATACAATGCAGAGAAAAATACAGTCCTAATAATTCTCTAAAAATACATGTAATAAAGTTATTTATTTGGACAAGATACTGTGCAAGTTATGCAAAACCTATTATGGTAATTAATGCAACACATTATTTATGGTTCTCCCACAATGTACATATAAACCAGAAATCTCTAATCACGTACTGGAAAGATCAGCAGGTTCTTTTTTTAACAGTAAAGCATCTTCAATCTTCATTCACATTTGGACTTGGAAACAGTGCTTTCCTTGGCATTAAATACCAAATATATTCCTTAAATACGTGCAAACATAAGTTTTACTTCTACAAATACAGTACTGAGACCACACCAAACTGCTCATCATAAAAAATAGCTCCATATACAGTCACACACAGAGAGGAGAAATGAATGTAAACTGTCCAATTATGACAAATAAGTCAGGAAAAAAAGCTTTTTTTGAGAATAGAAAGTGGCTTCATGTTGGAAAAAGGGATGAATAAATCTCTTACTAAAAATGAAGAACAGAGCTTCATTCTGAACTGCCATCAGTGTACACTGGCAAACTCCACTGATACCAGTAAAGTTGTTTTGCATTCCTACCGCTGTAAAGTCAGAGTTTAAGACCTTCCCTTGACTTTTACAGTATGAAAGGATAATTTGCAATGATCTGGAACACAGCCTCCCGAGTCTGGTGCCTTCCAGCCTCATTAGGTAGGCATGTGTGTCCCTCAATTATCCCAGTTTCAGTGGAGCTGAAGGCAGAACACGATTTCCCAGCACTTGCACTGACAGTTCAGAGCGAGACCTCGCTGAGCCCAACTGACCAGGACTGGGCTCTCTCCAGTGGCTCCCTCAAACCAGGGGTTCTGCTGCCTCATTAACACATTGCTCACTGTGAGCAAAGACAGCAAAAATTGGCCCTTCCTGGTAACTGCAGCCTAAGCAGAGTTGTAGAGAATTTGATTGTGCTGATGGGAGCAAGAACAGCCTGACCCAAGTCCATCTTTACACACGGAGCCCTCCCATGAGCAGAGCTCCGTGCATGTGTAAGGGCCTGTACAAACAGGACCAGTTGTGTTTGCCTGCAATTCATTCACATTGAAACAACATCTTCATCTGTGCTCAAGGACAGCGTGCAAGATGTGTGAATATGAGAGAAATGTAGGGAACATAAAAAAAAGAAGTAAATGTAATGATCATCTGCACATACTCACATTTGTATGGTGTGTAGCAGCTATGGTAAAGGGTCAGAAATACATTGTGGTTAAAAACCTTGCCTGCTTTGACAAAACTATGAACTCTATCAAGTCACATTTTACACAAGATGCGTTAGAAGGATTCAGTACTTAAAATACCCCATTGCAAAGTCCAGTTCAGTCAAACATATTAGTAACACAGGAAGGTCATTCATGTTTTTCTCTCCAAGCAGTAGACATTTTGTTTCTTTTTAAATTACTGCCTACTGCTCCTTAGCAACATGTAGATGGCAACAATTTAACAGTTAACAGAATTTCTGTCCAATTCTTGACTTTCACTGACCATCAGAGGGGTCTTGGAGTGTTCTGTTTTCTCTTTACTCTCCTCATCTTCTCCCTCCTTCAGTACTGCCGGGTTTTCCTCGGCGGTGTCTGGCAAAGCGACCCGAGATGCTTCTGTTGCATTTCCTCTGACTGTAATGTGCTCCCACCCACCCTGTGAGAAAGTGATACAGAAATTCAAAAGGAGAAACATCACCCTGTCAGTGCTGTATCTGATGTGATGCTTTCTGTGCAAATAGTTTATACTGCTTGTTCATGAGGAAAGTAATCCTGCTCTGGGATGAAGCAGAAAAAAGGCTCCTTGTAAAATGAAACAAAACACAACAGACCTCCCTGACAGGGAGTTATAGAGGTGGTAAACTTGAGGATTATTTCTTATCACAGGGAATTGAGATTAGTAGAGTCAGGCATTCATAACAGAGCCACTGCAGATATTCCACCAACTTAAAAGGTGGCAAAACCTTGAAACAGCCTCTCTCAAAACACTGAGAATAATACAGGGTACAACAATGAGGAATAATCATGTGTAGACCAGGAAGGAATCCACGTTTTTTTCAAATGGCTCTTACTCCACTAGTTTTTCCATTGTAACTTTTAAACTATTTAAAATGAATACTTACCAAATGCAAATAAACAACTTCCCAGCTATAATTGCACAGCCCATTACAGTAACCTCAAAAAGGAACCTAAACCTGGAGGAAATTGTC
Organism: Gymnorhina tibicen; assembly: GCA_013399875.1. Classification (NCBI taxonomy): domain Eukaryota; kingdom Metazoa; phylum Chordata; class Aves; order Passeriformes; family Artamidae; genus Gymnorhina; species Gymnorhina tibicen. The sequence goes on along the minus strand of VXAZ01009370.1, from coordinate 2,303,165 downwards.
CGTTTCCTGCAGGTATATCCCAGCTTTCCAGCGCTGGGCAGGATGGCACTTCCCTTTCTCTGTGAGCCCATGGACACTGGGATGTACAACTCTCAGGCAGTTGCGTGCCCCCAGCACTCACCCCAATCCCATAGTCCCACGAGAGGCCCTTGGGTTCCATCGGCCGCACACCGGTCCGGTGGCAGACGGTCCCGCAGCTCAGACTGTGGCTGCCCTGCACTTTGTCAGCTATCACCCACACCTCGAGGAAGCAGAGAGAGGCAATAAATGTGCTGCTCTTCCCAGATGTGAAATCTCTGTCAGACCCCTTTCAAAAATCAGTCTTGGTTTTCAACAGGCTGAAAATTCTCTAATTTAGGCAGAGAGACACCCAAACACGCTGTAGAGCAGTGTTGTAATTAAAACATTGCCAGATAAGACTCGGCAGGAAAGAGATTAAATATATAAAAAGCCTTGTTAAAATACATAGCTTTGTTAAAAGAAATGGAAAAATAATTAATGAGGCTTTTTACAGCAGGGGGCCTGGCTGTATCACTATTTGGTATGGCTTTTTGTCTTGCTATCAGATTCCAGCATTTAGACCAACATTTTGTGGAATAAAGTGAAACAAAACTAAGGCTGAAGAACATTTAATTTCCAAGGTATGTTCTACATAATTTTTAATAAACTAATGAGATACAAGGAAGCTCAATACACACCTGGTCCAGGGGCCCTACAGACATTTTACGGATATTATTTGAAACATGATCCCAGGTAGATCCTTGAGGGTAGCTGGGTGTGATACCCTGGCGGTACCAAAGATTGCCTGTAACACAAAGAGTGCTGGTTACAGCCCAGCACAGCTGTTTGCCTGAAGTGCTGTAAACAACATAAAATCGGGGATTAATTCTTTCTGTGTTCTGGGGAAATGCAGTTTTGGCTAATTTGTTACAGAGGTGGACAAAATGAAGTTCCCACTTTGGAATTTGTATTTCTATACTTATTGTTTATAAAAAACAGCAAATACTCTGTTCTGTAAAACTTATTGGGGAAAAATGTTCATATAAGGAACTATGCACTAGAAAACAAAAGCAAATGAGATGAAGGTTTCTGAATCTGGTGTTAAAGGCTTGTTTCTTTTACAAAAGGTGCTTCATGATTTATCTGTTTTGGAGCAGGATTCCAGACAAAACCCTGCCATGCAATTCTCTGACATCCATCTGTGTCTTCCCCCCACAGAGCACAGCTGCTGGGTTGTTGTTACCAGGGCACTATCAGATGTAACAAAAAACAAGCCTTCAGAAGCAGTACCTAAGTGCACTGCTGCTACTCCAAATCCTTCAGTAGGAAATATTACTCCCTTTGGAGCACCAGTCATCATCTGTCCAGTTCTAACTTAGCCTCTCCCTTTCAAATCAGTCTGGTACAGACTGATGTACTTCTTGTAGCCCTGACTAACGGTTTTTTAAATGCTTACCATTTTTATCCAAGACAAACACAGATGTTCGTCCTACTGAGACTTGCTTTAACTTCTGTTTTTGAGGTGAAGGGATATGGTACCAACAGTCACCTAAAGGTCAGAAATCTTGAGTTAAGCATTGAAAAAATAGAATTAGGCATGGAAATGCCTGCAATTGAAATACATTGCTGTGCAGGAAAGCTGTGAATGACATCACACTTCATATATTTTTAACAGATTGTTTTTTACAAATGAACACTTTAAATTACACAAGTGCATAGCGAACTAACTGCTATAATTATTGCATTATTTGTATGCACCGTTTTGCACAGCTGTGGGAAAGACCTCTGGGAAACAGACTGGACTTTTTCAGACATGGCAGTGGAGTAGAGCAAAAGATAAAGTACAAGTTGTTACCTGCAGGCTTGTTTGGAGACACCGAGCCCCGGTAGAAGGCAGAACCATCTCTAGCAATAGCCCACACTTGGTAAAATGCTCCAATGGAGATGGAAATGAAGGGCTGATCTGTGCCCACGTGCAGCCAGGATGTTCCCTACCAAATCATGGGAGATGAATTGTGAAGGAATGGTTAAAAACTCCATGACAAAATATTGCTGATTATTACCAAATGAGAAAAAAGCAACATAGTGAAAAATATTCTGGAGAGTAAGTCTTATGTACTTTACAACTGAACAGAAACAAGGTTGGCGATCCTCAAAGATATTTGGATATACAATCTTCAAAAATAGCTAAGCTGGACAATGAAGGGCCTTTTCTATGAAAATCACTGGATTTTAGGCATCTACACATCTCTGAACAGCTGGACTAGAGCCTTCTTTTTTTTAATAATCCCTTGTTTTTCATTACACAGAACAATAGTCTCACAAAAATCAACTGATATGGGATTTCAGATTCCAGACAGATTCCAATTCTCACTGCTGCACTGCCTTACAGATCAGGAAGGGAAAAAAAAAATCTCTTAAATATTTTTCAGTTTCTTGTAGTTTTTCTCCAAATTCTACTAAAGTATTTTCTTAGATGTTTTTCCTGTTTTTTATCCTACTGGTATCAACAGGCACTAGACTGGGACCATGCTTCACAGGGTCTGTTCCTTGGCAATTCCTTTAAATGGGATACACCTGTTATCAACAATTTCAAAAAACAACCAAAAAAGGAGGAACTAAGCTGCCAGTGCAGAAAGTGGAAGTAAAATGCTTCATGAGAAGGTAGCCAGGAGCTGAAAGAGGCTCCTGCAGGTGATGTGGCACAAGCTCAGGTAGATTATGCAAGAGAAGTGCTATTATAAGGAACGTGGGCAGCAAACTGTGCTACAGCTGAGGGACAGGGACTTCCAAATCTGGGACACAAAGGGATGAAAAATAACAAGGTGCTTTGAGAGAGGGCCCTGTGTGATTGTATGTACTTGCATATTACATGAAATACATCAATAAGCAGTAAAAACAAACAGGGAGCCTTACAGCTGGATTTTGCTGTGTCACTCCAAGCCTGCAGAGCACGTCTCCTTTGTCACTGATTGCCCACAGTGCTACTGCTTCTTCATCATCTGCATCTGAACTGGGAATTATGGAGATGTCCCACAGGGTAACAGGAGGCACTTCCAGCCATGGCCCGTTGGTGACTATCTTACATTTTCTGAAGCAGAAAAACCCAAGCCTGTCAGAAGTACATACTTTCTATAACTGAATTTGTTTCCCAGTCTATTGCTGACTTCCAGTCCTAAAGTCTTTTCATTAGGCATAATTTTCATTAAATATTAGTATTTTTAATTTGAAAGGGGCTTTTAAGAATCAGTCATGTTTTGCATCAGGTTTTGAAGTTTGAACTAATACTGATTTCTCAAAGCTTCTGTTATTTTTTTTAAAGTTACTTCATAAAATCAACACCACCCAAGAAGTCTGCAACTGGTGCTACACTGCTCCATAGCTCTCTCAGACTCACTGGGCAACAGCAGGAGAATAAATTGCAGAGAGAACTCCACACCCACTTCATTCCTTCCTCTGTCTTGCTTGAGGGATTAACTTTACAATTCTTTTTTGGTGGGGCCTGTTTAAAAGGTTACATAGCATCTTGAGGTAGGCAGAGGTAGGGCAGCTCTAAAGGAAAGACTTGGTAAGTCTTGCTGGGAATTTGTGTACTTTTTATGTGGAAACTGCAACAAAGTAGTGCTGTCTATTAGGGAAATTATGTTAGACTCTATCATCACCACAATACATTTGTGTATGAAGAATGTCCTAAAAAACATCAGGACATTCCTCTGTTTTCCAGTTCTGAAAAACCAGATCCAGCCCTGAGAGGTTCCCTATTTGTTTTCAATTTTCAATTGATAGTTAAAACAAGAGGAAAGACTTGGGAAATGAGGGTATTTCTCAAGTTGCTTATTTTACTTCAAGTCACCGTTTTGATTTACTGGATATCATTTGTTTTGCTGCATATCCTGGAACTACACTTTTGATGCTTCAAACCTCACTTCAAAGCTTTTTGTACAAGGGGCAGAATACTTTATAGCATCAATACCAAACCCAGCAGTGTGCAGGTTCACAGCAATTAATTAGCACAGCTATTAGATGCTCTGTTAGTATAAGAAGCATAGAAAAATTGGAAAAACAGGGAATGCACAGACTTCCCCAGCTTATAGAATATAGGGGCAGTTTGCTGCTTTCTGGGTGCCACCTGGACATTTCCTCTGACTGAAATGGGGCTGCATTATCTGTGGCCTAGCATAGAGTATGTGGAATTCATCAGTTAAAATTATTAATATAAAAGGCCTATCACCACCAGTTACAAGTGACCTAATATGTACTGACATACCCAGTGTCTACTATTTCTTAATCATTTACCATAAGGAAAATCAGATACAGAGAAGAAATCCCACAAAATCCAATAGGGTAACTACCCATAAAGGCTTACAATCAAAGCCATAATGCTAGAGATCATCAGTTTCTCTACTGGAGATGGGTTATTTATTGCAGGTTTCTTTACTTTTTCTTTTGTTGATTGGGTGACAAGACTCTTCACCTCATAACTGCAGTAGACTTTTAGTGAGCAACTAGCATTCAAGTTGAAAACTTATTGAGGTTCCTCACCTTGCCCAGCGCCTCCGTCGCACAAAGTCTTTCATTGTCTTGTGGCCATGGTAGGACCTACCAAAACAGATTTAAACAGTGTTCATGAGGATGTCAGAGCATCTCCAGTGTCAGTGCCAGCCTGACAGCACTGCCTCCATCTGCCCACCAGGCACTCCTGCTGACTTCAAAATTCTTGAAGTGACAGTCTGCCAAGTTCACCTGGCTGCCCTCCCTCCCTGCAAACATCAGCGTGCCCACAAAAGGGGGGAAACGAGGCAGTGTTGTGTCCCTGTCAAAGGGCAGTTAATGTGCAAACAGAAACGAGAAGGAATAAGGACTGGAGCCTGGGATTTGGAAGGAGAGGTGTTTCCTTACGCTGGGAAGTCAGCTGCGTACTGCCAGCCCTCCCGGTCCGTGCCGCCCGCCGGGCTGAAGTCGATGTACCAGTCCGAGACCTGTGGGCAAGCGGGGACACTGGGAGTAACAATCAACACCTAATGTGTAATAAACACCTCTGCTTCTATTTGCCTCCACCTTTCCGAGAGCAATGACTTACTAGAAACCTTCTAATACTTGAAATACATACAGAGGTTCCCAAAGCTTTTTAATTCAGCTGAAGAGAAAAGGATCTAAGTCATGTTAAACAAAAAACCCCACTCACTGCTTAACATTCTTTTGACTGTGGAAGACTACTACTAGTTATGAATGGGAAAAACAAGGTTAAATGTTACAACAAATCCCAGAAGAAAATCTGGGCCCCTTGAACTCAAGTGTTGTATCCTACTTGCTAAGCCTGGACTTCTTTGTAAAAAAATTTGTAAGACAAAACTTACCCAAGACCACTGCGGAGAAGGAGGCTTGGTGTTGGTCTTTGTACATTCCTGCAGGCCAGAGGCATCACTCCACATGTATCTGTCTGTGGGCAGACCTCTGTGGTGGTGGAACAGTGCACAAGGAATGCAAGGTCATTTACAACAGGGAGTTTAAAAGGCAAGCGAAGAAAAGCCTATTTGTAGCACTTCCTACTTTCACACACAGAACACTGCCATCATTAATCTCTGTAGTCAGAAATATCATGTGAGTGATGAGCATAGTGGGAAAGAATCTGTACAACTGCTTCCAGTCATACCAGACTTGAGGACCATGTAAATTTTTCTCTGTGGAGCGATATTCCTCACTGCCATTTAAAACTGGAACGTGAATCCCATATATGTGCATATGGATTTTTCAGTACTTTTGTTCAAATATACTGTTCAAGGACCCGGTGTATTTAGCACAATATGTATACAAAGATATAGATCCTGATAACTTTTCTGCCTGGCCTTAATAGTGAAAGATACTGCAAGTAGGCACACTTTGTGCAATCACAAAGCACAACTCTGTAATGTTTTGCTATAAGGACATTTTGAAAAGATAATTACAAATTAGAAAATTGAGAAACACTGCTCCTTCCGTCACAGGTTAGCTGTGAATGTTGAAGGAGACTGGAGACAGAGTAACTGTAATAACGCTTGCAAAAAGCTAGAAAAGGGCCCTTGTTTCATTTGACAGTAGTAGGATTAAAGTAAATAAATACGATAAATTGGGTAAGTAACCTGCTGCTGTATCCAGTGACGGGGTTCCACCGCTGGTTCTCATAGATGTAAACACATTTCACATCTGACTGGGTATAAATGTTATCAGCACTACTGGCCAGTCCTGTGAGGAATAAATAACAAGGATTAGAGTAAAGCTAAAGCTTAAAGACGTTACCTTTTAAATTCCAATAGCCACTGATGATTCTATTTCTCACTCTGAAGCTGTACCTTGGATGAAGCCACCTCCGTATCCCCCAGTGTACACCCAGGCTGTGTGGTCGTAGCCGATGCCCCACACCACGCCCCGGCTGTTGCTCTCTATCAGCCGAAGGTGGCCTCCCACCTGACGCCAGAACCTGCCAGGAAAAGGACATTTTATTCAACTCCACATCCTTCAGGAATGTGTGCTTTCCCCACCAACAACCTTCGGGACAGGCAGCTTTCTCTGCTCGCTCGTCCAACCACTGTGCAACCTCTAAGTGAAGGCAGCTGCCAGCTGAACGCATTTCCCTCGGAACAGCTACCAAAAAGCAGATGGAATTGTTCTGCTTGAGGGGTTTGCAGTACCATATTGCCACAGTTGTCACAAAAACTGTTGAGAAACTGCTTCTGGACTGCAGTGTCTATGGAGGACTGAGAATTTCAGATTTCTTGACTCAGATAAAACTGAAAGCTCAAATTATATTCCAATTACAGCAATTAGATTTAGTTTAGGCTATCTCTTATAACATTAAAGATGCAATTACACAAAATGGGATCTCAGTGAGAAAGGCTTTTGAAATCACAAGGATATCTCCAGCATCTAAGAATTAAAATATGATTTGGTGAATTTCTTCATGTGCAGTCATGAACAGGAAGGCAGTCATTAACCCTGTCAGTGAGAGACATCTGCAGTGTACTACACACTCCCAACAGCCCATCAAAGCCACTGAACTGATAGGAAGGACATTCTTTGCTGGATGGCATCCCATGCAGAAAGAACAGCTTCAGAAGCCTCTTACATTTGATCACACGGCATCAGCTGGGGTCCGGCCTCCAGCTCAGGACTTGGCTCACTAACAAAGATGTCTCCTTTACAAGTAACTGACCAAATGGCATGGTGAGAAGGAGGACCTTGAATCCGTCTGCTTTCACAGCAAGACATGTTCAGCAAAGACAGCTACAAAACAAGAAGCAAAAAAAGCTTCCATTTACAGCGAGAACAAAAATTCCCATAGAGATGCTCAGTACTGTAAAACAAAATTTTACCTCTGCTTGTTCTTGCAAATCAGCAAAGTGAACTTGCAGCTTTTTCTCAAAAAAAATTCTCACTAGAATTCAGTGGTTCAGAAATTATTACACAACCACTGGAACCGCTGTGGTTTGCAGGAGCTGATCAGGATGAAGCATCTCTCAGGTTTGCCCCTGCTCCAGTGTGTCTATGCCTGTCTGCCTGTACAAAAGACTCTCTGCAACAGTGACAACAAAGAATGGTTCTACCAATGCAGAAGAACACACTAACTTAATTCAACTCCTAACTCATTCCTACCCTAATCTATATCCAGAGATAGGAAGAGAATGAAAAGCAATATTGGTGTTGCTGTGGATAACTGCAGCACCCGAAAGCATGCAGACTTCAGAGGAGATAAGAGGCCTCAGGTGTCTCTAAATAAGTTTGATCAGATGGTTTAAATACCTAAACTTAAAAAACAGATGAGTGGCCTCAAGAGTTTAAAGGTAATGCTGACATTTCAGAGACTGGCTTCTATGTTTTATTGCAGATATTTCCAGCTTGAAATGAGAGATGCCCAGAATTACCCAGTCATGCATTTCTTGCTCTGTTGCGGCTGCCAGGCGGATTGGCCATCGCTGCTTCGTCCTCTCAGGTGTGTACAGTGCAAAGGAGTGCTTGGCTTCATTCAGCACTTCAACTATAATGGTCACTTCATTCAGGAACACGTGGATGTACTAAGACAAGAGAAAAAAAACCCTGTGACTTAAGGAAAACCTTCCACAGAACCAGCATTTTTGCACTTCAGGTCTACAAACAAGGCACTCCTGCCAAGGACAGCAAAGAATCAGTTCTTGGCGCAGAGGGAATGCGACACAATTTCCAGCCTTGCACCACCTCTGATTCCTACTGCCTGCAGGCATTAACCCTACTTGTGAAGACTCTGTCCAACCACGCCAGGCTCTTCACAATCAAGGACATTTTGAACTTCCAGAAGAATTCCTAATTAGTGCAGAAGTGACGGTCTAAGCGATGTGAGTGGTTTCTGGCTGGGTATTTCTGACACAGCATTAACACAGCTCAGAAAAGCCTGTGGTTTGCTGGTACCTGGGGTTACCTTTGAATTGGTTCCCAAACCTCAGGGCAGTAGCATGCCATAATTTGCCTCCTTTCAAGAAACTGTTGGCCCTTCAGAGGTTTCCCTTTGCCAAAAGCAGCTCTCCCAGGGGTCTGCAGCTGAACACACCTTTTTCTCCTCATGATACATGTAATAGATGAACAGGATGCTGTCGCGCATCCCATCGCTCCCAGTGAACTGCTCCAGTGCCACTCGAACGTCCATCCACTTATGAGGCTTCCAGTTCCTCCACCACTGCAAGGCTCCAGTTTTAACCCAAACCGACTACAAGGCAAACACAAAATTACAGCAATAAAGAAACGGCACGACTCTTTTTCTCTCTCCCAAATGCCGTTTTTGTGACCACGAGTTGTCTCTGCTGCAGGTTAGCCTGTGTCATACATTCATACACCCATATCACACATTCCCACCCAGAGTGTACCGGAGTATACGGGAAGCTGAAGACAAAATGAAAACTCGTAAAAGTGGGTAGAAAGATACTGAAGTAGCACGTGTAGTTACTACAACAGTAGTAACATCTTACCCCTGCAAGAATGCAGTAGCACAAGGTACTAATTGACCCAAGGCTGCTCGTGTTGTAACAAAACCTCTGTTTGGAGTTTAAAGGCTTTTGACGTAATTTTTTTAAACTTGATTAAACCCCTGGACTCCAAGTGTTCTTAATCAAATAATTCCAGATGTCATTTGGCAATTAGCAGTGAAGGGACCAAAAATATGAATGAATCTGAAAAGAGCCACGGACTCATAACAAAGGGAACATCAAACAAAACTGCTGCTATTTATGTGCTGCCATTGACGTTTGCATCATTTATTTACGCAAGTTAAATTAGTCCTAATGGCCACACAGAGTCACCTACTTGAGTCACTGTTTCAATTAAGATGCCTCATCTTGTGGTGGAATAATTCATACAATATTCCACTGTTGCAACCATTTCTCTGAGGATTTGAGGTCTGACACTACCCAAATAATGCTGACCAATGCTTTGTTTCTTCCTAAATAAAACTATCTGATAATGCTTTCAGATGAATACGGCTGCTCCATGTTTGACAAGCTGTTAATTTCCCACAGGGAGCTCAGACATTAATAATCCAGGAAAGCTGTCACAGACAGAAGTAAGGGCAAGGATATAAAGCTGACAGTAAGCTCAAATCAGTATGTCAGAAATGTATTATTGATTCCCAGATGTATTTAGAAGATAAGAGATAAATGTCCTCACTGCTTACCTGCTCAATAGCCTGCTCATAGTGCCTGAAATTCTCCAGTTCCCGCTTTGTCCTTTCACTGAGCTGCTGAAAAATCTGCTTCCTCCATGCTGCTGTCTGTGCAGGAGTGATAGACAGGGATAGAGACTGCACAGACGATGACAAACCTGGGGCAGAACCAAACCCAATAAACTCCAGTGAGCTTTGAGTGCAGTTCTGTGCAAGGTAAAACACGGCACTCCTTTGAACACCGGGCTGGATCAACCCAGTTTAACACCATTTTTACAGTGATTATAATTTGGCATCAGTGTATTACAGCCAAACTTTGTAAATGATGCATAGAAATAGGATCACTAGATGGTTATATAGAAGCTTTTAAAGCCATAACCTTGTAAAACTGGGAGTCACTGAACTGCAAGGTAATTAGATAATATACTGCATCACGAGTTAAGACTGTTGAATACTGGGATGCCACAGTTCATGGTTTATTATACCCATCTCAGTAGGAATGGCAGCGAGGCAGTTATTGCTGGCATCTGCATCTCCCAAGAGAGCCATTTTCACTGCTTCCTGTTACTGTTCAGTGATACGTGTTTTGCCCAAAGTTGCAGTCTCAGTACAATTAAAAATGAGACGTAGATCCAGCAGATTACTTTACAAAATTGTTACAGGAACTCAAGAGAAAATATCACTTTTACATTTATTTATCTCAAGCCCAAAGTGCTCTACAGCTAAATACTGCAGCACTATGCTCAGACATGAACCTATTAACAAACTGCAGTAAGAGAAAGTGGGTTAGCACAAGTTATGCACCATGGCTTTGCTCAGAAAAAACAAACCAACATTTTCCTTAAAGAGCATATTGAACTGTGACTGGAACTGGGGTGTGCTGTGGTGACTGGCCAGTACCTGATGGAGCAGTGAACCACTTCAGTGGGCTGTGCAGGTCTACAAGACAGCCTCCCCCAGACACCCAGGCCCACAGCGGGTGCTCATCGGCTCCGTACTGGTCTTCAGCTCCCACCGAGAACACGCCCAGGGAAGAGAGGCTGGATGTGTCTGCAAAGCTGCTGACAGAGAGGACTGGATGCTTCTGAGCCTCCTTCAAGTCAATGTTTATCCACTGCAGTTCTGCAGAAGGATTCGGGTTTGCAGGAGATTTATTCATTTCAAGGTTATCTTTCTCAGTAGTAGCTGAAGCAGCAGTGGCTTCTCCTTGCTCAGAGTGCAGAGGATCCACAGGCAGCTGTGCAGATGGCTCAGCCTGGCCGGCTGGGCCGTTCCCAGCGGCTGCAGCTCCCAGCAGGGCAGTGCTGGCAGGGCTCGTGGGCACGCCGGGCAGCTCTGTATCAGAGGAAGGATCTGCATCACCCTGAATGACCGCGCTTGTTTGGTTCTGAATATCATCAGTAAAGAAACAGCCAGCACTGAAGGACAAATAGATAATTAATTATCACCCAAAGCATTGTAAATTAGCACAGGCCTTAGATCACAGACACACAGAAACTGACTTAGTGTTTCACTGTAGGAGAGAAACAGCAGATTTCTCTTTTAAAGGTCAAATTCTATCATCAGGGGAAAGAGTCCAACAGAAATCTGGCAAACTGGTCTAGTAAATCTGAAATATAGGAAGGAAATTCATTGATCTTTTCAAACAATTGGTGGTGTTGGCTGCCTACAACTCTCAGGAAAACACTGAAGCAACATTGCATTTTCTGAACATGAAATAGTGAATAGAATTTTTTAAAGCCCATAATTAACTTTATGATTTGTCTTTGCTAAAGGGAACTTCTCAGCACACACTCTGGCTCAAACAAGTAGCTTCTGCAGCACTCCCAGATCCATTGCCATGTGTGTCACAGCCCAGAGGCCAGCAGGCAGGGGGGAGTAACTGATTTAATCTCCCTAGGAAAAGAAATGTACAGTGACACTCAGGAAGAATAATTCCTAAGTGGAATTGACACTCCTTCATGGTATTTCATAGACAACATTTTCTCTTATTAGAGACTAGTTCCAGGTAGTGAGCCCAGAGGAACATGCTTTACTGCAAGCATGCAGTGAATTCCAGTGTGGGACCTTCAGATTCTTCTCTGAGTGCAACAACTGCTGCTTATTGTTAATTTTAATGGCAAAAATGCAAATGCCTTTTGGCATACATAATGATTAGAAAAGTCTTCCCTGCTCCTCCCTGTCTGTACCACTTGAATGTAAAGAAATATATCCTAGCATTGAAACTCTTGCTATACAAAGTCTTAAGCAGGTATTTCATGAAGTACCTGAGCAGACTTGTTGAGCTCCCAGTCTGAGATCTGTCACTCTCTCTGCCAGACACAATTGCCTTCCATGTCTTCCCACTGAGCTCACTTGGTGTGACACCTTGACGAAAATAAATCGCTCTGTCATCGCAGCCGATTCCCCAGACCTAGGGAGGGAAAGGGCTTGGTGAAGGAAGTGGCTTGGAATGCAGTAGGTATCAGACACAAAAAAGGTGCAGTGGTGCAGAATTGAGCACAGAAAACTGCTGGACACAGCGTTTTCCTTTTGTGTTCTTCCTTAATGCTGACACTGTAGATGCAGAACAAAATTCTGTACAACCTGTCTGCACCTCCCTGTGCCATACAAGACATGTGCTGACTGTCACCTTCAGGTGCAGAATTGCAGAATTCAGCCACTTTCCCTCCCAGCAGTTTAAGCCCAGGGCCCTTTGTCCAGCCAGCCCCATTGGCACTGCTGACAGCCCTCACCACGTGTGAGCAGTGCCTGTACAGAGGGGAGTGTAAATACCCTCCCAGCTGCTCTCCAGCTCTCTTACCTGGTTGTTTAAGCCTACAGTTACCATCATCATTTCTCCAACCATCTCAATCCAGCTTGTCCCACAAGGATTATGTGAGTTCACCCCTCTTCTAAACCACACCTACAATAACAACAGAAAGTCCAAATTTTTCTCCTTCTGCATTATCAGGAATTTAGTTTCTTTAGTGGATTAGTCTTAATCTCTAATACTGACTTGCCACATTGTCTTAAGAAGTCAATTACTTCCTTGATTCTTTTTCTTTATCAGATAAAGATAAAACAGTTCTCCCAATAGTACCCACATTGTGTATCCACCTGCAGCCAGAAGAGCCCACAAGGAGACTTTTTTGTAGGACTTTCTGTGACAGAGTTAGTTTCTCTGCTGTTGGAAAAATACTTTCTATTACATGTCTACATGTAGGCTATTTTTGGTCCCTCTGAATGGGCTTCTAAATAGTGTTCTTACATTCAAACTCTAGAAGCAGGGCAGCCAGAGGGAACTGTCAGGGGGATGTCTTTAGCAGTACAGCTCTTTACATTGTCTGCCCTTAGATCTGACTTTACCAACCTCAAAGTGTCTGTGGGCTGGGTACCTGGAACAACTGTACGTAGCACAGCCTTATAGTTATGTAGTAGCAAGCAGCTCCCTTAGAAGCTGTTGGTTGAATCCCATAACATCAGGATACCTGCCTGCCCTGTGGCAGATCTGAAGGAAAGCACAGCAGCTTATCTCCATTTATTCCAGTGGGTTTATGTGGCAGATGGAGCAGGCTGGGCACAGCCTGTTACCATGGCTCAGCTGAGGAGCAGTGACTCACTGCACCAGAGAAACTCAAACACAACTGCTGCACATGCACAGAGTTCAGGCCTGGCTTTGAATTCAGTGTGGAGGAGCAGGGAGCTGGACTCCACGATCCTTATGGGTCTCTTCCAACTTAAGACATTCTGTCATTCTAAGTTAAAACTCCAGTAAGAAAGTAATCACACATCCACGTAAGAGATACCTCACCTAATTAAATACCAAAACCCCCACATTAAAAGGCTGATGAAGAGGGAACAGTTGCAGTAAGAAGATAAAAACATAGCATCATAAGTGTAGATGAGAATATTCCCCATGCTGCTTTTGATGTAAAATTCAGTCCTTGTGGAAACAGGAGTCACTTCAATTTTGATGCTTAATATCCCTCAGAAGAGGCCCCTTATTCAACCCCACCAACATCCCCACCCACCTGCCAAATCTGTCTGACTTGGGTTTAGAAAATTCCTTCCAAAAGAAAAGCAGAAGGTCTTCCTTAAATTAAACTCAACTATCACAAACCACAGAGCATTCCCATAACAGCAAGGGGAATTAGAATTCCCCAAACTGTGGGGATAGAGTCCAAATCACCAATGCTTCCTGGGCAAGTTGTACTCCTGTTTGAGAGCAGCAGACAGGGAAAGGGAAGAAAAAAACCAGAAGCAGAGCATGACCCTCTTACTTTTCTATCCTTTGTAACACACCACACCACATCAACACCCACGGAGACGTGCATAATCCCATTTTCAGAGCTTGGAGACTCCACAATACTCCAGGAAATTCCTGCAAAAGACAGAACCCAGAAGGCATTGTAGGTTAGTTTCATATGCAACACTATACAAATCAAAGGGGTTTCCAGCCAAATTTAACAAACCTTACCTTGAGGGTTATTCCTATCGATTCCTTCTCTCACAATAGCTTGCCCTTCCCAAAGAGTTGCCCAAAGGAGGTCATAGGGTCCACAGCTGATCTGCACAACTTCACCAGGAGTGGTGACTAAGGACCACGTGGAACCTTCTGGATTGTGATGGCAGACATTTTCTCTATACCATACCTAGACAAGTTTAAAAAAACAAAAACAAATGAAATAAGAAAAAAATATCACTACAACAATGAAACCATTGAGACAAGAGTAAAGACAAACTGGAAAGAACAATTCTCCTTTAACAACAGGATTTTTTTAAGTAGTGTATGGCACTCTGACCTTTAAAGGTGCTTTTTTTTAATGTCGATTATGCAGCTGAAGCTATTTCCTTATGTACTAAGGGAGGAGGCTGTTCTACAGAGCAGCTTTTATCACAGAACTGAATCTGGATTGGGTACTATTGCTACAAGTTCTGTGTATATTTCAACATTTAAACCACTTCAATGTATTCCAGGGCATGTTATATAAACCAAGGGTGAACAAATACATAACACAAAAATGTTACTGTTAGCTGACAGCCTGACCTCGCTTTCACTGAGCAGAGCTTGCTACAATATGGGGGAAAAATTCCATTCTCTGTGCAGCCTTTGGTGACATCCAGCCATTTGCTAGTCTTGGACTGTGCAATTTTCTGCAGATCACAGTCAAAATAGGAAGGTCAAACATAGAAAGCATCCTGTGGCAGTCACAGGAGTGCCCCACAGCATGACTGCTGAGTGCTAAATCTTCATTTTTAGAAATATTTTATTTCCCTGGGGACTTTCACTTGGGAAGTGAAAGCATTTTACAATGGCAGTCAAGTAAGCTTGTAGACTGGGGTGCTTGTCATGTATTACTAGAAAGTATGAGGAGTAGGGAATTTTGTTTTAAACAATTTAACCAAGATTGCTTGCCTCTCCAGGCAGTGCCAAATGTGACTGGGAGCTCAGGCTATCTGTTAAAAGTATTACATTCTGCCCTGTGAGACTGTAAGTTAGAAACTATCTAGAGGCAAAGGAATATCAGACACATGCTGTAAGGATGAAGGAAGAAAAGCAAGAATCAAACCTTCACAGCACTGAGCAAAAGAGGAGACCTCATGGGAGGCCTAAAACCACCACCACCAGCAGAGAAAGATGTATAGTTTTCAAGAAAAATAAAATGAAAACATTTCAGAGCTGGATGCCACATTGCCAGGTCAGGAGGTGACCACGTTCTTATCAGTAAGTCTTAGAAAACCATTTTGTAAACTCTTGAATCATCCCTGTCTCTCCACCCCAAAGGCACAGCACAATGCTTCACCAGAACCTTTGTCAGGTTTTAAAGCTGCTTCTCCTGGTTACCAGCACCACAGTCAGCATTCTGGGCGTTTTTCAAGATACAAGATGCTACTCAGCCCAAGTTTTTAAGATTCACCTGTTCATAGAGGTTAAAGGCTTCCATGAAACAACCCTAGAGGTACTAAGCCTTTCCATTTACAACACAAGTTGTTACATAATGTAGTCCCAAAGCAGCTTTTCATCCTCTGCCAGTTGCACAAGCAGTGTATTTCCTTACCAACATAAGACAATAACAATCCTGCCTTGCTTTACAAGTATTTAACTCCGTTTCACTAGTAATTTTTATTGGAAAACTTAGGGAATACACACATACCCTTCCTTGCAAAGAAACTGCCCACACTGAGAGGCGGCCGAGAGGCTCGTCCGTGATCTCCCAGCCCCCGACGGAGATGTCATTGAAAGGGTCTGGCAGCTGGTCTGGTTCATCGTGGGACACAATCTGGAGCAAAGGGAAGGAAGGGTGAGGAGAGGAGACACTGCAAACCGGTGCCTTGGCTGGTGGCCTAACCTGTTTCTTGCAGATTGGTTGTGTAGCACTTCCTAGAGTGTCTGAGCATGGAGAGTCTCCCTCTCATTCAAGGCCTCCATATGCAGAGAGGGGGAACGCTGCCAAGGCAGCATGGAGAAGTCTGTGTTTGGCACTCTAACTAAAGGAAATTTTTACTCCCAGAACACTCCATACAGAATTGGAAAGCTGAAAGATCACAAATTACAAATTTTGAAAGTTCTTAGAATGGAACAATTATTAAAGAACAGTTGTTCACACAGATAAAGGAACAGCTGGTGAACGATACAAGGCAGGTGCCACCTCGAACGAGAGTGCTCTGTCACACAACCAAAGGCAGTTAAAAAGTTGATCTGAAATTTGCAAAGGAGCTGAGCATCTATCTCTGATTGCTTCACCATGAGATTTGGCACCTTATTACCACAGGTTTCTATGAAAAATCCCAGCCTTCCATTTATGCTTACAAGAATAGCAAGTTGGAAGTGAAGGAATCCAAGTCCAGCCTACAGAGAAGTCATAAAAATTTACTTCCCTGCCCTTATAATTGATTATTTCAGACAATCAGTTTATTTAATATTTAAAAGAGATCCAGAACCTTCGCCCAAACGTCCCGTGATTTGTATCTCCTGTATCTGATCCATCTCCTGCGTCTGACACAAGAATTCCATCTCTTATCCTTTGTGTAGGTGCTGGGGAAGTCTATGGCGTAAGTCCAGCCCTGCAAACAGAGGTTTTCTTGTATGAAAAACAGGATCAAGGGAAAGCTTCAAATCATAACTCAGAGAAATTCTGCACAAGACTCACAGCACAAGTCACTCTGTGTGTCTCTAGAGCCCTGATTAACAGATCAGCTAATTCCATGAATGATTTATGAATCATGCCCAAATTCCTCGGGATGATATACACAAAACAAACAAGACACAGTAAAACATTTTACTTTCTTCATAGTAAAGACCTTAAATAACAATGGCATTCAGTTGCCAGGATTTCGTGGCCTGATCAAAAGAAAAAAGCTTCTATAGAAGCTCCTATAGACTTCAAAAGCCTTCAAACAAGATCCTTCCTTCTGCTGTATTAGAGTTATTTCCCAGAAAGAAGTATCTACGGCAAGCTTTATTTTATAGACTGTTTTACACTTCTCTAAAAGTTCCTTTCATTTTACAGAGTAAGGATTCCCAGAATAGATCTTTTTGGTATTGTTCACCTACCCCTTTCTCTGTTGGTTCCCCTCCAATATTTTCATCCACATACCAGTCAGACTCCCACTCCCAGTGTGGTGAAGGCAGTGTGAAACTATCAAGCTGCTGGTGTTTTAGCCCGCTCACATCACTCCACTGCCAGCGGTCACTGGGCAGTAATTTCTCACAAAAGCCACCAACTGGATTCCAGCGCTGCCAGAAATAATAAATGAAGTGTTTTGTTTGAGATCACATTATCTCATTGGACATCTACAGGGAATCATGACATGTTTCTTATTTTCTGCAGTAGAAGAGGAGTAAATTCCTGGGGTGAATGAGAAAGTGTTCACTCTGTGAGGCCCTCCCTGACACAGCCTTTGGAGGAAGCTTTTTTGAGTATCAAAGAAGGGCTGACTGCAGAGCTTATCCCAACCCAGTCAGCTTCAGCCACATAAACAGGAACATCTGATGCTGTATTTTACTAGGCACAGCAGAATACATATTTTCCTTTGGTGATGTATGGCACCATGACACTGCAGCATTAGGGTAGTGCTGGATAGATGGCCTTGGTATCTCTAATCTTCTCCCAGAGAAAATGATTCACATCTTGTCTGCACTAGGAAAACAGCACTGCCTCTGCCAGGAACTGTGTTGAGAGAACTGTATCAGCAAATCTCCCCTGGATCTAATGTTATATTTTTTCTCTAATCTGCCTTGAATCAGTTACAGAACAAATAACACCAGGATTTTCACCAACACAGCTGTCATTTTTTTCCCCCCACACTCCTACACACTATAGAGATACTGGCAAGATCTGTCCTGTAATACTGTCTTACGTTTTAGGGCACATGGAAAACGAGTGGTTCAAAATCCGTCTATAATTTTTACACAAAATATTATTTGCTGTTACTAGAAATCTGGCTAAATTGCCTTGCACACTATCTGCAAACTACTCCAGTTTAATTTTGTCGTTGTTAGCTCTTGTAGAATATTTCTTTTTGTGCTTGCTAGTATTTTGTTTTCTGCTTTTCATTACCTAGAACAAACAAAATGAAAGTTTTAAATTTTGCATTTTTAAAGAACATGTTTACACAATAAAAGGAACATTCTTAAATGGCTGAAAAGCTGTAGCAATATTAAATAATGTATAAAATTAATGTGTTGTATTTTTTCCCATGCAGGTAAGTTAATGTCTTTTCCCAATTTATATTCATTCTATTGCCCATTAGAAATCAGAGAAATGTGCTCAAGAAAATCCATCAATTTTCTCTCCCAAATAACTTTTGGTTAACTTAAAAACAAATTTGATAAATTTCCTTTAAAATACTGTTTTAAAGACATTCTTTTGAAGTACATCAGATAGAAAGGATAATCTTAACACTTCTATGCAAAAAAGTTGGAAACATTGTACTTTAATGGAAAGTTATGCCTTTATTAGAGAAGTCTTTTTAACACTAAGAAATAGCATTTTCTTAAGAATAATATGTTTTTGATAATGTATCTTTGTATCTTGTTGGAAGTTACACTGGACATTTTCTTAAGGGGATTGTGTATTTGTCACCACGGAAAGGAGGAATGGAAACCAGCCAGTGAAAAGGGTGAATGCTGCAGCCTGAAATGGCTCACACAGAACAGGCTGGAGTTCACACTGGCATTGCTTTTGCTGGGAGCAGGGAAGTATAACTCATTTGGGGATTTACATATTAAAAGATAACCTGGTATTTGGCACGTATATGTACTCTTCAGAAACTTCTGGTAAAAAATGAATACAAATAAAACTGCTCAATCCTCCTGTGAGAAAAACACACGGAGACAGCTGATGCAGGATGTGCTGTCAGCCCAGGCAGTGGCTGTCATACCTGGTTCTCATAGGTTTCCTCCTGGTATCTGATAGGAACATCTCCTGAGAACACGTAGGTGTACACTTGATGGTCACAGGCTATTCCCCAGCAGCACTGTTTGACAGCAGAGACCCGTTTGAATTCCAGCTGTGTGTCCTTACAGAGCTCCCAGTACTGGCCAACAGTAGAGAGAGTGTAAACCCTCCCAAAAATGTCAACGGCCCACAAAAGGGAACTGGGCATGGCCATATCTGAAAGGCAAAAATGAGGTTATTAATGGAAATGATGGCTACAAAAATGGATCTTGAACCTACTGCAGATCAGTCATGCTCTGAGCCATCATCAGTCAAATTAAATAAAGATGTAAGGAATGATTTTTTAAAAAGAGCCTGTGCAAAGCTGGCAGCAGATCTCTTTGTCAGAGCTGTGCAGCCAACACCTCTCAGATGGCCCTGAAAAGCCATCTGAAAGACCTTTCTACCAGCCCACTACTGTCAATCCTACAAGAGCTCAGAAATAAACAGGACAGCTCTGGCAGGCTGGGGACAGACGTCAGTTCTGAACTGGGAGGACAGCACAGACCATTTCACAGCAGGCAGCTCCACTCTCAAGATCTGGTAATGCTGGTGGTGCTACACACCCTGCTCACCTCAGCTCCACAAAGCCCTGATATCCCCTGATCCCTCCTCAGCCTCCTCTCCATGGAGGCTGAGAACACACCTACACAGGGACAAAGGCAAGGATGTGAAAGGGAGCTTCTCCAAAAGCACACATCTGGTTTTAATCCATGGACACTGCCTGCTCCTGCCAGGAAACCTCTTTCAAAGCATTTGGATCAGATCCAACTTTAGGATCTGATCTTCATAAATGTAGGTGTGATGCATTTAAGTACACACAGAGCGTGGCTTGGCAGCAGAGACCTGGTTGAGTTCCATTCCAGTTCTATCACATAATAACCTGTCCTCTTCTGGGCACTGCAGCCCTGCCCTTCTCAGAGGGTGAGGCAGGTGCACATCAGTCCTTCCAGAAGTCAAGGAAGGCCAGTGTATTTCTGTCACTTGACCTTCTGGGTGCCATCAAAACAGACAAATTTTGGTTGTTCTGTATGTTTGATTGTCAGAACTGCTGACGAGTGTTTTGAACTCTGCCTTCAGCTCCTTTCACTATGCAGTGGGGAACAGGGGGAGGAAAGGTACAAAAGTGGACTCAGATCCAACACAATGAAAGAGGAATTCTTGCTTGGAGTCAGTGTGGAACGGTGCTTCTTTGTTGTCAAATGGCAGCTGTGCTTTCAATGCAAGAGCCTAAGGAGAGCTGCCTGCTTTCTGATAGAAGTGGTGGTACACAGGCACTGATTTGCCTGTGTCTGTGACTGGCAGCGGTGAAACTGTGGAGAATCTCACACAGCTGGGTCAGTGTCAAAGGACAGCACAGAAATTCCCATGGGATCCCGGGGAGAATATATCAGGAATCTTGTTTCCTAGAAGTGCTGCTGCTAAGTACCTAAAAACCCGGATCCAACAGGTGAAGAACAGGTAACAATGATAAGAAAACACATAGCAGCAGAGAATGAGTGATACCAGGGGAAGGTCACAAGCAAAATTCTCCTATTAGCTGTAGCATAACTAAGATGAATCCACTGGTTTTGACCATTTTCCCTTCGTTGTTGGTGGGGCTCTGAAGGCATGCATGTTTGTCTGCTCTCGGATCATCCCTTTGCCTTCTTTATATCCTCCTACAGTGGAGCACAGAAGGACATAACATGGAAAAATGGAATGGAACAAAGTGAAGATGAGGTGGAAATTATAGTGAGTGTATCACTGGGAAAGCAAAGGCTGTGAAAATAACCCTTTCAGTATTAGCACTTAAAATTCTCCAAAGCAGTGTTTATAACAGAAGAAAATAATATGCACTTAGAGGCATATGCACCAGAATGCCAGAGAGTCTGGAGTAAAGGAAGCGTTATGGATAATGCAATGACGACAGCTACCTAGCCAGGTAACAAAGAAAAGTGATGCTTGGGTCTCTTAAAAGATGGGCAAAGATATAAATGAAGACCTGTACCTGGAATGACAGTCCAGGGAGGCAGAAAAGTACCTGGAGCAGTTCGGGAAAAGGTGATGAAGGTTCCAAAGATTATGAAGTTAAGAAAAACATAGATGGGACAATTAAAATAACCCAGGCGAATACAACTGGTTTGAAATACTCAAGGCAGCCAAGACAAGTGAGAGTTTCTACATATTCGTTCATCTAAACTTTTGAGACAGTGTTTGGGGAATCATGGGAAAACCCCAAATGCATTTGGGATTATAAACTTTTATTAAGAGTTCACTTTGGGCCCCTTTGCACTGGCTGTGCTGAAGAAGATGAAGACAGATATTGCCCAATTTTGAAGGATGCTCAGTGCTGGTGGCTTATGTGCTTTTCAGTGAAGGCAGAGTTTGTCAAGTATTCTCAGGGGCCCAGAAAAAATCAGATCTGCTGAATAATTCCTCACCCCACAGCTCAGCCAGGTAATTTCAGATAGAACTAAAATGCTTAAATGAAGATAACATACTGTTAATTAAAATTTCCAGTGGCCTGGCAAAACGCTGATTGCTACAGAATTCAAGAAAAATATCCCAACTCCTTGCCTATAATAAAAGCAATGATGTTCCTCGGGAGAGCAGGGCCCTGTCCCCGAGTTCAGGCCGCGGCGGTGGCAGGATGTGAACCACCCCAGGACTCGACGTGTTCCAAGGCACTGCTCCGTGTCACACGAACGGAGCGGGGACTCCTCCGGTACCCCCGTCCAGCCACGGACGGGGCCGCTTGGAGCCCGCGGGGATCCCAGAGCGCTGCGCAAACTGCGAACCGCGCCCGGCAGCCC
>VXAZ01009370.1:2228718-2276952 GCA_013399875.1 Gymnorhina tibicen | reverse complement strand
CCCGGCACGGGGAGGCGCCGGGGGTGTCGCGGCTGCCCCGCTCGGAGGCAGCGCAGGGAGGCGGGGGCGCCGGGACCCAGGTGTTCCGAAGCGCCATCTCCCTTTCCCCTCTTTCCCTCGGGGCCCCGGAGGTGTTTGCGTTGTGCTCTCCCCAAAATCCCGGCTGGGTTTGCGGGCATTCCTCGCGCGCGCGGGTTTTCTGCCTCGGAACAATGGCAGAGCCACAGCTGTGCTCGGCACTAAAGCGGACCCCAAACTTGTTCTTTGCCTGCACTTCGCTGGGCTCTGGTTAATGTTTGTTTTTTTTTCTGATACACTTCAGTAGTCTGGGAGAGACTTAGGCAGGTGAGTAGATGCAGTACTTTCGTTAACTGAATTAATATTAACATCTGCCGAAGAAAGAAGTAGCCTGTCAGGAAAGAGGAATGCTTCGAAAGTTACAAAAGTTACACAGCAGACACAGACCCCCGTCTTTGAGTTGAACCTTGAGGCTACAGATTGATTTTCCTGCTGATAACTTGTATCTTGTTTTCCTGCAATACAGATATTACTGGTTATTTTCGCTTTGAATAGTGAGGTTGCCAGAGTTCACAGATGCATATCTTGATTGAAGAAAATCTGAGAACTTGGGAAATAAGGTCAAAGTGGATTATATCTGGGCAAACTGTACCTTGATTACACTGCATACATTTAACCATCCCTTTCAAAAGCTTTTTAAAATATAATTTAAAGTTTTTAATGTTAATAAAGCAATTAAAGGCTTCTGTCTTCTATCTACAGCTCTTAAAATTACTCATTCTCTTGCTAACAACAGGGACTTTCTGAAAGTTGGTGGTTTTTTTTGTGCTGTGCTGTGCTATTCCTTTCTACTTGCATCCTATCACCCCTATCACTGGCTCTCTGGTTAGAAACTTAGTATATGGAATTTAAGCTTGAAACTAGAGGAAGATTTATTCTGTTTCAAGTCGTTTGTCTGCTGGAGTGGGACATTTTTGATGCATAACATCCGGAAGTGAAAGCTATGGTCATTGTTTAAACAGTTTTTCCCTGGTGCTCAACAGAATTGAAACAAAATCTCAAAGTTAATTATTAGCTCAGTGTCCTTTTGGGATGGTTAAATTGATACTTGGGTTTGTGAAGTGGCTTTGCTATTAGATGTGCCAGGTGTTCCAGCTCTGATTTTGATAGATCTTAAAGTGCTTAATCAAGACTACATTCTTGTTTATTGTTTTCCATGTTTTGTTGTCATACTTGTAAATTATCATTGTTCTTTCTGCCTTACGTGTGGTGATTGAGGTTTTTTTTTTCTTATTTTAGGGTATGCTGTTCCTCCACCGACTTCACAGCCAAACTATTCGAGCACGTACACCATTATTCAACAGCCTGCCACCACCACTTCTGTAGTAGTAGTTGGTGGCTGTCCTGCCTGCAGGTAAAATGGCTCTCAAGGAATTAAACTCAGTCTTGGGTTTTGTTTTTTAAGATAGAGGTGTCCATATGGTCCCTTGGTTTTCAGTGGTTTCTCTTTGTGTGTGTATTACAATTAACTGGAAAGGCACTGAGATCTAGGAGTGCAGAGCTTTGGTTTGTGTCGTGGGAGCTTGTCCTGATGGGCTCGTGACACCTGCTGTAAATAATAGAAGACACTTCAAACGTGAATCTGTTCTTTAAGATGGAGGAGGATCTGTAAGTGATACTTTTAATGAAAAGGCACTTCAGTAACAGATGTAACGGGTCAGTTCTTGGGGGAGAGCATGACAGGAAGTCCTTTCTGACGTGTTCATGCCTGGTGATGGCGAGTAGCATGATTTTATTGTGAAACTCTCTGTAATCTTTGACCATAGTTACTTCTGGTTTTCTGGCAGCTGTGTGGAAGAACTTCTGCTGTTGTGGCGTGTGTTCCCATTCCCAATCCAAACCGTGCAAAACCAGGCAGGGTGATTGTCAGTACTGGCTGAAAACATCAGTGGCTTAAGGCTTTAAAAGATCTCTACAAGTCCTTTAACTGCAGAAGAACAGAGCTTGATAGACCAGACCAAAAATGTCAGTCTGCTGCAGTAGAAGTGGTCAGCTGTTACTTGGAGTTGCAGCAAGAGAACAAGTTCCCCCTTGGAGATCACAGCCATAAAAAAGGAAGAAGGCACTCAGTTTCCTCACTAGTGCTGTAAGTCAGCTGTTGTCCCTTTCGCTTCTTGGTTCTTCTCTTCCCAGGGTATTAGGCCATGGCTGAGGGCAGAGGGATTGCTGCTGGTGCAGTTCAGGCACTGCTGTGCCTGGCCAGCCCTGACTCAAATGCAGGCTCATTCCCCTCTGTTAAAGTGGACAGGAGTTACCCTTGGGGTATCTTGCAAGGAGGCACTTGATACTCTGCAGGTCTGAGCCCTTCCTTCCCTTTCAGGACCTGCAGAAACAGACTTGCCTGAGTAGCTGAAGTGATACAGTTTGCACTGTGATGAATGGGGCAGAGGATGTCAGACGGCAGAGGCTGGACCCCAGGTGTCTTTTGGTTTTGTTAGAGTTGGTGTTTGTCTGAGAGTCAGTACCTGCCTTCAAAGGTGGATTCAAATAAGAAGTGTCCTGTGGTGTTATGTAAAAGCAGGTGCCTGTTGAAATGCCACTAGTTCAGGCTGAAAAACCTGTACCAGCTAGAGCTATTGATCTAGAAAGTGTGTGTTTAAAGCAGTGGGGGAAAGCCAGTGCTGAGCTGTTCTGAGGATGTGGTAGATCCTGCCACCTGAGTGATTACATCAACGTGCTGATGCTGTAGCTCAGCCAGAAGACAGGGCAGATGTGCATGGCTTGGAGAGAGGCAGGCAGTGTGCTTATACAGACAGGCCTTCTGGCCTGACCCCAGTACAGCTCAAAGCATTTCAGTGGGGAAGTGCTCTTGGCAATAGCTGAAAATGGGTAGGCTCTTGCTGCTATTATTTTTTCTTTTTCTGGAAGTTCATAGAATATGCTGAGTTGGAAAGGATCCATCAGGATCATCTAGTCCAACTCCTGGCCCTGTACAGGACACTCCAGGAATCCCACCATGTGCCTGAGAACATTGTCCAAACACTTCTTGAACTCAGGCTTGAGGCTTCTGGGAGGGTCTAGGAAAGACTTTTGAAACAATAATTTGCACATATAATATATTACTTTAGCCACATTTTTGAAAATGAGCAGTCTGTTGTTAGTTGTTTTTAAGTGACCTCACTTGAATAGTTTTCTTAAGTCATCAGATATGCCCAGCTGGAAGTACCCATTGTGGACTCTTTCCTAAAGCTCTCCACAAAAATCCTTGTTTACTCTTGGATCCTCAGTTTCTGTTTCAGGCTTTGAAAAAAGAATTGTGAGAACTGTGGCATCTTGATTACCATCTTGTGAGGCGTAATACTGCACTGCTTAAAGTGTAGGACTCTTCTCAGCACCTGTGAAATATTCTGGATCAGGGAATCCCAAGGATGAGTAACTGTGTCTAGTAATGATGTGTCATAGTCTCCTTTGCCCTATCACTGTTTGTTCCTAATTGTCTTTAGAACAAGAGTCAAGTGTCAAGATAGGAGGGAAAAAAATCTCAGATTGCTGGTTTTTTGAGTAGTCATGGACTTGACAATCTGTTACTTCAGGAGAAAGGACAGGGAGGCTGGGTGAAAAGCATAATATTGGAAATATTCATGGGAGCCTGAAAGATCAGGTTCATATTCTGGAAGGTTACACTGGCTGCTTCTCTTAGAGAAAGAACTCAATCCTCTTTGACTTATCAGGACCTTAAACACAGTTCTAGTTTACTTCCATGTCCTGGAAACCTACTTTATGAGGAAGGCAATGTGCAGCTACACTCTGAACAGAAAAGTTGTTGAAGGGGCATTGAAAAATATTAAAAGCTATTAATGGTACATAAAAAACCTTTGTTTTTAAACTACCAGGTCAGTTGTCCTGTTACTTTCCTGATTTGATGGTGTGCATGATTGTTAGAGAAGTCCATCTGCTTTAGATCCCCAGGAAAAGCCTCGTGCGTGGCTCTGGAGTGATGTAACTGGTGGAGTAACCTCAAGGCCATCGAGAGGACTTCTGCCATCAGAAATACAAAGTAGTCTTTTGCACTGTGGCACGTGTTCATGTTGCTGATTGAAATCAAAACCGCTTCCAACTTAATATATATGGTGTTGAGGAGAAATACACAGTATTGGTCTGTTGCTTGAATTGGTGTCTATTTTATTGCAGTCATGCGTGATCTTGGGGTTAATAAGCTGGCTCAAGCACAGTTGGTCTTTAGGCTTTTTTAATGGTGTTTAGTCATAAAAAGTACAAAGTATCTCCAGAAGTGGCCTCTCTGAAGTTGGTGATACGCCCCTGGTGACTGGTAATTGCATTGCTGCCCTTCTCCCTCTGAAGCACTGCTGCCCTCTGAGGGGTGACTCTCCTGTCTCGAAGGCTGTGCCTCTTGCTTGGAGCTGTTCCTTCCCTCGTGCTCCTTCATCACTGCTCAGTGTGGCTTTCTAGTTACAGACTTCAGTTTTGATGTGTGTTCCCTCCTTCCTCGCACTCTTAGAATGTCCTGGGTGGTTGTAGTCCTCTTGTCTCGGTGTGTGTTCTCCCAGCCCTGATGTACAGAGAATTAATCTGAGTTGCACAACCTTGTCAGCTTTATGGCTTCTAGTTGACATTTAAGGTTTGGCCAAGTCCTGCTTTTAAACTCTTTTATGTTCCCGAGTACACATTGAGTCATTACAGGCACTGACTTTAGATATCCTGCTGTGGAATTATCTTTTTAGCTTGGAGAATGCAGCCTGGCTGCTTTACTTGTGGCCACTTTCATTTTCTTTTTCTCTGTCTTTTGTTGTTGGGGATAACTAACTGCTCAGGAATGTTTGCTTTCCTGTTATTTAACAGAAGAAAGTTCCACTTAAAAACTGTAAAAACATTCTCCTGATCTGATGGTTGTAAAAGCCAGTTCCTTCAAAATGTGGGAGAGAGCCTGTGATGGGCCCTGTTGGGTTTTTATTTTCCTGTTCAGCCATATTCAATTGCTTGGGAGAAAGAGTGAGGAAAAGGACCTCACACTGCTGCAGCTTTCACTTGTGATAACTACAGTACAACTGCTGGACCAGCGTTGTAGTGGGTCTCAAATTATGCCAACCCTGAAGCTTCTTCCAGAACTGGAAGACGAGACAAGTTTGATTAAAACTGTATTTATTCTGAGATCTCTTACAGCATTCTTCCTGCCACAGGTGTGGTTTTGGTTTGCTGCTGTGGTGGGGTTTTTTGTTTTTGGGGGTGTTTTTGACTTGAATTGTAAGTTCTCAGGTTTTGGTTAAAATTTTGTTTTCTCCAATTCTGTGTGCGTCTGCTGAGGGAATAGACTCTAGAAAAATTGCACTTAGGTGATCAGGTCCTTCCAAATTCCAGTCTTCTGCTCTTACTTCTGTTATTTCAGTTACAAATGCTGTGTGGGCTTTGATAAAAGACTGCTCGGGATACAGGTTTTCTATAGTTACTCACAACTATATTTAAACTTCATGTAAATATTCTTAATATAATTTAATTACATTCGCTGGTTAAATATACAAGGAGTTTAAAAAAAAGGCAGCAGCAAAACACCTTTTTAGAGAGCATGTCTGATAGTGTGAGCAAACCTGAGGGGTTTTGGTTTCCAGCAGCAGGCTGGAGATCCCTTTGAACCTTGTGAGCGAAGCAAGCTTTGCAGTACCTTTTAGAGAGTGCTGTGAGAGGACAGGGGAGAAGAAAGCCTTGATCCGGGCAGATGCCACGAGTGCCATTTGGAATTCCTGACTGGGGGAGCTGGGACTTTTCCCAGCCTAAGAGCAGCTGCTGAGCAGGAAGGTGCTGGCTGAGCCCCGCAGAGAGGAGGGATAAGCCTGTAGCAGGGTCCCAGATGAGAACAGCACAGCTCTGGCTGCCTCCGAGGAGTTTTGTTCCACTGGTCTGACCTGATTTGAGGACAATAATCAAAACACAGTCATCTCATAAAGTCTCATTTCTTAGAAAAACAAGGCACAGCAGGAATGGATTCCCTAATGGGACTGTATAAAAATGATAATCTGGTCTCTAATGCCTCGTCTGTCACCAGCCCTGAATTATAGCAATTTCCTTATTAGAGTCACCATTTGTCCTGAAGAATACTTGTCTGTATTGTGATAATTAGGATTTCATCGTAGCAATGAGTTGTTCTGGGAGAGGGGAGGGAGCTGCCCTGTTTGTTGGTCACCACAGCAGTACTGATCTGGCTGTGTGTGCAGACAGAGGAGGGCAAAGCCCACCAGGGCTCAGGCTGGTCCTCCCTGCTGGATGTCCACCCCACAGCCAGCTCCAGCTGGTGTGCTTAGCCTCGTTTGCCAGGCTGGGCTGTTGGTGTGAAGCCTTGGGGCTCGTCTCCTAATTAGAACTGGAATTAAAGCAGTGGTGCTCCTGCAGCAGGGAAGGCTGCTGGTTTGGAGGCATTTCAAGAAAGACAGCAGCTAGATACAGGCTGCTCGCATTGCCAGAATTCCTCTGCTTCTGCAGCCAGGCCTCTGTTTAGGAAATGAGGCCCAAAGCATAAGGAATTCAGATAAATCTGTAAATACTGTCATGCCTCTTAGTTGAAAGTGACTTTTAAGGATAACTGCATTTACATATATGTACATCTCATGCTGAGGAAGGCAAGCCAGTGGCTACACAGAGATTTGGGCTTCTTCTTGTGAATATGGATCAACAACTATTCAAAATGCCATCAAGCTGAGGCTGGAGGAGCTGATACCCCTCTTCATAGAAACCAAAACTGTAAACATCCAGTGCTTACTCAGTAGTTCCATATATAATTGTCAATCCTTATTCTTCTGCAGCTTGCAGGTGAGGTTTAAGCGTCCTTAACGTGGCTGCTGCTGTTGCATTAGCCAGGAGATGATAAAGAATCTCTGGCTTATTTTGTTTGTATGTTCAAAATTAAAGATTTAGGGTGTAGCTGCCAAAGTCCATGTTTGTTCCTGGTCTGATGTTTCCATTCAAATCTAAACTTTGAAACTCAATCGATCTCCGTGGTAGAAGATGGGATATGATTTGAAAATTCCATGTGGTTGGTCAGTGATCTGTGTACTGGATAGCAGTTTTCTCGAGTGCAGTTTCTTTTCATGTCTTGAAGAGCTTATGCTACAATCAGCCTGTCTCTGATTACCTGGGGTGACTCTTTGAGTGTATTTATAAGGTCTAAAAAATGCTGATAAGCCCACATTTAAATACTGTGATGTAGTGATAAGTCTAAAAATGCACGTGTTAAATTGTACCTGTGCTGTGTTCACAGATCTCATTATCAGCCCTCTGATCCTGAGCATTTGACTTAAGATCTTAATGTTTTAAGAGTTACTTTGAATAAGGGGGTTGTCTGAAAAATAATTTGGTTTTAAATACTTGTCAGTGGGAATAATTGACCTTACTGTATGGAGTTGGCAGCTGCAGTTATAGCTTAAATGCAAGATGCTGCTTGCAGTATAAATAAACCTTTCCACTTTATTTTTAGAGTGGGAGTGGTGCAGTTATAATCAGCTTTTATGTGGTTTATGCTGTAGAAGAAAATTTATGTTTGGTTACGTTAGTGAATCTACAGTTGGAATGTGGAGTCTCTAATTACTCCACATCTCAGGTAGGATATACAAGCAAAAAATATTCATAGTCTCCCTTATGAAAAGATTTTTTTTTCTCTCTTTTTAAATTTAGTAACTGGCTAAGCAGTGGTTGGGTAAGTGTTCATCTAAAATTAGGTGGTGACATAAATCAACAGAAGCCAAGAAGTGTTTGTGTGGCTAATGCTGTAATCACACTGGTAGAGGTGATAGGAACTCTGAACCAACAGGTACGGTGTGGAGGTCGTGGTGAGTGTCCCTTGGAGCTGCCTTGCTCTGCTGCTGGCCGGGGCTGTCCCTGTTCTTCTCCAGTGCTGGCCCAGCAGTGCTCCCTGTGCCTTGCTTTGCCCCTCCCTGGGCCTTTTCCCTGGATCTGGTGTTGAATATGGATGGCAATTTTTTAATTTTTATTTTTAGTTTAACTTGGCATTTTGCACTAGCACAAAACGCTTCTGAATAACTCTGTTTAGGGGGAACAGAGTTTAAAAGAAATTCTATTTAAAGTGCCAAAGACATGTGCTGACCAAGAGACTCGGGCCCTGCAAGCTGATGGAGAGGGTTGATTGGAATGGGCTGGGCTGTCGGGTCTGCAGCTCCTGGGGGCTGACCAGGAGTACCCTGATCGATCCCTCTGATGTTTGATTAGTGTGTTTATTCTCTAAGGTCACATCAATAGACTGCCTGTACTCCTAACTAAGCACGCTGGCTTGCTCGTCACAAATGTGGGTTTCAGGGCAGGAAGGGAATGTGGAATTATTAAGAGACAAGGAGAAGATTTCAGAACAGTAACGAAGCAGGAGTTGGATGCCTGCAGGAGGGAAATGCTCAGTGTATGTGGAAAGAAAAGAAGGCATTAGTGTAAGAGCAGAGCAGGGCAGGAAATCCAACAGCTGTAATGTGCTGTGTACTGTACTTGGTGTGCGTTTTCCAAACTAATGTTATTTGTGATGTCATGGAAGTGCCTGGAAAAGGGGCTTTGCCTGTCTTGGGTGGATCTGTAGTGTGGAAACTGAATCTTGAATTACTCAGAAACCTCTAGAGTGTGTCTGAGCCCCTCCATACACACAATGTTACTGGCTTAACCTGTGGACAGGGGAAAAGGAGAGGCCTCCCCTCCTGAGCTTGTGCTGCTGGTTTCTCTTTGGTCTGAGGGTGCTCAGCATTTCATGCGTTTCCCAAGTGCAAATTGCCAAATTCAGCTGCTTCACCCCGACCTGAGAGTTCTGGCTGAGCACTGCAGTGTCCTTTCTGCCCCTGTGTCTGTAACTGGTCTGGTCCCAGCAGTCCCGAATTTCGTTGCATTCCAGCCCTAGTAGCAGAGTGTTCCCAGGAGATGGCACTTCCAGTAGCACATCTTTTCCCTGGCAAATGAAGGCCATGCTATGAGAGCCTTGTCTGCTGGCTTCATTTTTTAATTGCAATGCAATTTTACAGTTTTACTGTTCAGATAGGTCCTTGATAAAGAGGTTGCACAGGAAAGGAATTCTGGTGAAGCATTCCTGTGAGCTGTGCTCCATAACCCCCATCACACACAGTGATGTGCTTGGGCATGGCAGCCAGTGGGAAATCTCAGGAAGGGTTAATGTGAGGCTCTTCAGCTCTGCATTACAGGTCAGCCTAATGAAGGCCTCTCTGCTTGGGTTAGTGTGCTCTGGACTTGACCTAGCAAGCAGATCTTGATGTTCCTGACACAGGCTAATTGTATAACAACTGCTTTGGGATTAGGAGTTGAGAGTTGGGTAGCAAGGGTAAATTGATGGGAGCTATATTTTTTTCAAATTTTTCTTTCCTTCTGCCTCTTTGTAATCCATACTTTTTAAATTTTTTTTTTTTTTTGAATGAGGACCAAAGCTGCATACAGTGGTCTGGATGAAGCCATTAATCATCCATATTACATGGGAAAAGTTTGCATCATGGCATGCCTCTGTGATGTTTGCCTTTTTCTAGTAGTGACAGTGACTGCTGTTCTGTTGGTAATTTTTTCAGTAACCCCTTCGTATTTCTTTCCCCAGTAATTTCCTTCGTATTACACACGCCCTGAGCCAAGGGTGGGTGGCCTGGGCTCCTCCATGGCTACTGGGGACACTGCTGCAGAGGTAGAGATGTGGTGTGTGCCAGGCAGGGGGTGTAGGGACACCTTGTTCTCCTCACGAGCCCACTGCTCATCAGGCCAGCAGAGGTGTAAAGGCTGGTTGGTGACACACAGAATTCTGCTCATCATCACTGTCACAGGAAATGCTCGCGGTACCAGCCAGACAGATACTTGTCAAACCAGACCTACAGAAGAGAGCTCTGGTAACCTGCGTCACAGAAACAGTTTTTAGGTCAGTGTTGATACCTTGATTTGTGATTTGGTGGTAGAGGTGTGGGAATAGGAGCTGGAAGGTTCTGGAGAAATAGGTGAAACTCTTTTCCACACTTGAGGAGGCTCTCCTGAAGTGCTTTGGAGCCATGGGGAGAGAACAGTAATACCTGCAGTACTGAAACTCACTCTACAAAACACGGTCCAGCTCTGGGAAAAAGGGTCACATCTGAAGTCCTGGGGAGTGTGTCTTGAAGCAGAACACTTCAGAGCTCATCTCTCACTGTTCTAATCTCTCTGGGCACACAGTCGTTCAAGAGTAATCTTGCATTGCTGTGGCCAAACCGAATGCCTGTCCCGAGAGCTGGGGGACTCTGACTCGTGGGGAACAGGGGTGATGTTATGCCCAGTTTGTGGGAGCAGCCACAATGTCCAGCACAGGCTGCACAGGTCTGAGCTGTGGGACACGTGTGTGCCGAGACGTGAGTCTCTGTAGTGATATGAGCTTTGTCTGCATTTTTTAGTTGCCTTAAAAGAGTGAGGACATGAAATGATAAAGCTGGGATCAGTGGTAACCTGACAGTTCCTTTATTTTAAACCAGATACAGAGTTAACTTCTATCTCTGTAAACAGAAATAAAGTGCATTAAAATGAGGGAAAGCTTAAGGGGAGCATGAACTTGGGTAAGCAGAAGAATATCAAGAACACTTGGAAAAGCCTTTGGCTTGTGGTGATTGTTGAGGGGAAGGGGAATGGTTCCCATGTTTAATCGAGTTGCAATGTTCCAGGCAGTTGCTGTAAGGAAATGGTCTCTTGAGCCTGCGCCTTCCTTCCTTCGCTCTATTTACACGTCCAAGAGCTTGTCCCAGCCTGCTCGCAGGGAAACAGCAGCTTGTTGGCCTTGGCACCCTGCTCACAGCCTGCACTTCAGGGTCACTCAGCTCTGTTTGACTTTCACTGTACCAGGAGGATACATCTTGTTCAAGTGTTTTGCTGAACTCCAAATCTTGACTATTTAATGTAACGGCACAAATTTGTGAAGTATGAATTCTCTGGTTGACTGTCTGTCTTCGTGTTGAGGGATGCTCAGACACAGCACTTGAGAAAGGAGTCGGGGACTGAAACGGAGGTGAATTCCTGCTGTCATAAAACTGTGCTGAAACAAAATTTCCGTGTGGTCATGAGGTTGGGAGTCAGCTGGAGCCAGGTGGCATCAGTAATTAGTTCTTCTGCAGTTGTAAAGGGACATCAGTTTTGAGAAGTAGAAACCAGGAACAAACCCCAAACCTTGTACTTTATCTTGCTCTATAAAATGGTGTGGTTTCTCGTGACTGCCAAAGCACCGAGTGGTGACTTGGGGGCAAACTTGGTGAGTGTCCTTGACTGAGTCTGTTTTCCCTTTTTGCAGGGTTGGCGTGTTGGAGGACACCTTCACCTGTCTTGGTGTTTTGTGTGCCATTGTATTCTTTCCAATTGGGATTCTGTTCTGCCTTGCACTGAGGCAGAGAAGATGCCCTAACTGTGGGGCAGCTTTTGGCTGAGGGGCTGAACGTGGACGTGCTTACAGAAGCTACAACTGTTAGCGTACTCTTTCTAATGTAAATGTCATGTACAATCATTTTATTTGCTTCAGACCTGTTTTGTAAAGTGTGAAGGAATTTAGTCTCTTGCATGTAATTTAAACTTAATCTTTTATGAGCATGTGCATTGCAAAACATGAAAACCTGACTTGTTTTCCATGTTTAGTGGCACCTGTTGAAAACTAAATAAAACTGCTTTTCCTTTTGCAATCCTCAACTTGTGGCTGGATTATTAAGTATGTTACTGACATGTCTGATCCCATGTAGTCTGAAAGCAGAGTAGTAATCCTAGCCTGAACGAAGGATAAGTATTTGCCAGAATCCTTGTGATGATGATAAACCATGCTTTAAGGCTGTACATGTACATATTTGAGGGAAGTGTTGCAAGTGCTATGTGTGCTACCACTGTGCCAACAGCTCCTGTCCCCCACTGTAGGCACAAGTAATAGCACACAATCAGAGCCCTGTTTTAATTAGTGAGGGTTTTGCTTCGTGCAGGGCCTGGTGTTGGTTCACAGACAGCAGAACCTTCTGCCTGCAGCAGGAAGAGGTTGGGGCACTGCCAACCGTGAGCTGCCCCGAGTAAAGGCTTTTGCACCTTAGATTGTTTAATTCTCATACTGAATTGTTGGAAGTTCAGACAGGCTAGGTTGACTTGCCTCTGCTGTGCTTAGAAGATGGGCTCAGGTGTAAGTTGCCCCTCTGAAAAGCTGGTGGGGATGGGGGATGTTTATGCAGGGCTCTGGCAACCTGTCCTCAGCTTTGAACTTGGAAGGCAGGGTGAGAGGAGCCAGCACATGCTCATATACTATTTTTTGATATTAAGTAACTGAAAGGCATTTCACATGACTCGAATTCACTGTTTATGGTAGTAGAAGTAGGCACCACTAAACGAATGAGCCAGGGGATGCTGCAGGAAATGTGTTTGTGTGTAAACCAGAGTGATTTAGAGCAAGGATTAATCACGGGCAGCAGTCACAACACAGACTTCATAGCAGGTGGGAAATACCCGCTGAGCTGGGCAGTGGTGAAGCACCCACTGCTGATCCAGAATCAGTTCCTAGCATGCTAGGCTCATTTCTGGGGTGGTTATTACTGTAGGAAGAGGCTTTGGGACAAGCTGGCTCCACTGGACTTGCCCCATCTGAGCCTGGGGTAACAAACTGTTCAGCGCTGCTGTGGCTGGAGTTAAAAACTCAATTTCACTTAACTCAGCTACTGCACTGTGCCAGCACTCAGGCCTTTGCTCAGCTCCTTAACCAAAAATTTTCAACTTCAAGCTGTTTTCCTTTTGGGGAAGCTACAGTTATGGAGGAACTTCAAAGGCAGCTTTTTATATTGGCGTTTGAGAAAAAATCATGGCACTGCTTTATTATGACCTTTTATCAGACTTAAGTTTGACAACACTTTTTAAAGACAAAATTATCATTGAAGAATGTGTTGACAGTATGACATTAGACTGAAAATGAGTTTCTGTTGACACTTGAAATTTGTGTGTGAACATTAAGCAAGGCATTACAAGTTGTCTATTCTTAAGGGGATAAATATTTATTTATAACCTAAGGTATCTTTCTTACACAAAATAACATATAATCATTTATACAGGCAATTCTCTATTCTGGAATAAGGCAGTTGTTACATTGTTCTGTTTGAAAAAGAAAAAAATCACTGTTATCTTCTTTAGTAGGTGGCATATGCAGGCTTATATTCTAGAACTTACCATTGCAGCTTCCAAGTAATGAATGCCAAGGATTCTGTGAGCTATTACTTACACTGATTCACTAGAGTATCCAAACTATCTCCAGTATTTTCACAATTCCTACTACAAAAAAAGGCATACTGTAAAATCAAGCCCAAGTGCTCGAACGCTAGCCCAAAGCAATTACCTCATTAGAAACTATCGGTTTAAAAAACAGCAGAGCTCCATTCCAGTACGTGTCTATTGTACAGTAATTACATTTAAATAACTTTTTTCAGTAATTGTCACTGCTGGAAGTGGGTGTTGGTTAAATTGAAGCACTGGTGCGTGCCCCGCGTGCTCATCGGATGATCGGTGCCGATCTGTCGTTCGTTACTGTGGGTCTGAGCTTCACCGTTGCAAAGGGGTTTTCTCCACTGCAAAGAAGTGCATAAAGTTTACTTTTTACTTTAAAGGCTTGCAGCAACCCAACCCCGAGTTTACTCAGTCAGGTCCTTCACCCAAGCTGCTGTCGAACAGGGAGTTACGGTTCTGAGACTCGGGGATTCTGTGCTACTCTTAGTTTAACTTGAGTTTTTACAGCAAGGTTACATGCGAAGGATCACTTTTCAGTGATCTAAAAATTTGGGAAGTTAATGCCCAGTTACACGTGGACTTTTTTAAACAGCCCCCAGACTTCAAAGATTTTTGCTTTTAATCCTCAAAGTGAGTTAAAGAAAGGTTTAAGTCCTGCTCCCTGTCAAGCTGCTGGAGAAGAATGTTTTTCTGAGAAGGGCCTGTGTATTGTACTGCACTTGATGCCACTCTTGAGGAAAGTGCAACTAATTTTAGCCATATTGTTCTACCAGTGCCTGGGAAAGGTCACAGAGAAATTAATGATAAACGTCCTTATCTCCCCTTATAATCAATAAAATAAAAATAAGCCAATATAAAAACCAACACAACTAAATCAGTGTAAAAGTATTTTACCTTAGAAAAGGTGGTTTTATAATGCCATTCATGTCAGGTTTCTGTAAAAAAAAAAGGTATTTACATGAATTTAGAGAAATACCCCACAGGTGATCTCGTTGTCCTGCCAAGGGAAGGAGACCCTGTCATTAGTCTGTAATTATATGTATTAGTCCAGTTTGGTTTTAACACTTCAAATTTCAGTGCTGAACCAAAGCCTGTCAGGGTTTCCATTCCAGGCATGCTGTGTTTCAGGACCTCATTCAGCAGGTTCTTAACTCATGCTTGGCTTGTTATTCATATGAAATTGCTCAAGTACCTCAGTTGTAAATAGACTTAGACCTTAGAATTAGGCCTAATTAGCCCTTAAAATTAAGAAAATTGAACAAATGCCTGAATTAAATCTTACTGAACACCAATCCTCCTCAAAGCCATTTGAACTACTAAGTCTTTTTTTTTTTTTATAGCTGATACCACTGTGCATATTACTGTTTAGTGTAGCACAGCATGAATGATTTAACTGGCAAGAACCACTCCTCATCTTTCCTTCTTGAAATCCTGAGCTGCTTTTTCTGTGTATTCTGAAACAAAAATAAGATGCCTTGAATCATTTCCTGCTTCTGCATAGGAGGCCCAGTGAACAGACTGTTTTACACGTCTGTAAATCCTGTATGAGTGTACAAGCCAGCCCAGTATAATGTTGGGCTTATTTCCAAAGCCTATGGAGGCGTGGGGGTTGGGGACTTGCACAGAAGCAGGAAAGACAAGGAAGTTCTGCAAGAATGAAAATAAAGAGTGACTCTGGAACAAAACACTTGGTTGCCAAGTGCAGCATCTCTCCTCTGCAATTGTCCTAAGATGGGGTCACAGCAGCTGCTGTGAGTTAGGAGGTGCCTCAACAAAAGTGGTTATTGTTCTATACTCCAGGATTTCTAATTTATTTTAATTTTGCATTCCCTGTGGAAATTTAGATTATCAAAAAAGATGTATTTGTTTTCCACTCCTAGGAGCTATCAGTTTCCATTCTGGCTTCCAAAGAGATTGTGCTGCTCTCATTAGAGCTCTGCCGACTGACTGATCTGCCATTCCTCTTGGGTTTCTGGTTCAACAGGAATGTTAGTCCACAAGCCTTAAATTTATTCCAAAACCCCCCTGACCTGGTGCTACAAACCCAAACAACCCTTAAGGTGACTGTTCCTGAGGATGGAGTGACCACAGCAGCCCAGAGCAGGGATCCTGAGACCATTTCACACATTCCATAATTCTTTTAAGCTCTTTAGTCAGTCACCTGGTCCCAGGGCACGGAACTCTCCGTGCTGCATTGGCACCTTCCAAGGGCTTTGAGCATAATCACACTTGAAGGCCATGTTGATCCTGCAGGTCTCAGCAGCAAGGCACAGGGTAAGGGAGCCACTGTGTAAATTCTGACATGACACCATTACTAAGGCTCGTGGCTTCTTCATTCAAAAATGAAAACCACAAATACGTCAAAATATGGATGCTGGTTGTCAGAATCATTTTAGGAGTTCCCAGAGAGTTGTTTTGAAAGTGACTGAACACTAAGATTTAGATCATATTTCTTGATAATCATTTCATGCAGCAGAAAAGCTTCATTCCTCACAGAAAACACTGTCCCAGAAACACATCACTGCACAAGCTACACGCTTCCTACACCACCAGGCTCATTACTGAGAAATAAACCCACTTACTTGAATGTGGATTCAAATATAGCCTATTCAAATATATATGCTAATATTAAAACTGTTCTGGCTCCCCAGAAAAGTGCAAATCTTTTCCATAGGAATATTTATGTGGGAAAAAAAAAGATATCCCAAAACATGACTCAGAGTGAAGTTTACAGAAGTACACATTCTTATGCTGCTGTAAACCCCCTGTGCCCCACAGCTCTAAAATCACTGGAGATGATGGAT
Source organism: Gymnorhina tibicen (assembly GCA_013399875.1). NCBI lineage: Eukaryota > Metazoa > Chordata > Aves > Passeriformes > Artamidae > Gymnorhina > Gymnorhina tibicen. The sequence continues at coordinate 2,260,888 of VXAZ01009370.1, read as the reverse complement.
TTGTACTGCTTCCTGTGAGAATTTCTTTTCACGTTTCACAGATTCCATTGCTGAGAAGTTTTGCCGTGCAGAGTAAGTCTCCTGCTACTGTCAGCTACATCCCTGAACAATTCTTCTCCCTTCCTGTTAGGGTGCATGGATTGAAGTGCCACAGCCCCCGATACTCCCGAAGACAGCTCAGAGGGCTGAGGTCAAGCACGAGTAGGTCAGGTAGGAGACGCCAGGGCCCCGTCTGAGAGCCCCTCCGAGCAGGGTGGGACATTTGGGCTCCCCGCCCGGGCACTCACCGGGGCTGCCGGCTCCGCTCTGTCGGGGGGGCTTTTCCCAGCAGCGCCCTTGGCGGGCTCCGTCCGTCTGTCCGTCCGTCCGTCCGCCTGCGGAGCCCCCGCGTAGTCCGGCGGGGGGAGGACAACCTCCCCTTTGTCCACGAGGTTCACGGAGCTGACGCTGCGGATCGGCGCGGGGCTGCAAGACAGAACCCGGCACGAGCCCTTGTCAGGTGCCAGAGCCCGTCCCTCGCTGCTCTCAGCACCAGCAGAGCGCAGGAGTGCACGAGCTGGGAGTTAATAACGGGGCCCAGGGCCCTGGAGCTGCTCTGAGTTAGAGCTGCTCCTCGGGGCTGTGTGCAGCCATTCAAACAACGTAATTAAGGCATTGTGCTATACACTGCTGGAGTGCTTACTGTACATGTTACTGAACCTCGAAGAACATGAGCACAAAAATAACATTTTAAATAAATGTCAGTGAAGATCTGGGCATTTCTGCAAGTGCCACCCAAAATGTTACCTTGGCACTGGGGCAAAGGCTTTTTCTTCTGCTGATTCATCCAGTGGTCTGGTGTATGATGATGGAAACCATCCTTTTCTGTAATGGGAAAAGTCTTTTATATTATATAAAACTGGAAAGATCTTTCAAAATACAACAGTGGACAAAATAGTAGACTCAGCAAACAATGTAACTTTTGAAGAAACCAATTTCTGCTGATGCCAAATTAGTGTGTAAAACTAAATATGTGCAGAGATTTTCCTTAGAGAGAGACTCCAAGTCCCTAGTCAGTGACAGCCACTAAAAAAGGTGGAAAACCATTTACTAATGTCTGCTAACACAGTCGGGTGAGACACACTTTTACTTCACGTTCAAGGTGGGTAATATATTGATTATCTTACAGTCTGGTTGTGTCATGCTCCCCATAAAGCCAGCCATCCTTTTCCTCAGCCACCAGCAGGGTGATGATATCCCCCTGGGCAAAGCTGAGCAAGGTCTTGTTACTTCCAGCAGTGTGTGGGAAGATTGTCTTCACTTTTTGCCTTTTCATTATATTTAGTCCTGTGGCAACAGAAGTTGAACGTGATAAACTGGCATCATCTGAATTCTCTGTCAAAAAAAGAAAAAAAAAAAAACCAAAGAAAAATTAGACACACAGAAATAAATGCAATTAGTAATCAGAGAGGAAAAAAAAATAAAAGGAAAACTCAAATGCAAATCGAGTTCTAAGACTTTGTACTTAGACACCTCTCACTGCCAATATTTCTTATCACCATGAAGTTCTTAACTGCATGTGCCTTTATATGCACACACCCAGCATAATAAAATGGAACCAACAGGCATAAAAAGTTCTGTAAGTTTTAACTGGCTACTTTCTTCCTCTTTTGACATGAAAAGAACTAAACAATCCCAGCTGTAAAAGGCCTTTGAAAATTTTCCCTTCTAAAAAGAAAAGGAACTGTGTATAAAATCCCAACTTTCAAATGTGCCTCAGCACTCAGCTTCAGCATTGAGGAGACTTGCAGATACTTGGCACTTTCTAGACACCATATGTTTATCAGAAAAAAAATAAAGGAGGGCTTAAAACCGTGCGTTATTTGACTATACTAGGAAGAATTTTTTTAGGAAGAAATTTTTAAGGCAGAAAGGCTGGAATTTCTACTGCACATTGATTTCAGAGTCCTGCATTTCTTATGCTGTGATCCAGGCCTAGTTCTGTCCTATATCACAGGAAGGAAAAACATCAATATATTAGACACTTGGGAAGCAAATCTCACTAGGATTTTAAATTTCAGGAAAAGAAGTACAAGACCGTGTTCATTTTGCCCCCTGTGCATTCCTCCCTTACTGGAAACTTAAAGGAAACCAGAGTGAGACTGTCAGAGTGTTTATGGTTGTTTGTGTGCACTGAAACACTCAGATGTATCCTTTTCAAAATTATGGAATGCCTTCTGCTGATAACACTGGAAGCCATGAGAGCAGTTAAGTTGGGTTAATCAGTGACACACAGAAAGTATTAAAATAGAAACTACTTATCCTGACCTGCGTTTTACTGCAAACAATTCTCTGATGACACGTCTCTCCTGTTAGGTAAATTATATAAATCCTTTGTGAAGACCATTTCCTGCTCCTCTGTACATCCTGGAATTCACATCACTGTAGCAGGGGAGGAGCCCCGTGGTAATTCTGAACGCCACGGTCACACCCAGTTTGCAGGGGAGGGACACTCACCTGCTGAGTGATTTGCTTTTTCAGAAGGTGCTTTGGGAGCTGTTGCAGGATTGTTGAACATATCCACGAGCGGGCTGGTGTACGCCCTGCCCGCGGGAGCCGGGGGCACTTTGGATGCATTTTCCTGATGAGGATAAAAATCATTTCCAATCTGGAGTCACAAAAAACCCAGTATCACAATACTGAGGAGACAGCAATGACTTTTTTGCAAGACTAAATTCTAGAGAGCAATGCCTAAACATTCCTAAACGAAATACATTTAAACGTGACATAAACCCCACATATTCCTATGGAATTGCTGATTGACAGTTTGTAAGAGGCTTGATAAACACTTGCTAGTGGGAAGGCTGCAATAGCCTTTTTTCTGCAAATAGTATGATGATCTCCAGATTTTTCTTGTTTAGAAGTTTACTATAATCATTTAGAAACTCAACAACTGATGGTGACACAACATGCAAACCGGCAGAAATGAAAATTTCACCTGTACTCCACTAAGCTAATAATCATGAAGGGAAGAAGGAAAGAAAATAGAAAATAACGTTTTGCTTAAGTTTATCTTGAACTACTGAGTATGTAATTATTATTACTTAGAGACAACAATGCAGGAAATGGAATGGTTGGAACCAAAGTAGCCCTGAGGCTGAGCTCTGCAGGAGAAGCCCTGGGCACCCAGCTGAGAGCTGAGCCTTGTTTGGACACGTGCTTCTCCCTTTTATACTGCGTGTTTTTCCCACGGCAGAGCTTCAGTTTAATGATTCTGCTTCCATCCCCAATCCCAGTCTGTTCCAGCTGAGATACGCTATGGACCCCACCCCATCCCAAATGCTGAGGTCCAACAGAACCTCAGGAAGCCACTCCACGCCCACGAGGAACAACGTACCAGGGTGTTTCTCTTCACCATCGGCGAGGGCTGCGGCGTTCCCGACACCGGCGTGGAGCCGGGGGTCCTGATCTCATCGATCATCATCCTGACCTTTTCAGGCACCTTGGTGGCATCGCTACAGATCTCCTCCCACCCAGGCAGCTTGGATTTTAGGAAGTCCGCACACTGCATCCGAGTTAAAAGAGGCTTGTCAAAGACAGGCTTCTTCATCAGATTGCACAAACCTACTGAAACCTTCACGATACCGAGATGTTTACACCAGCAAAATGGAAGTATTTTCTAAGATTCTTCTAAGGAATACCTCTCTGAAACAAATAACGTGTTGTAAAAACAACTCTTTTGCAGGGTCAGGTAATGGAAGTACCTGATCAGTCCATGTATTTTTTTCTTAATACATGATTTTTAAAAAATCACAGTAACCTTTGATTTTTGCTACAATACACTTCACAGAATAGTGTATTGTAAACATTTCCTATGAACTGATCACAGCATTCGTCTGGCACTCCAGTCCTCTTTAGCTCTTTCTGGCAGTCTGGTCTACATGCTGGAGGAAACACTCAACATCTCCTGTGTGCCTGCATTTCAGGAGTTTCATTTCTGTTTATGCTCACACCACTGACCTGAACGTGGTAGAAGTGCATGTGCTGGGTAAAGCTGCAGTGCTTGTCAACCAGAAAACAGAACCTTCTTTTCTCTTCAAGTAGAGCTTCTCTGCAGCCTTCTGCAATAAACCTCTGAATATCACTTTGTCGAGAGCTCACGGTTTCCAAATACTGAGGGGAAAAAGGGAAAAAAAGAATCACATAGAGCCTCTGAGTTGTATTTGATGCTATATCCAATTAGTTAAGTAAGCTCTAAAAGCCTTAGAAAAAGCTTTTGGAAAGACAGGATGGGATAGGGTAGCTCTACTTCTAAGTCCCTCTCTTTTCCTGCACACATCTGACTTCCCTGATCTCATCAGGTAAATGTGTATTGTCCCTACAGGCAATCACCAGCCTGTTTAGGGTTTGTGAGGGGGGTGTGTGTGGTGTGTGTTCAAATTAGACTAATGACCTTTGTCTGCTCCACTGCAGCTGCATTTATTCACACAAAGCTGTGATGAATCTCTACTTCATTTAGGAAGGGGGGGGAAAAATGAGTTACTAAAAAGACTAAACTATATTTATCTGAGATTACAAGGATTCATGGCTAAACTGTGATTAAATGCTAATCCTTGAACTCTCAGACCCAGAACCTTAAAAAAATCCTCAACTCATAAGAATGCAGGTTAAAAAACAGGCAGTAAGAAATAGGAGCTACTGTTACCTATGTTTACTATACTGTGTTTATACACAAAGCTTTATTTGAAAATTAAAATAGAAAGATAAGGAGAACAAAATATGTAAGCCAGCAGGGAGTACAAGTGTCATGCAAATAAAAATATCAATGGCAAGTATTTTCAGAGAGACTCATGACAATGAGAATCTGATTTACTAATTTTAAAAGAGTTTCTTTTCAGTGTCTTGCCATTTCGGATTTCACCTCAAGATGGCAATGCTGGATTAAGGGCAGTAGGAAAGGCAATAACACAAGCTGGCACTGCCTCTACTTAGGGAAATTACTCTATAGCAAATCTCTACTGAATTCGCATGGTTTAGCTGGCTCCCTGTGTAAAGCTCAGCATAAAGGTGTAGTTACAGAGGTACTTCAAAATAAATCAGTTATTGGTCAAGGGGTGAAATCCAGGAACCAGAGCAGGAGTCTCTGAATCTCACAGTGGGGCAGTGAGAGCTCACTGGCAGCTGCAGTACAAACTCTGGGAGTGCCTTTGATACAAACCAGCTTTGAGGAACCACTGACATTTTCTGGTGACCAGTTCTCGTACAGAGAAGGAAACAAGGAAGAGACAACGCACTGACCTCCATTTCTTTATGCTCGTACTTCGTTACATTTCGTGCTCCTTGGCTTTTCCTTCTGATTTTTTTCAGCTCAGCCTGAGACTTCTCTAAAGAATCCAGTTTGCTTCTGTGTTCAGTTTGGTACCTTTTTAAAGTTGCCTGCAACCAAAGCATTTACAACATCTCATAATGCACTCAGCCCTGTAGCTGGGGAAGGGACTAAAAAGCATTACTGTGATCTCTCAGATCTCTCTCACACACCAAAGGAGTTCAGCAACTGCTGTGGTTTTAAGGAGCTATGAAGTCATACAGGGGTTCCCCTTTTAACTTAAATTAAGCATGAAAATTTTGGCCATCTTTATATATCTAAAGTTCATTTCTATTAAAGCTCATATCAATTAATTAAATCTTGGGAAACAAGGTCTAAAGAAATTCTTTGACTAGCAATAGACAAATAAAATAGGAGTTTTAGAATTGAATGTACTTACAGTCATGTATTTTACATCCAGGTCTGTTTTCTTCTCCAGTTCAGATATAATTTCCTTATGAAATTTTTTGAACTTTAAAAACAAATGAATTAAAGGTTATTAAAAATTGGCAAAAGTAATTTTTAATTTCACAATCAAAATGAATTAGAAGAAATAATTTAACTTACACTCTCCTCTAGACTGTCATTAAGTTTCTTGTGTGTTCTTGAGATTTCTACCAGAACTTGGCCTGTTGATAAACATACAACCATATTGGTTTCTTTCGTAGACTTCTGAAGTTAGTTAGCAAAGAGCAGTAATAAAATACATTTAACTAATATACTCATTAATGGTTATATTTAAGAGGGATAGGAAATGTCTTGCTGTTGCTCATCACAGCAGCTGAAATAAATAAATCACTCTGGCCACAGACAAACCAAGCAGTTCATAAGTGACAGAAGAATAACTAATCATGCATTGTTATGCAAAAGGGACATGGAGTGCCAGACAAAATAAATACTTCCTTCTCTCCAGAATAGCTCCTGTTGGTTTAGTAACAGCCTCTTTTCGTGCCAAGTCAGACAATAGCACACAAGTTGTTACTACCCAAAGAGCTGCTATCCATTTCTTAGTCTGAAAATTCAACTTCAATGTTGATTAACTTACTGCACCTTCAGAGTCAACAAAGCAACCTTTCAGTTCCCTGGCAGCAGCCCTGCTAAACCAGACCTGATCCACACCTGAATTCCCACCTGTCCGGCATTAACCAAGGACCCAGGCAGAGCAGATCCCTCAGCATCCTCACAGCAGGCCCTGAATATCCCCTTCTGCTGCTGCCTTCCAGCACAAGCTTGCACAGCTCACTCTGAACCGTGAGCAGCTGAAAGCTGAGCTGTTCCATTTTGCTTTAGGAGGTCAAAGAGGAAACATCCCTCAGTCCTTTGGGTGTGGTTGTACGTGCAGAGCAGCGTAAGCTGCGGGCTGGTGCTGCCCCGCCTGCAGGCAGCCACATCACCCTGCCTGCTGCTCAGGGCCACATCAGCCCCGCTGCCTTCCGTGCCCTGGCACGGGCACACCGAGCGAGGGCCAGCCCTGTCTGGGAGATTGCAACACGCTGCCGAGGGGAGCAGCTGGAAGGGCCGGGTTTGATTTCACCCAAATCAGACCAGTCCGGTGGTGCCAGCTCCCCACCGGGAGCCGCTCCCAAAACTGCGGTGCCGGGGCCACGATCGGCCCCACAAACTGGGCTGCACGTGGAAGCCTTGACTGGAGATGTGCTCTCCTGGCACCCCATCCGCATGGCAGGGCTGGCAGGTCCAGTCCCACCGCTGGTTCCCTGGCACGCCTCCTGCAGTGATCCTGGTATCCCTCACTCACCCCTGCGGCTGGCCCACCTGGATTTGCCACACAGGTGCCTGCGGCTGTGCTGTCCTCATGCACAGGCACGGCTGCAGAGTGGCCACAGTTCTGTAATTCCTGCACAGCACTGGCAGTCACTGCGTGGGACTGTGTGTCCCTCCTATTTAACATCTGATGCAATTCTGGTTTCCTTTTTTCGAGTTCAAAAAGAAAAAAAGGATGCATTAACTGCTCGACACGCCAGATGTTTTCTGCCATCCATATTCTTTGAGAACTCCTGAGTTAGTCAGCAAAGACTTACATCCTAAAGTGCTTCAGATCCTTCAGCTGCTCAGAAAAACTCCCAAAAGATGCCCACAATTAAAAAATTTGGCTCAATAAATGAATGATAGAACTCTTGATGAGAACCTTCTCATCTTCTCCTTCCAAGCCCATGTCCCCGTAGTGCAGGGTGGTGATTTGGTAACCTCACACAAGGCAGAAGCATTCCCATAGTGCCTGAATATGTGTTACCACCTTTCTCCCTTCTGATTCGTCATTCTCCAGTTACCTCATCTCAAAATCCTAGTTTCTTTGAAATGAGAACCACGTCTCCTGTGAAGCGGTGTGACGCAGCAGATCTTCAACTAAATGGTATAAAATGTGGGTCTGCATTGTTGTTTATGGGGACACATCAGGTGGTACAGGAAGGAACATGCGTGTCTCTCCTGGCTTTTCAGGATTCCCTCTTCGTGCTCCAGTGCCCACCCCCACCTCTCTTTGCACAACACACTGCAGGACACTTAGAGGAAAGAATCAGAATACAATGAGAACAGATAACCCCTTGACCAGCAAGAAAAGGAATTCACAGTCAGGATGGAGATGGCAGAGACAGAGGAGTGCTTTATTTTTTTTTAAAATAGGTATAGTTTTTCTGAGTTCTGTACAGCCCACAGAGTACTGTGCTTTCTCTGTCCGTATTTAAAGTTGCTGGTGACTTCAGCAATATAAATACTATGAGAAGTGAGAGGTGCTTAGTTGCTCATGTGCAATAGAAAAGTAAATACAATTAGTTACACAAACACTTGAAGTAACGGAGGTGAGCAGTGTTATTTTAAGGCTCCAGAAGTGAAGGCACTTTAGTCCCTACTGTTTCTGTTTCACCAACTCAACTTAGAAGATACATTTTAGACTGTAATGGGCTTTTAAAGTTAGAAGAGTTTTGTGAGTACTCATCTACAAAATGCTGTGAAGAGAAAGCAGGAAAAAATATCAAGAAATACAAATAAAATTACAAAGTTTGTTTGGTTTTACGTACACAGGCTAGAAAGCTGTTTGGGAAGTTACAGAAATGCAGCGTGAGAACTGGATTGGCCCTCAATATAATTACCCTTAGAGATTTCTGTGCTTCTAAAACCAACTTCTCCTCCCTCTGTGTAAAAACCCCGCTCGCAGCAGCGGCTGCCAAGGCAGAGCGCACTGAGCTAATCCTTGGCAGCGCCGCCGCGGCCAACGCCAGCGTTCCGAGCCCCGACAGACATCCAACAACGCCGGGCATTGACTCAGCTCCCGGGGGGACCACCCTCCCTCCCTGCCCGCCTGCCTCCATGAAACACCCATTCACCTGGGGCGGCGCGAGTGGAAAACCTGACGCGCGCGCGGGGTTATTTTTGTCCCGCGCTCGCCGCAGCCTTCCAGCCTTTCGGCTTTGGGTGCTTTGCTTGGAAACAGGTTTTTTCATCTCTGCCGCAAAAAAAATACTGCCAAAACATGTCCTGAAGAGAACCTTGGAAAACTACGCTTCCTTCTAAATGGTTTGTGCTGGGTTATTTCACGAGTTTATTTCAGAGTGTTCCAGAACACTTTTAAGCGGTGTGTTCAGATGTCAGCGACTGTGTCCCTGACTGCATTTTCTTTTCCTCTCAGCCAGAGACTCCCTGTACTGTGTGCATGAGGAAAAAGTCATATTTATACTTATGTATATATCCTTTATACTGGGATCTCCTCCCTGGCACCGGGAATCCACGGGCACTGCGTGTACCGGCTCACCCATTTCATTCCCCCTCTCAAAACGGTGATTCAAAACATGAAAAGAACCCATCCATAGTAACCACACTCTGATCAATTAAGATTTAAATTATAGATCAGATTCTGCACTTTGAATAAATAGAGAGCATTTTTGAAGGGAACATATACCATGTTTCCTTACTGCCAGTTTAAGATAATGGGTTAGCCACATTTAGATGGTTCTCCTGAATTAATTTATACAAGGAGACAAGTGTTTGTAGAAGACTAATCCAGGAAAGACAAAACAACCCCTAGCCTACAGGGAACAGTGTCCAAGTAGAATGGAAATTGACCAACTTCAATATAACATTTGAATTTTAATCACCATGGTGAATTATAGAATAGCTCTAAGAAAGACAGTGGATTACTCTGGATTAATAGCAGCATAACCTAAGGCCAGGCTCTTGCAAAAAGGTACAGAAAACTACTTAAGGTAAAGACAAACATGTATTTCTCACGTCAATTAAAATATTCCACTGTATTTTAAAGCTGCTTGTGATCAGGGTTTAAATATGAGAGCTCATAATACCTGATAACCAAATATTAACCTTGTCATCATTTACTGGCAAACCCCAAACCTATCAAACATAATGGCATGACCAGAGCACATAACAGGCCACTTAAGTCCAATTTGTGGCAGCCATCCTGTAAACTTGAACCAGTTTTAGGCATCATATTATGCAATGAATTAATAAACCCAAACCCCTGGTCTTGATGATAAACATAACTATTAAAATAGTTGTCTTTCAAAGATACTTGTTTTCTGCTTTCCATCCCCCCACAGCCTGAACATGAAATCTTCGTGACTAAATAAAGTAGGTGTACATTAAATATTCACACCTTGTTTTAGAAAACAAAGAAGTAGTTGTAGATGTTCACAGATACTTGCTCTGATATTTTGCCCTTACCTTAGAGGTGCACTGCAGGGAAGGGAAACAACAATCTCTTTCAGAAGAGGATTTTGGGGGAACATCTCAAATATCTTAAATGACTTAAAAATGAACCATTTCTCATATGCAGTTCTTGAAACCACGTCTCATAATACAGCTATAATCTGATATAGGACCATGAACAGTAATGGTTCCATGGTAAATTTATTTCAGTTTCAAATCGATTCAGTGCACACACAGAAAGATCTTTTAAGCTGAAACTTCAGGAATTTGTGGAATACTTTTAAGCTTAAGCAAGGCTGTTGGTTGTATCTGTATTTTCTACTGAGAAAGTAATACAGACTGGAATTCCATTAATGATATTGGTTTTGTTAAAAAACAAAACAAAACAAAACAAACCCATGAGCCCGAAGGGTGCAAAAGTCATTTCTCCATACTCAGCATCCCCTGAGCAAGAAGACATCCTTGAAAAGCTGTCTTCCCAGGAGAGGAAAACCAAGGAAAGCAATTTCTATCAGAAATACCCATTGTAAGGCCAGAACTTCTGCAGCAGTTACACTTCAACCTCACTGTTTGCACTGGCTGATTGTTCAGGTTATTTACCTTTTCACCTTGTGTTGACTGTTCTTGAGAAGTTCAAAAGAATTTGTTCAAGTTGGAAACAAAAATGGAACTCAATCAATAGAGTTCTGTCATAGAAACAAGTATCAACAGCTACCAACAAAATCACTTAAACTTTTAAAATACCAAATAGCTACCTTAGAATCAATAAAGGTAGTAATTGCATCATCTTACTTGAAATATACTTCAATTTTGTTTTATTTAGAGGAGGTTGCTCTTGAAAAAATTCAAGTCTCTAAATAGTGTGACTTTCTTAGATGTCTGGGAACAGGCAAAATGCTTAATTATGTCACTCATTTACCTCCTGTTGTCCTGTTTTGTATTCAGGGCAGGATGATTAACTTTGTGTCTTAGAGATGAAGCCACATAGTTATTTATATTAAACAAGAGAATGAAAGGCTGAGTCAAAGCTGCACATGGAGACAGGATAGTCCAAGTGTGTTATTAGATGCTATTGCTGGCGAGGTGCTCTTTCCTCCAAGTCACCCTCTGCCCAGAAAAAAGGCATTTATGACATGGGAAAGTCAGAAACAAAGTCCTTTGAAAGCAGTAGCCCCCAGGAGGTAGTAAAATAGGAAGTTTCAAAGGAATACAGCATAACAAATAAATATGAGTGAACAAAACATCTGCTAAGCTTCAAACGTGTTAAATTTATCATTCTGTGATAGGAAGGATTTAACTGTGCAACAGATGCTTTAAAGAAACCAAAAAGCCTTAATGGAATTTAACGTGAAGGAAGAAAATCATAAAGAAGGATAAAATAATGCAACACTTGCCCAGCTCTAACTGCACTTTCCTTCTGATAGAATTTTTCCAGAATGCTTTGACACACTCCCCCCATCTGTAGAATTCCTAGTAATATGCACATAAATCAACAGGACTAGGTCAAGTCTGCCTTTCCTTGCTGCATGAGCGAACATGGAATAGGAAGTCAGGAGTAAATCTCCCCGTAGTTCATTTTACAAAGTGGCATTGACACATGACCATTCTGTGCCATTTTGTGAAGGTGACTGCAGAAGGTGAAGGGGAGGAGAAAAAAAAAAGAATAAAGCCTACAATCAAGAAAAGGGGAACAGATTTTAAAGCACAATAAAGTGTTTTAAGTCCACTCCACATGCTAGATATAGTGCCCTGAGGCAGCTAGAACCATACATAAATAAAATCTGCAAATAAAATAAAAATACAAGCAAGGAGAACTTCACATTCTAAATGGCATTCTGAGATTCATTTTAAAATATGCAGAGTTCTCATTAAGGCTGTGAACAACAGAAATGTTTCTGCGATATAGCAAGCAAGTAAGTTAGTTAATTTAAAACAGATTAAGGGTTAAGGGAAATGAATAATTACTTTGCAGTCTCATTGATACAGAAGACATAAACAGTCCTGCACGATGCCTAAGTACTCCTAAGTATCTTGCCTCCATGTGCAGACAAGGCCAGTAAGGAATAAACAGGATTGTGCAGGACACTGTTGCTAATTTTGTGAATCAGGCACTGATGGTGTTTGAAGCGATGAACGCCCAGTGCTCCCCTTGCTCCCCCTCTGCACCTCACTGCTCTGTTCCCCGTGTGGCTCCAGAGGGAAGAATGTGTTCTAGCCCATGCTGACTTCCTGTGTGTCTTTGACCACAATCAAATTTTCTATCTGCTTCAAGTGCAAAAAACCCAAACAACCCAACCCAAAAAAGCCTAAAACTTTGCCCTCTGTTTTTATCCAGTCAAATTATTTCTTTCCAGCCATATCACAGCCAGCACACTTGGCTAGGAGTCCACACCTGCTTCCCCCAGCACAGAGAACTTTCTAGGCACAACGTGCATCTGCTGGACCAAAGGGGACTTCTGGCATTTTACTTTCACACTGAGTTCTGGCCTTCCCAAATATTACCTTTATTTTGCAACCACACATTCTCCTGCACACGTATAACCCCCCCAATACAGGTCTGTATCTCACTGCCACCTTCTTGGCCATGCTCTCTTGAGCACTTCCCTCTCATTAGGTTACCCATTGCTCTCAGCACGGGGAGTGGAGTCAAAGAATCCTCTTAGCCAAAGATCCTCTTCCCATTTCATAATTAGACAAACAATGAAGGGATAGGGCACAGTTCATTTCTCCTCTAGCAGCCTAGCACCTCTCATGATACCGTTTCCTTTCGTAGTCCGGGATCAAACCTTTTTGTGTAGACAGCACAGACACCTTTTTCTTGGCCTAAAACTTCATTGATGATTACGTGAAATAGCGTAGGACCACATAACGAAGGGCTTTCCCAGTACATAAGACAGAGTTTAAATACTTGAACTAAAATTATTATTTTTCTTTAAAACTTTGGGATGTTTAACTACTAAAAGAGACAGAATACTCCTCAGCTCTTTATACCGTAGAAAGTCTGTGCCTGTTTATAAGCCATATTCAGTTAAACCCAAGGATCAACTTGCTTTTTAAATATACTTTACTAAGACTAAAATTAATGCCAAATTCTTTCAGCTGGACGCAGGTGATTTTAGAAAGTACTACACAATTCATACCATGCTATAAAGCAGGCAGTGAACTTCTAATTCATTAGCTATTCCCACATGAGGCCCAGACAAGAGTGAATACTTATCAGATTAACAAGAACATTACGATTTCCAGTTACTCTGAGTTTGTTCTTGGGGTGATGCTCCTATTTTCCTGTTTTAAATGGAACAAAAACATTAGCTCACATTGTATTCTAAAGAAGAATGAGACTTTACTGCAGATTCAGCAATGTTCAGTCTGCAGTCTAGTTCCCCCATTTCTCCCAAGATGTTTTGATCTCTTAGTCAAAAAAATTCAGAGATTAGAAGTTTTTTTAAACATACTATATCATTGAACAGATGTTAATTAACATGAAATATTCAGCTTGTCTCAGATGATTGGCAAGCACAGAAACGAAATTTTAATGTTAAAAAAAGGAAAGGAAAGGCATATGCCATGTAAATAATGCATGAAAAATTACAAACTTGTTTTTCCACCTGTTACTCCATTACTAATACATATGAAGTCTGCTGGAGGCATTTTTTTTTACCCAAACATATAAACCCACAATATATTAAGATTTGTATGTCAGAGACTCATCTTTCAGAGGGCCTTGGATATACCACAGCTTTTCATACCTGAGCTGCAATGATGTGCAGTGACTCGTAATCTTCACACAAGTCAGGTGAAAAGAAAATAAGTTACAATACAGCCACAAGCCTGAACTTGCCTGGATGAAACCCTGCTGGTTTTAGGCAGATTAGTTAAGGAAGATCATACAAGAGAGCTAATGTCTGTTTTACAGCAGGACTGGAACAAACAAATCATGCTAACCAGCAAAAACTGAAGTTTTTATGCGTTTCCAGTACCAGAGAGGGCAAATATTTTAAGTCATCATTATAAACGTTACATGAAATGCAATAAACCACAAGGAACCACTGCAACTTTCATCACAGCACTTTGGAACTGCCACTGAGTTTCACAGCCTTAGCAGTGTCCAAAAAAAACCCCAAACCAAAAAACCCCACACCCAAACTGAGTCGAAAGTTTTGATAAAAGTCTCTTTCTCAGAAGTCCAAGACAATTGGTTTTGGTTCCCTGCCCTGCCCCCTGGGACTGTTAGTGACATCTACAATGGACACTGGATTATTCTTCTGTTGAGACATAGTTCAGCAGGAAGAGCTGACTGTACAGACTATATATAGGTGACTTTCACTACAGGATTTACAAGCCAGTTACAAATATGGCCTTATTTTCTTCACCAAGTTGTCATTTACTTTCCATTTTTTTCTCTCACAATCAAGTACATTTCCTTGACACTCTGAGGCTTATTCCACCTGGGGCTGGTGGCGAGGAAAGGCTGCGGTTGCTCAGCATCCTGAGCTTAGAGATGTGAGGGAGAACAAGCTCCTGCCCTGAACGGGCCCCTGGTGATGGGGTCAGAACTGGGGGGAGCACACCTGTGTGCACACAGAGGGCCAGGAATTACTCTAGCCACAACCTAGGAAACATTGCACGGCCACTCAGGTGAGGTGCAGGGCGTCCTTCCCACTGCAGGATGAAAGATGCGTGTGAGGCCCGAGTGAAATTTATGTGTTCCAGCACAGTGAGAAATTCCTTAAGGATTCCCCTCACTATTTTCTCAGGCCTTTGAGGCACGGCATAAATAGCACAGCACGGAGATACCACGTCTCACTCACGGCAGGTGTTTGGAACGTGTATTTTCCCTGGAGGGTGTGTGCTCAGCAGTGCCATTACGGGTTTCTGTGCTGGAGCCCAGAGCCGTGGCACACGTGGCTCCTCCAGCTGCAGGTGCCAAGGCACCTGTGCTGCTGCCATCGCCCCCACACCGCGTCACACAACCACCCTGGGCAGGTCAGGGCTACAGGCTGCAGGAGTGTCACTCCCTATCTTATGGCTGACTGAAACCAGGAGAATCAGCTTCAGCTTATAGGGTGCTCTAAGGCTGGGGCAGGTGGGGAATAAAATATTAAAACTGACTGAAAAATAGAACCTAATATCTCACTTAACATGAAAAAATAGCTGGAAAAATATCACTGAAATCCTGTGAATATCTGTCTTCTTTCCTTCCCTGGTGTTACTGTAATCGATACCAAAGGCCTTGTGTATTTTCATATTCTGTTTCCTCCCATCAGCCATTTCTAGAACCAGAAAATTTGTAACTTATCTGGAAGTCTTCATAACAAAATCTACAATATAACTGTATACAGAACAAACTTGTTTTGGATAGCTCTTTAAGAACAAACTGCAGTATTCATTTTTAGACACATTCTTTGTGCTCGGTAACAAACCCACCTCTTGCTCACTGTGTTTTGTGAAAGTGTCATTTCTGGTTTATATCCTATCAGGGAAATATTACAGAACTTACACCCAAGGCTGGCTCATCTCCTTCCACCTTTCTTATAGCAGACAAACCCAGAATGTTACTGTGAAACTGGAAGATACAAAACCTTATTCCCGTAAAAACCCACAAATACTTTATATTTCCCTTCCAAGACACCTCTCTCTCTGTGTAGTTTCCTTTTAGAGCACAGGAACAGAGTGGCTTCTTCAAATGAAATTCCATTATAAATAGAGTAGAAGACGCTTTTATTAATGCTCCATAGGAAAAGCTGGCCTGATTCTAACTACTTCAACTGCAGCCTCTAAGCTGCTTTCCCAGAAGTTTCCACCAGATGAGGTGCTAAAGGTTCTGTAGCTGCTGGCACAATTCACTTTTCTTTCTATCCAGCACGCTCTCTTCCAAAGGCAGCACACTGATTCCACAGAGGGGGTGACTCGGATGCACTGAGGTGGGCAAGGTGACAGAGCTCTGCTCTTCAGCCGAAAGGAGCCGGGGAAGGAAGAGTGCAAGGTGTCATCTTTCTGAGTGAAATAGGATTCCAGCTGACAGGGTCAATGTATGTGTGTTCAAGTGAGCCAGCAACTCTCCCCTCTCCCTTTTTTTTTTTTTAAAAAAAAAGAAAGTAGCGCTAGCTACATTCATCCTAAGCCATGGAATTTTCTCTTTTTTGCTTGGTTTTCTCACTAGTGAGAGTGACACAAGTGCTATATCCCAGAATTAAAACCAGAGAGCTATAGTTCTGATAAGTACCCAATCAAGTGGCAATTTTGCTTACTAAACAGGAAGAAAAGAGACATTTTTTAATAATAAATACTTGCAAGATAATATTTTAAAAAGAAAGTACTGCTTTACATTACGGTCTGATTAGAAATTTATCAGCAAGTAGATACATCCTTTTTTCAGCAAAATTAGAATTTTCCAATTTAGTTCCAAAATTTTTTCTGTATGAGTTGAGCACTTAAAGCTCACAGTTTTCTGATACAGAAAATCTCTCATTTCTGGAAATAATGAGGAGGGAGAAAAGCCCACAGGGTTTCTCTTAGTTGCAAAGCTGAAATCAAGTGGTTTTCACTAAAAAAAAAAAAATCACAGCCCTCTACAAATTGAACCTCACACTGCTGATTCTATCAGTATTAAATGTACATGATTATCAAATGGTTAATTGTTAGTTTGCTCTACAAAAAGCTAGAAAACAGTTACCAGAGGATCTCTGTGAGCCTCTTAGATGTCACTCAAGAACTCTGACTTACAAACTTGACAGAGATCCATAAGAAATGACAACTCTTGGATAAACTGCAGGTCTGTTCATCGACCACCACTAGTTTATTCTGACTGATGGTTTATCAGCCTTGACTCTCAAACTAACATGCAGTTACCCCAATACAGACACTTGCCTGCCTGCAGAGGAGTATAAAGGCTCTCAAAAGAAGAGAACATGGATATAGAGAACTCCTACTTCGTTGTTCATATCACAGAATTCCTGCAATCAATCTCTCACTATGTAAAATAAAGTGGAATTACTGTACCACAAGATTTTGTATTTGACAAAACACGACAAAGTTGTGGAGACCTTTAAAATTACACCACTAGATGGGCAAAAGTGTTTTGTGAATGTGTTCAAATCCTGTATTTTAACCTGAAGAACAGTCTGTTCTTTTGTGCTTGAGAGGAACATCAAGTTCAGGGCTCACCCTCTGTCAGGAAAGAATTCCACTTCCTCTGTGCACCATGAGAAGTTCTGGGGTTTTCTCCCTGCCTCTCTCTATCTTGTGACTGCCACTACAAAGAGCAACCTTTTACTTCAATACTTGCTTCTCTAGATTATCTGTAGCAGTTTTTAACCAAAAAAATTCTTCTGAAAGGAACCCAAATTTTCCGAAATTCTTAACATTTTAGACTGCAGATGAGCATAAGCTCTTGCATACCTGCTTCTAATTAAGTTTTAACACAATGCAACTATAAAACAAGCCCATAAACCAGAGTAATCTTTAAATAAATGATCAGTCTTGGTTAGATTAGGGAAGAGACTTTGTCTCCTCTGATTGTCCTATTAACACACTGACCTGCAGTTCAGTTCCACTGATCGAAACCACGCAATACAGTATTTTCCTTTCTTCCTCTATTTTGACAAGCAATTAACAGTTTACACTCCTCAGCTCTTGAGCAACGAGCTCTGGGTACAGACCCACCATGTAATTGTGGGTGACTGCTGTAGATACCGTTGCTACACAACAAACTAAGTGGGACTTTCCACCCACAATATAAAATGAGATGTAGCTACAATAGCTGGCAGGTGCTGGAGAAGACAGCTGGGCAGACACGAGAAGCAGTATTCCACAGGCAAGCAGGAAATAACTTCCCGATTCCTTGTGCAAGTGAAGGCTACAGAGACAGCCCGTGCTACTAGAGGAGATTTTATTTAAATTATAAGCACTAAAAATCGACGTGACGGAGCCTCACAAGCCTTTGTGTTTTGAGAAAAACAATTAGCAGCACGTGAAAGTTACTATTTTAACACCGTGGTGAAGTGTCCATGTGAAATTGGTTTTAGTGCATTATTGAAACACAGGGTTTTATTGTGCTGGTGTGGTATGCTGAAATTTGAATAGTATGAAAGCTTAACATTTTTAGACATGCAGTTTCTTGTTTTCTATCTCTTCTTCCTAGAGGGATTTCCAAAAGGTGCCTAGGAAAAAAGGTATGCAAATTTCGTATTGCAGAATAGCCTGAACCACATGAATTCAGGTTGTGTTCTTTAAATGCTCATAGCCAAGTCTGAGGGACTACAAGCTCAAAAATTTAGGGAAATATGAAATTAGAAAGAATGTTGACTCAATCAACTCATACCTTATTCATGAGGACTGTGTTATGACTGCAGTACATTCTTCCACTTCCTCAATTTGCTTAAGTTATTCTGTATTAAAATGATTCAGAGACCTTCAACCAGACTTGAAAGATAGAGATACTTAGTACAAAAGCTCTGAATCAGCTGGAATATCCAGATTTCCTTTTCATTCTCGTTTCCCTCTTCTGCTCCAACCTCATTCAACAGAAGAAAGCATTTTCTGGCTTGATTTTTACAGGATTTTTTTCCCCATGACTTCTCCAGCCTCTCTGCTTTCTACCCTCTACTTTAAATAAAATCTCCTTTATGTCTAGTGCGATTCTCTCCCTGCTGCGGGGCCGGTGTCCATTTTACTGTCTCACCTCAGAAGTTCAGGTTCTGTGTTTCCTTACGAGAAGGAGGGACTGGCTGCGGGTTTGATACAAATCTTTACATCACCCTGGCAGTGAACGCTCTCTAGGTCACCCAGCAGGTTTGGGTTTGAACTGTGAAACCACCTCTAATTTGGCAGAGATAGCGCAAGTGTTACGCCTGACAGAGCTGCCAGTGGTCAACCACTTGTCTTTGGGCAAGTCTAAAGGAATTTGTGGATGAGACAATGGCACTGGGGGCTGCAGCAGCTCCCCTGGGGTTATAGGGCCCACGAATGGGCAAAGTTTGATCTATCCTCACACACCCCACACTGCTCAGCATGCACTGCAATGTTATTAAAATACAAAAGTGTACAGTAAATCATTTTCTTTTTAAGCAGATACTTTTAGAGACACCTGGGTGTATCCAATTTCTTTGGTAAATAGCCCAGTGTTGTAGCCCAGCTTCAGAACTTGTAAGACTTTTTCTTTAAAATGCAAATGATCTGTTACAGACTTCTAACCACATTATCCTGCCTTTTCCAGCATTCATTGACTTCCCTTATCTCTAAATTAAGTATTCCATCAGAGAGTGTGTTGGAAGAAATCCAGAGAAGATGTATATTTATTTTTAAGAAGAATAGATTTTTCTGCAGTAACAGTTAAAGCAGAAGGTGAACAGAAAGAGGGGAAGAAGGCTGTGTTTTCTCAATATGGTATACCTTGAAAAAGATTTATAATTGCAGGATGGAATTCATAGTTAGACAAAAGTATGTTTTCAATCACAATTCTGTATTGCCCCAAATAATAGGGAAAACCAGTTATTTTCAGAAGTCAGCAGAAGATTAGCCAATAATAATAATATTTCCAAACAAGCAGAAAACGTCCCCCAGTGACAAGTCATAAATCAGTTGCTCCCATGCATCTGACCGACCGCCCGATTGCAAAAACCGTGATTGTGCGTTTTCTGCTATTTCATAAGACCCTGCACAGCCTTTTTTTTTTTGACTGTTGTTCTGTAGCTTGACAGCAGCAGCTCTGCTTTCTGTAAACAGCCTGCAGAGCAAACAGAGGGAGCTGCAGGCTGGGACTGTTTGCTCTGCCCTGTTTGCTGTTCCGCCGCTCCCAGCCGGTAACGCTCGCCCGCGAGCGCTTTCAGAACAAACCATGAGCACGCAGGCAGCCACGCAGCAACCAGCGGCCACCTCTCAACAGGAGTCGGTCCCATCAATTCTACTCCTCCAGAGCTATGAAAAAAAAAAAAATTGCTAAATCCATCCTTTGTAATCAGCTGAATTAACAAAGCGCCGTGAGTTGCGGGAGGAGATGCAGGTTACCTCACTGAAGAGTCCCACACTGCCCAAAATCAAAAGTTCCGAGGCAAGACACATCAGCAAGTTATTTTTGTCAGGAAGCAAATGAAGGCATTAAGCAAATGTTTCTGCCTTGCAGTGCAGTTCCCAGTTCTTTGTTTTGCAGTGGCATGAGAATCTTCTGTCAGAAATATTACAAATATTTTGTACTCCTTTGCCCAGTGTTGCAATTACAGCGCTCAGCCTACAGAACTGAAGTTGTCAAGGTCAAGTGCTGCTGCTGATGTTTCAAATACTCAGAAATTATTTCCAGGAGAGTACAGAACTTGAAGTGATTTCTATTAATGTAAAATTAATCCATCTTTGAGCCTACAGTTTCTCTTTCAAAAGCTCAAGTAGAAAATAAATATAAATGCACCTGAGAACTTTTAGTGATACACTTGATCAAAAGTAGTGAAGTAAAACTGAACCCTTCACAATGACACTCAACCAGAAAATTGTTTTAGTTCTAAAACTGCTGTTGTACACTAGGACTCCTCATACCAATATTCTGTTGCAGAAGTATTTCAACCTTCACCTCTGCATTAAAAATCAAGATACATATTTTTTTGTATTTATTTTAGAATTACATGAGCTTAAAAATGCATGCTTTTGAATGCATAGGCAGATATATACTCACAAAAGGAGGAAAAAAAAAAGGTAATTTTGTTAAAACATTCTAAGTGTCCTGAGAAATAATATGCCTCAAAGGCATCTAATCCCCTCCATCCATGCTATATAAGAGTAGAACATACTTTTACTGATCCTTATCTACTTCACATTCATTCTGTGAACTGCTAGCAGGAAAGCAAAAATAAAGTTTATATTTTGAAGTAATTTAAAAAAAATTAGTTTTCACTTACCTAATTCTTTAGAAACTGGAGAATCTGCTGATATGTCCCCAATCTTTGCCAGGCTATCATAATATGCTCTTCCAGCCACTACCATAACTGGGGGTGAGTGAAAAAAACACAACTGTTAAAAAAAAAAATCAAAATATCTTCCATTTATATTCATCTATGATCCTACGAAATCTTGTCATCCAGAGCACAGAGTACGAGAGGGGTACATGGCAACAAGGAAATCCTTCTGTCAGAGAAGGTTACACAAGTCCCTGTGCTCCCTGCTGATCTGTGAAACCAGGAAACAAGGGCAGAACACCAGAATATATTAATGAAGTTTCAGCCTGTTATTTAGCTCCAACTCCCATGCATACCCAGGGGCAATCAGCATCTAGTGGGAAGGCTTAGCCACAGGCCATTGGCCAGGACATAACCAAATTCCTTGGTACAGAGAAAACTGTTGGAAAACACCCAAACTGCCACCCCAAAAACATGCTGAGGTCTCTTGTGGCCAGCCAGAGCAGTGACCAGTGACCAGGGAATGGCAACTGGCCACCACACCACGGACCCGCAGCTGCCCCGAGGAGACGTGGAGCCCCTCAAAACCAAATCATCATTTCCCTCTCAAGCTGGCTGTTACAGGAACCCAGAAGCTCTTCCTATCTGCCATGGAGGTTTCAGTTATGCCCAGTTAATCATTTCCTGGCGAGGGCTGATTCAAACAGCAAAGCCAGTTTTGCTGGAACAACCTTGGGAACGTCGGGATTGGAGCTGCAGGGAGGCCAGTGGGGAGAAACATCTTGCACAGGGCACAGACCTACAGTGCCTGCCTTGCATCTTCAGCATCTAGAACTGCTCTGCACACCACAGAGAAAAGAAATAACAAGGACAAACTGGCACGCTTTAATGTGAAAAATAACTTATTGAAGTTATCCATCGTAATTTTTTTGTAGTAGTACATTCTTGACCTAAAGTGAAAGTCAAGCAGAGCCTTGCTGTTGACTTTAGAATACTTTTCTTTTCTGGGAGGAATATAATTGCCAATTACAGGCCTGTATTTTATAGTTTTTACTAGGAAGGTGACATCTTTGGTTACATAACAGTATATTCACTGAGAAGTCTGAAAATTTTCCAAATCAAACAAGGATTCTCTTTGAGGCTCTGTTGCATTAGAAAGGGTGATTTCTGTCTAAGCTCTGTCTCACAGGTGCTCTGTACGCAAATTTTCTGAGCAGAAGAATTATACTGGTGCTCCTGATGGAGCAGTGTGCCACCTGAACAAGAGGATTTGATGCCAGTCCAACTCTTCCTATCTGTGTTTTCTCAAGACAGCCCCAAGTCACTCTTTTCTCCTAACACAAGCACTGAAAAAGGAAGGAAATGTGTGATTTTCCCTGTGCTAACCAAGCTAAATCGAGAACCCCGCTTGTATAGTCCCTTCACCAGTACTATGGCTTATAAATCACTTCTGCAGAAAGGGAGGGTTTATTGACCTTTGGTCCTCAAAAGGTAGAAAAATACATTATAAACATACCTGGAGTTCTTGTTAGTTTTATGCTCTTTGTCAGCCTACTCCAACTTTTTTGGAAAGCTGCGAAGCGTTTGTTTAGCAACAGAGTATTTACTCCTTGTCACAGATCTATTTACATCACTCAGAAATGATGGTGAAAAGATTACAAATTTATGTGAGTCCAAAGATGACTTTGCAACAGTTGTTGCAACACTGTAAATATTCATTCCAAATTAAGCATTCATGCTAGATATCCTTATCAGCCAGGCTTAGAGGCAAATGTAACAAAAGGCAAAATGTAACATATCAACAGCAAAGTGTGTGAAGAGCAGAACCCTCAGAAACTGGCGTAGAAATATTTCAAATGAATATGGAAACACCTGTTATTACTTCTGGTACTACCTGTAATTCCTAAGGTCAGGTACTAGGTAACCACATGTTAATCCATCAAGTTAGGCACTACCACAAATAAGCCAACATTTCCCTATTTTCATCTCCAGCAGGCTTTGGTTTTATCTTTTTCTCAAGCCAGGTCTAAAATTTGCATGAAGAGAGATTTCAATGTCTGTTTGGCTATGCACTGCTACAGGATCCCATTTCTCAGAGGACTGCATTACACGGAGGGGAAAGATGTGCCATAGGCTTGAGTGAGGCAAAATCAGAGAGATTTTACATGGCTTTAATATGGTATCAAGCAGTTTGGCAGGCTCTGTCAAATGGAGCAGGCTCTGCCAGGTCCCACAGTGCAGGCTCTGGGAGTCTGGAGCCCGCTCCTGGAAAGCCCTTCTTGGGTTGTTTCTGTCAGGTCAGTACAGTAATGGAAGTAGGCAATTATAATCTAAATATAAATAAATAATAAATAGAATATATATAATTCAATTATATTCTAAATATAAATAAATAACAAATAGAATATATAGAATATTTATTCTATATATTCTAAAAAGTTGGAGAAGCTGGGTCTTTAGATTGAAATTTGTTCATTCTGATTCTGACTCCGTGGAAATGACACCATCAGGGTTAGTGTGGGCAGCAACGACAGCAAATCAATCCTGCAGCTTGTGCTAATTCCCCTTGTTCAGTACACGGGGTTACTCAGGCCGTGTGCAGGTGAGCAGGAACACATCCAAGAATGTGAAATGTCTCTGGAAGGTATTTTCAGAGAGAGAGAAAAAATAACACCTAATTTACATAACTTTGGGGTTTTTTATTTATTATTCCAATGTGGGTTACTTAAACCCACTTTCAGTTTATTTTGCAGGAGCTCTGTGCCTAAGTGTTTGTGATGCAGCTTCTCCAGGACACTGGGAAAAACCCAAAAGACTGGAGAGAAGGTACAGATATTTGTGTATTTGTACTTGTTAGTCAGTTAGTTTCCTCTTAATGAAACACATCCAAAGTTCAGCTAGGGAATTAAGCCTGTATACACAACCCGCACATCCAATGTGTATATTTAAATGAGAATTAAACATTCTTCCTAAACGTAGCACCTAGAAAACTTACCATTAACAGCTTTTTCGTAATTCTTCCCCAGATTTATTAAATTCCTCAGTCCGGGGTTGAACTGTTCCATAACATTCTGGTGAAAGAAAACAACATTTGTGTTATAACCAAGAGAATTCCACAGTGGGGGCAAGTATTCATCTCAGTGTCACTCAAGCCAAGTTTAAAGTTTCACGTGTACAGCATACAGCTGAGGAGTCCATGGATGGATGAAAATTGGAAGATTTGAGGGACACAGCAAAACAAAGGATGGAAGGGAGAGGAAACTGAGCATTTAAGATCAACAAATGGGAAAAAAAAAAAGTTAAACTATTGCACCAGGGGTAAAAAGGGATCTGGCTGTTTATAATACAAAAGGATATCAAGTGTGCGATCAAAGTTTGTGCAAAACCATCTTCTATGGGAGGTGATGTTGGAATAAGAGAAAACCCTTTGTCCACTAATTATTTTATAAATTCAGACAGCAACAACTTTCTGACAATGGTTCAAGATTTGAGTTCTAAATTTTAAAAAACTGCTAGAAAAGAAAAGGAGAAAAATTTCACCAGACCTCTGGTTCACATTCTTCGTGTTTTCTGTGTTACAGATGCATTTAGGGAAATATAGTTATTTTGGGGGGTTTTTTCCTGCGTTTTTTGTTTGTTTGAAAACTGTGCAAAGCCATGGTTCTTTCAGAAAGAAAATGAAAATGATGACCTTATTTAAATAGAAGGGGGAAAAAAAAATCCACTGCAGCTGCTTTCACTGTTAAATACAATTACTGGCTGAAACAACCAGAATCTGAAATCCAGCAGCTCCAGGCAGGACTGCTCTCATTCCCAGCAAATTCTACAACCTGCAGATTCTACACCTCCTTCCCCCAGAATCTTCCTAACAGAACTATGGCTATGACATGACTCTGTGAAATTATACCCTCGTGAAAAGAAGATCATGAGACTCCTGTAGGCACTGTTCTGTTATTCTTACTATTTTTATGGCAACACTTCCATGACACCACTCACTACTGTTCACACAGCAGAGCTGTCGAGTTCAAGGAATTCAAAACAGATGCTTTCTGTTTACAAGAAACACAAGACTCAAGACAAGTGAAATACTCTCAAGATTTGTCTGTTGTACTACTAACAGAACAAAAATATTTATGTTTAGTACACAGGTGGACCCAAAAAGAGCAGCAATACCAGCACATTCGTCTGATTTTCAGGCAAGGTCATACAGACAATTTTATTATTTTTCAAAGACAGCACTATACCTGAATTCTGCTCAACATAAAAAGTGAAGGATTAACTCCAATAATACTTCAACAGTCATATCAAGTAAAAATACAGTTATTTTAAAAAGATATAAACTATTAGATTCCAATATTAGTATGGTATAAATTACCTCAAAAGCAGCCACAGAACAATACCTGGCCTCACTGCCTTTGTGTACAAATTAAATGCAACTGGGATTGTTTTCTGGTCTGTCCCATTAAACTCTCACCCACCCAAATGCAATCACTGCAAACAAACCAGCTATTGTCCCCAGGCCCTTGAGTTGTGTGAACTCGCAAACCACATCCAGAAATCATTTGGGAAAGCGTGTTTCAGGTTGGGCCAACAGTGCCAAGGGCTATTCTAACAACTAAGCAGGATGGATATTCAGGCTCTGGTGTCTGGGAACATCCCTCCTCCTGCCCCAGCTCTTTAATTTGCTCCTGTCAGTGTTGCTGCTGTGCCTGTTGCTCTCCTCGTTGCTGAGGCACTCTGACTGTGAGACACTTGTTCCAAGGAGAAAGTTGTTTCTTCCTATTCCAACTTTTTGCCATTTCTTCCCAGCTGTGTACTAAAGACGATGTTTGTTGACTTACATGGAGTCAGTGAATCACAAGGGGAAAAAAAAAAAAAAAAAGATGAATTAGGGGATTGTTTTAGGATAAAGAGTCCTGTATTCTCAAGAATATGGGGAAAAAAAAGATGTACCATGATGGTGTGCATCCATGGCAGGTAAGAATCCCAATGCCACCTTGAACTGCCACTCTACACTGNTGGGAGAAATGAAACAAAAGGGGAAAAAAAAAAAAAAAGATGAATTAGGGGATTGTTTTAGGATAAAGAGTCCTGTATTCTCAAGAATATGGGGAAAAAAAGATGTACCATGATGGTGTGCATCCATGGCAGGTAAGAATCCCAATGCCACCTTGAACTGCCACTCTACACTGAAAATAATCTTGAAAGATTCTGCTTATTCCTCAAAACAAAAATTTACAGACTAAAAACCCTTATTGCCACCTGCCCCAAAATTCTAAGAAAAACATGATAATTGTTGGTCTTGCAGTATTGGTTTTTGGAATGACTGTCTTAAGCATTCAGGGGCTAAGATTCCAGTTTTCTTGACATCCTCTAATTCAGATTTCAAGCAAAAACCAGTGATTGCACCTGTCAGTTGTTCGCATCCAGGAGGAAGTAAACAAACCCCAATAAAATTGCTCTCAACAGCTCCGCTCTCTGAAGCCAGGACCCACAGCTCTTGTTTTTCACTGGACCTCTCGATGCGTAGCAGGGATCCATGGAGACACAGCAGGCCCACTGGAACTCAGGGAACTCTGAGGAAGAGCTCCAGGACATCACATCTGCTCGAGGTAAACGTAAAACCACCGGGAAGGGCGAAGGAACAATTTACAGCCGGTGCCTGCAGCAGCCGGAGGGAGCACAGCGAATGGATCTTTTCTCCGTCAGCCCAGGCAGCCCCTGGAAGTGTTTCAGGCTTTGCACTGCCACAGAGGTTGATTGTTAGCAGGACCAGTCCCTGGATGTGAACGCCCAAGGAACGGCAAAAACCTTTGCCATGGAAATTCCCCTTCGGAGCCTGCCTGGTGTAACAGAGTTTGGTTTATGGGTGTTAGCTGAGCCTCGCAGCGCCGGGCAAGGCTCATCTCAATCAAGGGTTTGTGTTCCACAGAAAAGCTTAACTCTCCCTGACCCCGCTGCCACGTCTCCAAGATGACCTGATGAAATAATTCTCGGATTATTTCCCTTTCATACATTAGTAAAAAAGCATAACGTGGTCTTTTTCCTTTCTGCTGAAGACTAGATTCTCAAAGCAAACAAAAAACCTGGCCACGCTTCTAGTGGCTGTTCTATACAGTTAACCACAGGTAACCACTGGCTGTCTTCGAAGTCCAGGAAGTCCAGGAAGAAGTATCTAGAGCCCTTTATCAAAAAGGGAAGCTGTCACAGGCAACTCCCTCTTCAGAACAAGCTATAGATTTGATATTGCCAAGACATTTCAGAGCAATTAAAATTATTGTAGTATTTTATTCCACTTCAGAAGTTATAGGGGGCAAGAGTGACTCAAATCAATTTGTACAGCTACTTTCTCTTACCATGTCTTACAGTTTTATAGGTTCTCCTACTTGTAGTCTGAGGAAAAGGTCACAAAAATGAGTGGGACTGAACACCAGTGCAAAATTTCAAGTCATACAATAAAGCCAGATCTCAAAACTTCTCGAAAAGGAGGACAGAGGAACAAAGAGAAATTTCTGATCAGGAGAACAATTAATTTAAAGCTGTCAAAAGTCTCAGAAAATAACAGCATTTTTATCTGCCTTGGTGTACAAGGACATGGAAATAAAACCGTTGTCTTAATCCAAATAAACATCACAAAATGAGAAAGAGCTTGGGAGAGATGAAGTGGCTCACAACACATCATTTGCCTGTACAGTGAGGCACACAAACAGGGCCTCCTAATTGTCAATCGTGTGTCCTATATTCTAGTGACACACTACCTCTCATGAACAGAATAATTAACGAGAAGAGGAGGCACATGATCAGATCCTACAGCTTTCTATTATTTAGGATGAATGGAAATAAAGGGAAACATTTTCAAAACAGGCAACTGGAAACATCTTTTAGGCAGAGACCTTTAGAGTTGGCAAAAGCGACCTTCCAAGGAAAAAAAGCATAAGAGAAACCTATTCTGGTCGTTTGAGTCATTAAATCCTCATAGACTCTGTTCTAAGAGTTGCTGTGTTCCTTTCCCCACATGAAGCCAGTGGAAATATCCAGCCTGGTAGCATGGAGCTGCCTGGAGAGGAAGAAGCCCTGAATTTCCACTTGCTGTGTGTGGGTATTACACCTTCCGCAGTTCCTGATGGTCGTTTAAACAACGCTGATCTTCAAAACAAATGACAGCCATTGTAAAAGTGCCTTCCTGTAAATGCTCAGCTTTGCTTTTTACTTAAAGACACACCTCACTGAACAATAGCTCAGCAGGTATGAACACAACTAAACAATGCACGGACTCCCTGCAGTTTCAAGTTTACATCCTGCAGGCACTCTTGCAAGTGTGAGTAACAACGTATTTGGGGAGAATTTTGAAATTATAAAACCACCAGAGAAAAGCAGATCTTGATCTATCATCACTCCTATTACCACAACTGTAGCTATTCACAGCTAAGCTTTGTATAGCTACTAGTGATTTAGTTTAAATTGTTATTTCTCAATCTTGTTATTTCAGTTTTTCTCAATTTGTTATTTCTCAAAACGAGTGATTTTTTTGGAAGTCTTTAGTGTTGCCACACTATGTCTGAGACCTCCCCTGAGAAGATTCAAAAAGGAAATAACACTGTGCTCTACTGTACTTGAAGCCTTTTGAACATTAGTGCATTGCATCTCCTGCTTTAGCTTCTGAAATCCACAATACAGTTTTCAGATGGGCACAGTTGAGCCCTCAACACATCTCATGTTAAGATATCTCATTTGTAAGTCAACTTAATGTGACTTTAAAACAGGTTTAACAGAATGGAAGAGAATAAATCACGATGCCAGTGTTTATTCAAAAAGACTAATTCTTATGACTAATTATTGGTCATCTTGATGGAACATTTCTTGTTTAAGAGAAACATTAATACATCATCCATCGGTGTGTTTCTAATACAACTTTTTCAGGTTATGAACACATGCCCAAGGCTAGACCTCAAGTAGGCATAACTCTAAATAAGGGCAGAAGAGATAATTTGTACTAAGGAAGAACTGGATTTTGTACACACACAAACTCCCAAAGGCTCCTCTTCCCCCAAGTTAGATTTCTACTGCAGGGATGCAACAGCCTGACTGCAATATGAGCTGGGGCTATAGGTGAATTTGAATTTTGATACGTAAGCCCAGTAGTTTAATTCAGTTGTGAGTCTTTTTGAAACACAGAAACATGGAATGTGGGACTTTAAACTGAATTGATCAGATATATTTCCATGGTAAAACAATATAGCCTACCAAAATAATTCTAAAAGCCTCTGAGGAGAACAAAGGTTTTTTTTTGGGGGGGAGGTGTTTTGGGTTTTTTTTAATTATGCTTTGGTTGATAATCAAAATTTCTGGGTAAGATTCACTTGGATACAGAGAGATATATCTTCCAAACCCAAGATTAGCAACAGCAATCATGCCGTTCTCAAGAGCTCCAGAAAGCTCACAGCTCAGGAACGCCCGGGGAGCTGCTGCCCAGCCCTGGGCCCATCCGGGCAGGAGGACAGGTCTGCACCCCAGCGCTTTCCTGTTTTGTCCCCTTTCCCCTGCACTCTGCGCTCCTCAGCCGGATGCCAAGCAGCGTTCCCCCACTGACAGCAGAAAACCTGCGCAGGCTGCAGGGACACCACGACACGGGAACACCTTCCTGGGGTGACCAAGTGAGCACCTGTGCGCGAGGGGGTCCCACAGTGTCCCCCCTTTTCCCCCAGGGAGCTGCCAGGGCAGGGCAGTGTCATACCAGGGAAGCTCTCAGCAGTTCCTCGGCCAAAGGGAGGCCGTGGCCCTCTTTAGTCATAGGCTCCCACACCCTTGTGCTTCATTGTGCACGTGCCATTCCTATCATGCGCTGAAGTGATTCCTCAGGTCTTACATAAAGGGGAAATGTCAGCCCCGATTTTTGTGTGTGCGCACACACATTCGTGAACTGTGCTGTTTATTCAGTCAGGTTAGCTAAAAAACATTGAGGTATTCACTTTCTGGTGTTGTTGCCAACAGAAAGGAAGAACAAGATAAAAATAAAACGGCATTAGTCAGCCACCTGATGACTTCAGTAATTTATTTTGAAGCTTTGTATAACACAGGTTACTATGTATTTAATAAATCCAATGGATTGGAGGTGTAAGAAAGAAAAAAAATTACACAACACCCCCCCTTCCCCCCCAAAACAGCAGGACAGCAAGGACAGCAAGGTATTCAATTTAATTTTCTATTCTTTTTCCAGGTCACCCAAAACTTGATTTTTTTTTTGAGAAGTCTAAAGCCTGTATCTGGTCCTGCAGCACAGATGCCATCACTGCACTACACTGAATTAGTTTGCCCAGACCAAGCCCTTCTTCTTACAGGTAGGAGAAGCACGAGCACTGCTCTGGATTTCACCCATCCCAGCACGGTGTTTGAGGCAGGGCACTGCTGGGGTGGCCCGGGCAAGAGCAGAAGCGCCATGAGCGCTGCTGAACAAAGGAGAGCACGCTCTCCACACAGGCTGGAGCCCAGCACAAAGAGGTGTTCATTTGTTTTAGATGGGGGAGCTGTGATTACAGTCCCAGCCAGTGCTGAATACACAGGCTCCTGCTCTCTGCCCCTAAAGGGTAACCAACTGTTTTCAAGATTTCAACTTTGATGTAGAAATAACTGCTTTAAAGTGGACCCTGAATCCATTCTCTATCTGAAGCAGCCTTTATACCTTATCTGGATAAAGTTTCAATTTTTAATGAGGGCAGGGCAAGAGGGTTTCCAGGCCTGTGAGTACGAGCTATGTGATGCAACATGCCAAACCTCTCAAAATACCTACAGAGGAGACATTTCATCACACTGTCAACATTAACTTTGTATTACTTTGTGTTTTTGCTGGTTATTTCAATCTTAAAGGTCCCTTTGAATTAGTCTAGAAAACAAAACCAAACGGTAAACTTTCCCAGGAAATAAGAACTGAATAACAGGGAAGGTTTTGCTGTTTAGAGGTCTGTCATTCCTTTAAAGCTTATTTTAAATTATATCCATTAAAACACACAGGATATCTTCTCCCCTGTCCTCTGTAAAACTGTTTTGACTGCATTCTGGAAGTCAATAGACAGAGTAGAGCATTCCTTTGTTGGCACAGCCCTGAACAGTCAACTTCCCAGGTTTCTCCTCTGTGAGCCTGTATTTACAGGGTGCTCTTCTGAGAGGGGAGTTTATGTTTGCTTATGGCCTTGCCACAAACGTAACTGATACCAAAAAGCACCAGACTGTTTAAGATTATCTGCTCTGGTTCTAGAGGACAAAATTTATAGCCAGAAAATCTCATTTTTTTCAGTAGTTTTGCATGAATTTGATATCTAAGTCCAAAGAAAGTAAACAGCAAATACAACATGACCCCAATATAACTGGACTACTTAAGGAGGGGGGTAAAGTTGACTTAAGTGTGTCAAAGAACAACAAAAGTAACAGCAAAATTTACTCGTAGTAAATGCTTTCAGAAACGTTTAAATGCTGATGACAACATCTTCAGAAGTATGAAAACATTTGATAATAAACAGAAAAATTTAGTAAATAGTGAAATAGAACAACCCATCAGAAAGCTTTCCTTAGGGCTCAAAGCTGCAAGTGCAGTGCAGCTGTAAGTTAAATTTGCAAATGCATTCAATCATGCAAATTTGAGTGCTTTCCCTGGTACAACACACTACAGAATGAGGATTACAGATCCAACTATGGATTACTTCACTACCCAACCAAAAGTATGATTCTCAAGGGAATTTTGCCCAATTAGAATTGCTGTGTTTTGGAAGGACGGTGTTTATAGGGAGAAAGAGTTCAGAACAAGTGTCTGGTGCCCATAAGCAAAATATTTTTAATTCTAAAAATAACGAGGCATTTTGGAACGTTTAAAAGCCTCCCAACAGGACCTGAACTACCCACAGCGGTCGGTGCTTTGAGGCAGTGCTAGGGTGCACCATCATAAATCTGATTATCAGCTCGGGACGCTGGCAAGCAACTTAATTCAGCGTTAAGCCATTTTTAGGCTCCGGCCCGTATGAAGAAACGGTTCAAGCAGAGGACCACAACCGCCAGGATCTCCAAACCACCTTATCACCAAAACACACCGAGGGAATTAGGGCTGGCTGTTGAACCGAGCCTGCTGGAGAGGCAGAAACCGGTCTGGAAGCCGCCTTGTCCCGGGGGTGCCGCGGCCGTGCCCGCCCAGGGGCTGCGGCGGAGCCCCGGCCGCGGGCAGGGGGAGCGGCCGGACACACCGGGGCGGGCGGGATCGCTCCCGGGGAGGGAAACGGGG
>VXAZ01009370.1:2182600-2228457 GCA_013399875.1 Gymnorhina tibicen | reverse complement strand
GGGCACGGCCGGGCGGGGCGGGCGGAGCGCACGGACCGCCTCTCCCCACCTGAGCCGCCGCCTCCATCCTCCTCCGCCTCCATCCTCCTCCTCCATCTCCATGTCCATCCTGCTCCCCGCTTCCCTCTCCGGGAGCCCCTGCCCCGCTGCCAAAGCGCAGCCCGGGCCCTGTGGAAGTCCTTTCAGGAGGCAGCTCTGCTGTGTGTGCGTCCCACGAAGTCGGAGGTAAACTTTTCCTCCCGGCAATTAAGTGAGGGTTCTGTAGGAATTAATTAGTCAGAATGAATTAGCATAGCCCTGGCGATGGTGGTGCGGTGCGGTCCCCCCGCTTCCTTCCACAGCAACCCAACACGAGGGAGAGGAGAGGGGGGAGAGCCCCATTCCTGAGACCCTCTCAGGACAAAAATGTCTTTCTCCCCAGTCCTGCCCTAGTGCACTGCCCGAGCTTCCTGCTACACGCGGAAGTTTTCCATTTGTTTTAAATACACACCCATAAAACAGTGCCCCCAGTCATCTTTCCTCTCTGAACTGACTTGCAAGGCCTTCGTGGAGAGGGGTGGTGAGGAAGGCTGTGGGAAGCTGTAAATTTTTATGGACCATAAATTGTCCAGATATTGTGAGATTAAAGTATGCCAGTTGGAATATCTGCCTGATAAAGTCATGCCGGCACTGTCTGGAAGGGCTTTGTGGGAATTTCCTAACCTTGGGTATTTAGAACTAGGTTATGGTGCTGGGTATCGAGCATGTGAGGTAATTGCTGTCCTCACACGCTGGCTGTCCTTCTCTTGGTCTTTCCCTCTGTTTCCCTCATTTTATTGCAGCAATGAAAACTGGACTTGGATCAGAATCATAGATACTGGACTCTGGTGATGGAGGAGGTTGTTACTGGGTTTTGAGAGCTGCAAAAATGTTTTCATTTGAGCACATGGAGCCATGCCTTTAGAATTACATTTTGCCATCTGAGGAAAAAGTGGGCACTTAAGGTGTTATCTTGAATGCAGCTACAATGCAGGGCAGAAAGGGGGTTTTATGAGACCTCATACTCCCAGCTGAGGTCTTTAAAGACTTCTGGTATGTATGGTATTAATTGCTTTTCATTTTAATTTGTAATGTTACCCTATGGGCATAATGGATTGTTTGGGGCCCAAGCCTATGTTTACAGTTTATGTTCCCACTAAGCAACGTTTGATGCAAACAGTGCTCTCAAATGTGACGTGGCTGCTTGCCTGAGCATGGCATAAAGAGTCACAACTCACACTGTTTATTCCCAAGTCTTTTGTCTGCAGAGTTTGCTACAACTCTGAAAACAGACTGGGTGCTACCAACTTTTGTGTTATCATATGCCAGTGCCTGAAGAGGATGTTACTCCCTAATGGGCTGGTGTTCAAATCTGAGGGGAGCAGGTACCCAAAGGAAGATGCAGAAAAGGACTTTTCCTTCCCTGATTCCTGCTAAAGGAGCTGGGAGTGTAGTGTATAGCAGAGAATGTTGTTTTCGTGTTAGGGGCAAAGCATTTCTCTTTCCTCTGAACACTGTGGAGCTCTGGGAGCTCACCTAGGATTCAGGGTGTTTGTTTCCAGCTGGCTTGCTAAATTCAGTCATGGTAAATTACAAAGTGAGTGTTAATGGAGTATGCATATCAGACAGACACAATGTGGATAATTTATGTAGGCAGAAGTGTTTAAATTGTTACGACACTTAACACATTGTGGGAATGCTCAGCATTTCAAAATATACATTTGTAAAGGTCTTTCTTTTTACCTTGTAAGCAGATGTAAATATTTTAAAGTTCTACTGAATTTCCTACTTCTGACTTCCCACTGAATTTCCTACTGTATGACCTTTGGTCTTTGGTATGACCTTTGGTGTTAGTTTCTGTAGTCTTGTGCATACATTTTTTAGAGTTTTTATGTAATCTTTTTAGTGTTTTTAGTGCTGTTGGTTATTTTAAAAAAAGAGGAAAATAAAGATGGAAATAAATAATACAACTGTAAAGCTATGAAGAAAAGAAAAAGGAACTTTAATAAAACAGTCTTCAAAGAATACCTAAGAGAGAAATGAAGCTAGGAGGGCAGAATCCCTTTGGGTAACGATTGCATCTATTATGTCATCTATCTCCAGATTAAAATAAAATAACCATAAATAGTTGAGATATTTAGTTTTACTGTGTGACTGCAAAAGTTGAAACTTGATA
Source organism: Gymnorhina tibicen (assembly GCA_013399875.1). Lineage (NCBI taxonomy): Eukaryota > Metazoa > Chordata > Aves > Passeriformes > Artamidae > Gymnorhina > Gymnorhina tibicen. The sequence goes on along the minus strand of VXAZ01009370.1, from coordinate 2,226,263 downwards.
GCCAAATCCAGTTCTTTAAGTATCCAGGCCTTTTCTATAAATGATAAATTTCCAAATTCACTAGGAAAAAAAAAAGTCTGCTTGAGCTTGTAATACAAATGCAAAGGTTTTGTTCTCTTAATAGGGGATTTTTGTCTTACATTGTGTTAAGATTAGTGTTGCATTGCTGACTTAGCTGGAGTCAATCCTGATGTGTGCAAACAACAGGAATTTGGAATGGTTGAATGAGGTTTCATTTTTGCAAGTTGCATAAAGATGCTCTTACTTTTCAACATGAGTGCAGTAGTCCTCTAGTAACACACCAAAGTGTTGGGTGTGATCAGGACAGAATGTTTAATAGCTTGCAAAGCTGAAACCTTAATGAGTACCTCTTCATGCTCCATTGCCTACGTACTCCTGTAGCCATTTGTAATAAACACACTGTTGTGAGATGTATTATTTTATGTAGACATTTCTGGTTTATCATATCCATCAATTACACTGAATTTTGGGTGCAGCAGTGTTTGAGTTCTCAGGTTATGCATTCTGGTAATGTTTCTTAGGGACTCTGAAGAGTACTTGCTAACTTTGCTCTGGAGAGGAGTTCAAAGCAGGAGTCCTGACCACCAATCATATCTGCTCTCTGAACTGGTTAGAATCAAAATTAATCTGATTACCTTTTCTTGATGCTTACTTTTTATATATATGGATTTATTGGGCAGAAGAGATGAAGAAGGAAATGTTCTTACTTTGGTGATGAACCCATCCTGTGCTGTAACTATGTCTGTTCTTTGTACTTTGTCTCAAGCAATAACTGCACCTCAAGAATGGTTTGGGAAACTTGCCAGGTTAGTGGCTCACCTGGTCCAGCACCCATCAAAGTAGGGCTAAATTCAGGATTGGGTTGCTCAGGGCTTCAACCAGTTGAATTCTGAAGGAAAAGGTGAGGAATAGAACCGAAAGTTTTAGTTGAAAGAACCTGTAACTTGTCAAGTAAAGAAAATCCTCTACAGTGTTGTAGGAGACAGCGTTGAACATTCTGTGTTGGTCTGTCCCCTGTGTCCCCCACCCAGCTGAGCTGCCCGTGCCCAACACACCCTGTGTGTTGTACCGAGAGCTCTGACTGTAATGCTGCCTGTTGAGAAAACAAAACTCCTTCCTCATTACCTGCCGTTCTGCCTCACTTTACACTTCCCTGATGTTAAACTGAAACTGTAATTGAAGGACTGTAATTGTGCTTAATTCCGACAGTTCCACTTGATAGTGGCTGTTTGTAAGTGGTGCCTTGGATTCCGTCGCGCCCTTGCAGTGGTTCAGGTGCTGCTGCCCTGGCAGGCGGGTGCTGAGCAGGAGCAGCCGGGCACGGGCTGGCCTGGGGCTGGGGCCGCAGCATCTGGACCCGGCTGTGTGCCTGCGTGGCTGGGAAGTGCCTCTCTGGGCCCAGTGCAGCGGCTCCTTCCATGCTGCCCAAAGGCAGTATCACACAGATTTAGCAAAACTGCTGTCGAGGGACTCGCTCAAAATCAGTGCTTATATTCATTCCCTCCAGAAGGCCAGTTCTCCCATGTGGGGTTTAAGCTTTGGAACAGGAATAGCCACAATAAAAATTTCCCCATGCGCTGCCAGCCCCACAGAACTGCGATTGTAATGAGGAAAGGGTGTTGTTGATGTATCTTTTGAAAACGTACATACTCAGAAATATTCCCTTGAGTAAATACATGTGTTTCTTTTAAAGCAGTAATATTTTGGTATTTTCTGCATGTGTCCTGTTTGCTGTCAGTGACATATTCAAACGTCCTTTAGGAAGGATTTAAGCATGCTGTAAAGACCCATTAATATCAGCTCATCATTAGATCTTTAACATGTGTTTTAAGTAGCTTAGTATGACTGTAACTAATTACATAAATTGTGGCTAAGCAGTAATCACATGTGCACGATCTAGCCAGCTGTGGCCTATTTCATTCCCCGTGGTCATTAGCAGATGCTTAACTTGATTAAGGAAAAAACCATGTCCACAGCATGTTATTTAGCGATCTCAAACAACATTCAGAGTCAGAATATGATTTTCTGAACAGGAAATTAGAGGGACTCTACAAGCTCTCTTTTCTGATTGATGGATATTTTTTGCCCTCTGTTGACTCCTATGAGGAATTTTTATAGTATTTAAATCCCCTTCAAATTGACAATGCAAAAGCACACTGAAACTTAAACAAAGTGTTGTTTGAAAGAATTATACAAAACTTTTGAAGGGTTACTGACCCTTTCAGTCTGATTCAGCTCTGGATCATTTAAAGGATTTACTCCATTCTTAAACTGATGCAAGCAAGCACAAAATCATTTTGTTCCCTGCTGTTCATTGTCCTGGGCTGGTTTCAAAGCAAATGAGCTGTAACTCAGACTCACAGGTCAATAAGATACCGAGCTCTCTGGTCAAGGAAGACACTTAATTGAATGCTTAATTGAAACATGTAATTAATTCACTGTACTTTGCGGGGTTGAATCAAAGAAGTGCAGGATGCTTTTTATTAACTCTTCTTTCTCCAGAGTAAAAATGAGATGATTTTGTCTTGGAGATGAAGGCTCTGTGTCTTAATACTCGCGTGTTGCAAATTATCTTGGCAGTATTGTAAGATGAACTATAATCTGATTTCATCATTGTGGTTTATTTTTTTGAGACTAAAAAGAACATATGGTATGGAAGAAAGTGTTTTGTAATGTGGTTTTTTTAGGAGTTAGACAAACTTTAGCATCCAAGGGAATTTAGGCAGGCTAGCTATGCTAATAATTTTCTGCTGTTAGTTGAAATATTTAATTCAAAGCTGTTATACCCACACATTTTGTGACTGCTCATTTCTTGCTGAGAGTAGCTGTGCTTTAATTCACGTGCTGTGCCCACTAGATGGCAAGCGAGCTATGCACGATGGAGCAGAAGAAATACACATTATCTGTATGCACAGGGCTTTCTTCAAGTGCTTTATAATGAAACAAGATAGATATTAGTGGTAAGCGAATGAAACAGCCTTTATATTGCTCAGACACAGCCCTGGAATTTTTTCTCAGGAGTGTAAGTGCAGTTAGTATGTTCATGTTATTGAAATCTAAATGTGCCTTGGGATCTGTAACTTTATTTTGGAAGTCAGCCCTAGTAGCAAGCCAACATCCTGGTGAAACCCCTGTTGTAAACTTCTAATCCATTTAGGTTCCAGGGTTTTATGAGGTGACTCATGCTGAAAACACATTATTTTAAATACCTACGCATTTGTTATTCTCCCTTTTGTAATTTGTCAGCTGGGGATTAATTAACAACAGGTGTGCACTGTCCCAAATGGATGAACGGGTTTTGCCTGGGGCTGAGCGTGGAGTTCTGCAGCTGAACAGATCTGCTCACGGCTGCTCTGAGAAATGTCCGTAGATCCTGTGCTAGAACCAGGGTAGGAATGATCGGTGTTTGTTACGGGGTAGGACATAAAGACCTCAGCTGGGATGGGGTGCTACTGCTGGGCTGGGAACAAAATGTGCACTGGGTGTAAAGTAGCACCCAGTTCACCCCACAGAAAAGGATGCTGTGGACCTTCTTTTGACCATGAGATTTTGTCTTTGTCTTAAGTTTAGGACAAAATTTTGGTTGAACTAGAATTGATGGGAGTTTTTGATTTAATTTAGAGAACCCCAGCTTTCCTTTTTATGCTCTTGATTTTTTGTTGAACTTCAAGTAACGCAAACTTTTAAGAGAGAAAACAGTTACTCACAAAACTCTTACGCTGATAGGATTTGTGAAACGGTTTGGTAATTCTTCCTCCTTCTTTGACTCCTAAAATACCAGGGGCTTGCTGTTGTATATGCCACGCTTTTATTACCTGCTCTTCATCAGTCAGCTGCGTAGATGTTTTTCATTAGTATCATGGAATACACATACTTGCAGCTAAACCTTATATAAAGTTTCGTATCTCCACCCACATTTGTTACTATTGTAATGCTACTTAGCAACTAAAAGTAAAGCAAAAGAGCAGTAATGAAAAAAAACCCTCATTTTCCCTCTTTACAATAGAGAGAAGGGCCTAAGCTGCCAAATTCAGATATCAGTTTATCTCTGAAATTTTCAAAAGATCAGAGATCTGACACTGGTTTTATATTTTTAAACATGAAAAGTCATTAGAATTACCTGGTTCTGCTTTTGGGTGTTCCATATCTAGTATTTACAGAGCAAGACACAAGGCTGAACTAGAAGCATTCCCATATATAGTAATGAGTTACAGAGAGAGACAATTATGATTGTCTCCTTTTTTGGAATATCCAGAAAAGATGTAATATTGTAGTGTGAGTTTATTCTAGATCAGTATCCTGAGTCCCCTTCCTCCCCCAGCTGACAGAACAGATGGTTCATCTCTCTCCTATGATTTCTGAATCCCTCAAAATCCACACTGTGAGGAGCTGGGGATAGGACTCTCTTTAAGAAGTCCTGTCCCTCTAGTGCATTTTAATTCTTAATTCCATGTCTAACTCTTCAAATAACACTTCAAGTATCACCCTGTTATGCTGATTTTCCTGGAAATTACTAAGGGATGAGATGGTGTGTAGAATTAATACTGCTGATGAAAATATCAACACAAGTAATACTTCAGCACCACGGGAGAAATGTAAAGGGAGAATGTCTGCAACCTCTTTTCCCCCAAATTTTTACATAAACCTTTGGTCTTTGAGCAGTGTGTGAGAGCTGTGGGCAGTGCAAACAGTTTAGGTCTGTCCATACCCATGAATGGCACTTCAGGCAAAAAGGGATTTGTGAATTATACAGGTGAGATAAGAGCTGTGATGGCATCCTGATAACAGCAGTACCAGCACTGCTGAGGGGAAGGCTGGGGTCTTGGGTCTATTATGAGTGACTGTGTATTCATTGTGGAATAATGCCTATAAAAAGAATTAAAACATCTTTGACAGTCAAGGACCAAAATCTGCACTCATGGAAAACTGAAGGATGAGAGATGGGCAGAGGTGTAGCAAATGGACAAGGAGATCTTGAACACCTTCATTAGTAGAAAAAATTATATCAGTTGTTGCAATAACTGCAGGCAAGGGGGATGGGGGGGAAAAGACAGTAAATTTATTTTGATTTTCTTTCACTGTGGAGAACTTTCCATGACTTCAAGAGAACTATGGCAATTACGTAGAACCAAGTCAGGAATGACATCAAAATGACCAAGTCAAGTGGGCTGTGTAACTGGGAATTTAAACCCATGCGTTGCTTACACTGATGGGTAACTCTTTGGAGGAATGAGCATTTTGTTATGGTGATTCACCAGCTAGCAGCTGGATGCTTTTCCCAAAATATTCAGAAATATTCATCTTGCTAAGTGCAGCCAACAGTTTGTGCTGTTTGGGTAATATAAATGAGTTAATGTACAAGTGTGTTATATTTTGTTAGGTCTTAGTTTCTAGACAGCGTGGGCCAAAGTCACATCCCTTCTTCTGCAGCACAAAGTAGCTGAAAAGGCAGACAGTGGCTAGGTAGGAATCCCACTTACACAGGAGGAATCCCTTGGTAACAGACAACCACCACAGCAGCTTGATTTCAACTTCTCTCCAGTGCCAAATCAGTTGAAATTCCTGAGCAAAACAAGAGTTGGAAATTGGTTTTTGCTTCTGAGTTAGTCTCAGCTGTCAGCAGTCCACCAAGGAGGTGGGTAGTAGCATATGAATTAGGGCAGTGCTGTAGCCTGAATTCTGTTTGATGTTCGTGCTGCTCTGACTCACGGTGCGGTCTGGATTTCTCCACAGCTGTGGTGGAGGTTGAGGCCTGAAGATGGAAATCCCTGGCTGCCACCCACCTGTAGCAGCAGCTACAGCTGGGATCAGGTACGAATCGAATTCAGGCCTTTTTCATTGCCAATTTTGTGTCAGTCTCTTATTCTATTTCTTTAATTTCCAATTTCTCCTGCCCCACCTATGGGTACTATTTGCCAATACAATAAAAAGAAAATACTGTGTAAAATAAAGCACATACACACAAAGTAACGGGAGTCCTGTTTCCCATTTTCAGATCTCTAACACAATGTTCCCTTTCTCCTTGCCTTTCTTGCTCATTTTATGACTTTCCCATCTCAATTTCTCTCTGCAGTCATTGATTACTGATGTAATATTTCCTATATCAAATTCAGAGCTATAAAAATAGGCTACAGTGCAGAAAATACTTTAGACAGAGGCTGGTTTAGTTGAGTTAGTGAGGTTATGTGTTGGAGAACAGTGACACATTCATTTATTTATCTGCAGGGAATTGTTAGTGAAGGTTCTTGTTTATGCCCTCTCACTCTTTCTACTGATTCATTCTCACCTGTTTTCTGAGACTGCAGTGACCGTGTGGAAATGCAGTGTGACCTAAACAGCTCAAATTCATTAGAACATGGTTATCATGAAGCAGGAGGTCTAGCAGAGACATTTTAAATGAGGATGTAATATAGGTAGCTTTTTACTCTTATGAAAGTGTGAAAGTATGAGTTACACTTTCATTAAGTTAAGGCATCTAGGTCTTCAGCATGATTGGTGTACCTGCAGTACAGACAGTGCTGTGAAATAAGCCAGAAGCAGCATTCTTCCCTCTACTTCCTCCTGCTTTTATTGATTTAAGTGAGGCTCTGGGGTATCTGATCCTGTCCTGATGCCTGAAGATTTATTCATGTAACTCCCCGTGCAGCAGCATGATATTATACCACTTGTTCTCTGGAGAAAATAATTAAGTGAATTACTAACGCATAAAATGCTCAAGTTAAAATGCTTAAATATTCCATTTGATGCAGTTATATATAGATTAATGTAATAAGTGCAGTATCCTCTTAGAGTACCATGGCTTTCATCTCCATTAAATGGAATACTAATTACCAGTTGATTCCAATTTTGTCAAGGTTGCTTTGTTGTCATATTCTTAAACAAGACCAGAAGGTGAAAGAGGACTAACCTGTATATAAATTAAAAGTAATCAGCAGAGGTCAGAGCAATAGTGTCATTACTTTGGGGCTGCAGTTATAAATACTTTGCTATCACAGAGTTTTTAAAACGAGACAGAAACTTAATCTATTGGCTGACTTGTGGCTCGTGGGGATGGCAGGGTAGTTCATACCATGTGCAGGTATTGCAAAGAAAGGGAGAATAACAACCAAATACAACCAGTGATGGATTTCAGCCTTTCACTGCAGGAACTGGTGTGAAAATGCAGCTCCAGATCAGCTCCGTGAAGCACTCAGCACCGAGTGGATGCACATGAAGTTCTCAGTATCCTGCTCAAGAAAGCCATCAAATAGCTTCCAATTGTGTGTAAGCTGCTGAGAGCTGGAACAGTTAATTCTTTTTCTGATTGCTTTTTTTTTTTTTTTTGCTGTGTGTGTTAGAAAGGCTAATTCACTGAAATTGAACTTGGAAGATTGTTTAGTTTTTAAGGAAAAAAAGGAACATATTTTTGAGTCCTAAAATTGCTTAGATTTCACTTATTATAGTGAAACAAAATATTTGGTTTTCTCCATATTATTTAAAATAGAAAAACAAAAACCTGTAATATTTTGCAACATTTTATCTTATTTACATCAAATGTTTTTGCTGGATACAGATCTGTTTGCCCGGGAATAGAACTATCAGTCCCAGATTTAAAAAAATTTTTATTTTTTCTAAATTTTTGACTTGTCTTGTTTCACTATGGAAACAAGCATTTTAGCCCAACAAATTCATAATGAAAATACAACCGAAATTCACCTTTTTTTGCAAACAGTATAAATGTGTGTTTGTGTATTCTGATCGTATTAAAATCGGCCACCTCTGAACACAAAATCCACTTCAAGGGCCAGATCCTAATATTCACCCAGCTTCGTGATCCCTGCTGTACCCCTTTCCCTTGAAACAGCTGTTATATAAATGTCTGTATTGTGCTGGAAATTGAACGCTGGCAGTGTAGGAGAGGCACATGAAGAGGAGGAGTAAGAATTGTTCCAGCAGAGTGGTGCGTGGATATTTGGGTTGTGCAGGTGCCCACTTCATTCACTGCATTCTTTCAGCACCAAGAGTTCAATTCAGTGCTAATTCCAGGAGCTGAACTGGTATCTAAATGCAAATGTCATCCTTTGGAATCAACTTTCCTTGGGTCCTGGTAAGAAAATTCAGTGTTGGCTCTGTTTCTGGGCACTGTTTGCTGGGAGCTCACCCATCCGTGGCCCATCGATGCCTGGCGCTTGCTCCAACACCTCATGTTTTTCTGCTGTGGCTCAGAGTGCAAAATGAAAAATAGATTATTTTATGCTATCTGCTATTGTTGGTTCACACTTCCCCTTTACCTGGTCTCCGTGTAACAGAGAATTTGAGCAGGATCTGTTCTGTGGCACGTTTACAGCACGACTCAATTTAGCAGTTCTGCACCAAGTACAAGAAACGATGAAGTTTGGTTCATCTTTTAAGTAGCTTTTGCATCATTCTGCCTGTCGCCCTCCCTGATGCTTTTCTCACTTTGATGCTAATGAGGGGCCAGAGAATCCTAAAGCTAATTAACATTTCTGGTCGTAGATGTGCAAACGTAAGAAGAAAATTGATCTGCCAATGTTGATCTAAAGTGTAGAAAGTAGTGATGCATTACCAAGGTACCTTTCATCTGAATAAAAAAGGAGGACTTTTCTCAGGAGCTGCTGCTACTTTTTCCTGCCCTATTTCTCCTCGGCATATTAAACCTCTTCTTCACAGGCTTTGCTCGGCTGTTGTTGAAGAGCATTCTAGGTTGTGTAAATTCAGGGGAGTGTGGTTTGGGGAAAAGTTGGCAAAATGAAGCTGTAAATTGTTGGGAAGTGTTTAAATTGAGAACAGTGTTGCAAGTTTCCCATGGAGATTTAAGTCTGATTAACTTAACAGAACTGAAATATATTTTTCAATTTATATTCAAATAATGTTCATTGTTATTTTCTTTAATACGAACTTTTAAGATCTCCAGGGGGAACATTTCTCCACAGATAGCTGTCTTCTTTACAACAAACCCAAGTGTTGCCATTGACCTTGAGTGTTTTCAAGAGAGAAGAGCAGAGGAGGCAAATAAGTGCAATTTCAGCCCTTGTTTTCCAGTCATCCCTGAGTGTTCCAAATGTCACAGCTGCCACTGACTTTGAGGAACCCTAGTCTCTGAATGGTATGACGTCCAGATATAACATTTATTTTGATGGTATTAGAAAATGACAGTTAATGCATTTCAGTTATTCAGGAATATAATGTAATAGTAAAAAAAAAATTATTCTAGGGTGAGTAAGTTTAGCTATAGTGTAGGTTCTCCTGTCTAGAATCCTGATCTTAAAACTTTCCAGGGCCCCAGCTTTGGGGCACCTCAAGCTGCAGTTCTTGTGGTCAGAAGTGTGTTGCTACCCATGAAAAATATTTCATAAAATCACAGAATATCCCGAGTTGGAAGGGGCCCACCACGATTATCAAAGTTGAGTGAGAACATGAGTTTCCAACGTTTTCTTGGAAGAATGTATGTAGCTGTTCTTTCTAATTTTTGCTGGAAGGAAGCCAGCAGGATTTAGGAGATGGCACTTTGAGAGGCTTGATAACTTGTTCAAAGATATTAAGGAAAATTGGAGCAAGTAAGGCAAGGGGAAAGTCGGGCCACTCGTGCTTGTGCACGAATTGGTAGGAGACTTAAAGAACAAGTCCTGTGACTGGGAAGGACTGGAAAGAAGTCAAATATTGGGGTTATTTGAGGCTTTGTACACCAACTGACATATTACTCTGCTGTCTGCCTAGAGTAATGGTGAAAAGCAGGGTGTCAGTACATGGTAATGCCATAAATTTATATAAATTAGGCAATTTTAGAAAAGTCTACTAAGAGCTCTAGGAGAATGTAATAGAACTTGGTAATAAGATGTCAGATTAAATTCAATTTAGGTAAGTGCATGGGAATTAAAGTATAAATCACTTCAGTGCATGCAGTTATAAATTAATCCTGAAGAAAATTGCTCAATATTATATTGGAACATTTGAAAAACACTATTTTGATTATGTAAGTAAAGATTATAGTAAAAAGTGCAATAAAGGCATGGATATTTCAAAATGGTATGGGCTCTTTTGTTGCACTCATCTTGGTTACTGATCATTGATTATTGATTATAGTGGTTCTATAAAGTGTTCCAGGTGCAGGAGGATGTGCCAGGCTCCAGTGGCTTGGTAAATACACCCAAGTCCCATTCACAGTGGGTGGCTCTGGTATCTGGTCCATAGATTTAAAACTAGAGGTTTAGGTGTTAATGTAAATTTCTTTTTTCTCCCCACAAAAAGAAGGTGGTTCTTGTATTTTTTAAGTTCTGCTGGAGATGAGATTTTTGAGTTGTGTTGGATCTAACCAAGCTTGGGAGGTTATTTCCATAAAGGTCTGCAAGATCTGAAGTGTCAAATTCCGTGAGCAGGGTGTATCCTTACAAGTAAATGGTAATACTGTGAGCATCATTTTTCACTTTCCATAATGAAATGATGGCTGAATTCTTATCTCTGGATCTTTGTTAAAAATAACGGCTTTAAACTCAAACCAAGACTGGGAAATCTCCTGAAAATCAGCATTTTCAGCCTTGTTAATTCTGCTGCTTTCCCGAAAGCACTGGAAATCCTGGCACAGGAGGTGAGAGCAGGATATCACCTGCGAGACTCAGAGTCCTGTGTGTTACAACGAAAATTCTGATGAAAACTGCTCATTGTGGCTGCAATCTGCAGTAAGGCCACTTCTGACCAAACAGTTGTAGATTTGACCAGAAGTCTTTTCTGAATTCTCTACTGATCTATAGCATAGCTGGCTGCATGTTGAATTTTTGCTGGCACTTTCTCTATTGCTTTATCAACCCCTGCCCACTGTGTAGAAGTCCTGAAGAGGACCTGTGCTCTCTGGAACTTTGCAGCAGTCTTCGTGTCGTCCTTGTAGTTCTTGTTCAGTGTGAAATATTCCCTTTCAGAACTGGTTTCTAATTGAGCTCCAGCAGGATTGCTCACTTTGTCACCTGTTAATATGAGAAGTTCTGTATTTTAGAGAGAGAGGGCATTGATCACTTTATTTCTGTGTTAATAATAACAACTGCTGTCAAATTATCACAGAAAAGGGATGTCTCTTTTTTTTTTCATTACTGGTAGGAGAAGTATGCTTAGTCACTGCAGTTAATTTTGGTTATGGTTCCAGAGCCTTGTAGTGAGTAATTTCAGTCTCTATTTTTGGTTGTCTCTGGAGATTTGAAAAAATGTGGAACAGTTTTTAAAGTTAGGTTTTGATGTCATCTTAAATGACATTGGTTGCCTTCTCACATAATTTTGATGAAATCCTTCGCTTTTGTACTTTGTTTCACCAGTACAGCTAAATCTGTCATTCACTGCCAGATAATCCAAGCCCAACTTGCTTTGCAGCACAGAGGATTAATATAGACTGCTCACTGTTACATGCTTTAATACTGTCTGGGGAAAAAACCCCTTTCCTTGCTATCTGTTTTCAGAAGCATTAAAATGTTTTACAATTCCAGGCCTTACACTTTGTCTTCGACGGCTCTGTTGTAAAACTGTGGAAGCAATAAATCCTTTCTATCTTTAATTGAATCCTTTGATATTACTCTTCAGGGCGCTCTGGGCTTTGCAGTTATTTGCACACACTCAGTAGGAAACGTCTGTTCTCGGAGTTTTTACCCTTTGTCCTTCAGCGTTGTGAATCTCATGGCCACAGATGTTTTCCATCTCATGTGGCCCCTGTTTGTGCCCTTTCTATTTGCTGCACAGAGCTCATGTTGGCTCCTTTCTGCCTCATAGACTCTAGGGAAACAACTTGGGGGCTGTTCAAACCAGTTGAGTTCCTCTCCTTGCCACCTCCAGCGTTGAGCTCTGTGCAAACCAACGCAGCGTTACTGCGCTGGCCACAGCCTTGTCCTGGCTCCTGCCCTGCCTGTGCGGTCCCAGCGTGGATCAGGGAGGCTGGGCAGGGAGGAACGAGCTCCAGGGAGGTCATGGAAGGGCCAGAGCCTGGCTCGGAGCCGGTGCCAGTGGCCGCACGTTCGCGTTTGCACCGCGCCGCTCCCGCACCGCCAGCCCTCCGTGTGCGCCGTCTGTGGGCAGGGAATTGCTTTTCTCTTTTCTTCGGATGCAGACAGATTCAGAGCTGTTCTGGAGGGAAATATTGCCCGTGCAGTGTCTAGAAAACGTACGTGTTTTTCTGAGTTTCTTAGGAGAACCTTGTTTTTCAGACAGATAAGAATTGTTCCACTTTTGCACCCAAAAAGTATTTTCTAATGGCAACAGCTGTCTGAAACATTAGGCTTAAGAAGTTTCTCTTTTGTGTTGTTTCTTTTTTTAAAAAATGAAGGTAGGGCTGCTGTACAGCAAATGGAAGGTGCATGATACCCTGCTTTGGAGACTTTATAACACTACAGTATAGGCAGGGAAGGGATCTCTTTCCTTTTGCAGTCTCTTTTAGTTTGATTTTTTAGGTAGCAGAGAAATGTAGCTCTCTTCCTAAACAAAACTCTCTGTTGTACCAATATTGTCCACGCAGTTATTGAATTTTTTATGTTGTATAAAAACATGAGCAATATCTTTGTTATTCACATGCTGCTTATCCTTTGCAGGTTTTTTTCTTGTAAAAAACAAAAACCCAACACAAAAACCTCCTCTAGAACACTGTAAGAAATAAAGAATAGTAAAGTAAAGTAGCCAGTAACTGGGATGGATATGACTGCACTGAGAAAAGGATGCCACGCTCCTTTAGGAATTACCTTGTTTATATTGCTTTTAAGTCACTGAACATGTCCATGGTGAAATATAGACTTATATTTACAGAACTCTGAACAGTGTCTAACTGAGTTTCAGACTTATGTAGTTAATAAAAGAGCCAATTCTCTTCAGACAGACTTGAATTCTTATTAAATGTATAAGTTTCATTCTAGACAGTAGGTTTCTATATACTGGAAGCCTCGGGCTAAAGCAGAAAGCAAAGGGAACTTGTACATGTTTGTAAGGATAGTGCAGAAGGGAAAATTCCTGTTTCTGCTTCCAGGGCTCCAAGTAGTTTAGTTGTAAGGTGAGTCTTTTTCTCTTTAAGAAGGGCAGGTAAAAAATACAACGTACAGAGAAAGTAGTTTTATTTCTGTTGCTCTCAAGGAGCTAATGTACTTTTAATTAGAAAAAGGCTTTGAAGGCAGGTGGGGAAGGGGAAGAAACTGTTGTTTCTTAATGAAAAATTTTCTCTGTCCTGCACAAAAAGCAATAGATGTCCTCCAGAGAATTTTTACTAGAATTAATGGAACTAGTGGTAGAAATGATGCTGTAAGGAATGAGAAAACAAGGCCTAAATTAATAAAGCCTTCCAGTACCATGCAGTAAGTGCAGAAACTTTTTGTTTTTCACAGTCTGAAAACAAAGGCAAGGAGAGGTCGTGCAACTTGAATACAGCTTAGTTTTCCTGTTAGAGCAAGAAAGCGAATCCAAATTGTTAATTCTTGACGATGTCTTCCACCCCAATTAGAAAACAGCTTTTTTTAAGGCTTAGAGGTGGTAAAGTCATTGACATATTTGGGATAAAAGGCCACATAGACAACATTGTCTAATTTGAAAAGCAGACCTGAATCAAAAGAAATAACGCAATAAAAGCTGCATATAAGTATGGTGATCTTCACAGCCATACCAGTGCACTTTGTAAAACCTACAAAAATCAGACTTCTTTTCTTTAGCTTGACTTCAGTGTTTCAGTGAAAAGATATTCTCATCACTGAATGGTTGCTGTGAGCTTTGCCATCCAACTTAACTGCTTCCATTTCCAGGCAAAACGGCTCTCCCGAATTCTGCTTTGGTTTTTCCTTTTTTGCCTAGTGGAAGGCCAGTAATGCTCCCTCATGGAGGCAATCCCACACAGCAGAAGGTAGGAGGGCATTTGGAAATGGATGTTTTAAAACTGCTCATCTCACCTGCTGATGGGTGGCAGAAGTGACAGCAAACTCCTCATCGAGTGAGTAGGAAATGTGTGTGTCCCTGGCACTTCTGCCTGAGGCTGGATCCTTCCAGGTGCCCGACACAACACGGACTCCTGAAGCAGCTGCTGCTGCGAATAAACGCGTGTGAGAGCATTTATCTAGAATGCAGAGCTTAAAAAGCATTTTGGAACCACATCACCGACATATGGCACAGCAGTTTGAGTGAGTGGAATCATTGTTCTGGTGCAGACTTCACAGATAACAGCAGCAGAAGGAGAACTCAGGAAAGGTGCAGAGCCTTGTGGAGTGGTTTACAGAGGAACTGGATGTGACAACGCGAGTCAGCCTAAAAAAAATAACAGCCCACAAGTTAAAACAGTGGAACAGCTTTTCCTCTGAGTGAAATGATGGAGACAAACAGACGAATGTAGGAGGAATAAAATAAATCAGCTGTTAACACTCTCTTTGAAAGCACTTTTAAAAGGGAGTAAAATTGCTTGTTAGTGCTTTTTAGATTTTTCATCCTTCTAAAGAAGAAATGAAGGTGTCTTTTGATTCTGTACATATTAAAAATGAAGTGTTGCCTGATTCTGTGAGCACCTTCACATTGTGAGAAGTGTTATGTGAAAATGACAGCTGATAGTTGTGAAAACAGATATCCTTCAACCCTGTTTTTAACAAGTGCAACAAGATGACTTAGCTGCCATCAGCTCTCAAGACTTTGGCCTCCAGTCCAAATCTACTTCATGCAAAATTCTGAGGAGGAAATGGGCTTCATGCTGGGAACAGAAAATTAAGAAATTTGGGTTAGAGAGTGCTCCAGTTTGGTGCTTCTGTGTCAAAAACAGTCTGCAGCTTTCTGCCTAGACTTGCCAAATTGAAAGCCGCATCTGTATTTGGACTCTGAAGCAAAAAAGAGCACAGCATAAATAGTCCTGATGTAAGATGCTTAATATGTCTGTTCATCTAAGCAAATGATCCCATAATCTCTTCCAAATCCTCACAGAATGTTTCTGACCTTTTCTCCTCACTATTTCTACAAAAACTAGTATTCTTTTTGGTTCTGAATTGCAAACCTCATTTCCTGGGTGGTAAGCCATTGCAGCAAGTGTGAAGTTTTCTGTGTCTGCCTTGCCATGAAGAGAGTGTTTGCAGGATTTGAATTTATGATCATGGAACTGAAATGATGATCCAGACTGTGCAGTTTTTGGTAAATGTAGAACAAATGGAGTAACTGCAGTGGCTCAAGGCAGAGTCAAGACTTCTCCAGAGTTCAGAATGGGTTTATTGCTAAGGTCTCATTTACTTCAGGAGTGATGAGAGTCCAGTTCTTGGTTTAAAACAGAAAATGCCGTCACAGATTTCTTGAAAGAAAGCACTGAAAACTGAATGTTGAGCAGTAATCTGCTTTCTGGTTCTATTCCCCAATCTCACAAGTTGATAATTACTTTGTAATAGCTGCCAAATCATTAAGGAGTGGAATATTTTTCCCTACCTGTGCTGATAAAAGGGATAATCTTTTCATTGTCAGTTTTTATCCATTTTAGCAGATGTATAACTGCATAAACGATTTTGTTGCTACAGGCTACTGGATGCTTTAAAAGCTTGACCAGATAAAAATTAATTTTTTTATCTTAATCATGTGTGGGTTTTTTGAGGGGGTAAACGTCTCTTATTTCAGTTTTTCAGCGCAGTGTAAGACATCTTGCAGAGTTATTTTACAGTCCTGGTTGTTTTAGAGAGTATTACTTCCTGCATCCATTTTGTTCTCGGAATAATTAGAAGAGGGAAGACATACCAATGTTAAGAACAGATACCTTTTGAGTGATATTGTAGAATTAGTTTTTAAACTAAAAAAAAAAAAATTATGCGTAGATGAACAAAATTTGATTTTTATCGTCAGAAACCCTGTGGGAGTGGCAGTGGGTATTACACAGTGTGACCCTCACGTGCTCAGCTCCATTACTATGGAAAATTTGAGGGGATCCCAGCTGGATTTCGTGGCCATAGGTTACACATGCCAGAGCAGAACTGCTTCTGCAGCCACTTGTTACCAGTCATTCCCTCTCCGAATCCACCTGCGTGGAGGCTGCAGTAAAACTTGGCAGTACTGTGCTCCCAATCTCCAACATTTGTTTATTCTGTTTAAACATCCACATTTGAAAATTACGTTCTGCACTTCGTACTCTCTGGTTTTTGTTGGTTTGGGTTTTTTTTCCTGCAATTTGCCCTTTTAATGCAGACTTTCAAATCCATGAGTATATTCTGGTAATTTCAGCGAAACCTATCGCTTGCTGGTTAAAATGATGTGGTTTTGATCACTGCATGGTGGATGAGGTAAAATAAAATGCGGCATAGAGTCTAAGTATTTGTGTGGATGTTTTATTTGATAACTGCCATTCTGCTCCAGCTCTTTAATGGGGTTTTATTGCTTGTTTTGCAATCCCATACAGGGACCCAGGTGTAGCAGGCGAGGCTGAATTATGTGGCGTGTGGTTTCACAGAACCGTATTAGTGTTCCTTAATCATTAAAGCAACGTGAATTGTGGCCGTATATCTTTCAAAACAGCACATGATTACAGCTCAGGAATGCATTAAGAAACTTAAACGTAAATTAAGTACACAGAAAGATTGCTTAGATCCTGCAGGCTCCCTCGCGTTGTGAGCGCTCCGTGGTGGGAAAGGATAATTCTTACAACGCTTTCTGTCCGTGGGTTCGAAAAAGGCTTTCCAGAGAGCTGCTGTACCTGCCTGCAGGTGAGAAGATTGAGACAGAGGGGAAAAGAAAAGTTTTTGCAAGGTCTCCTGGAAAGCAGATGGTGCGGCTGGAGGGAAAAGCAATCAGTCCAGAGGTCTGGGCCAGTTCTCTGTTCGGGTGCTGTGCTGCCTCCTTTGCCTCCAACTGCTCCTGTTCCCCACGACAGCAAATCTCCACTACAGCTTCCAAGTGGAACGTGGTAAGTGTTCTGAGGAACCTCTGCTAGGAATTTCTGCTTTTATTATTTGCTTCTAGCAGCATTACACTGGTAACCACATCAAGCCTAATTTTTTTTTTTTTTTTACTAGTTGATGCCATTATAGTTCCAATGTTCCTTTTTCTGAAATTAATTGAGTTATTCTGTATTTTTATATACAAAAATGAAGGTAGTTTACCCAAATTTTCTACATTACAATTCCTAATGTTCTACTTTTAAAGAGAGCGATCCTCCTCCTGCAATATATCTCATAATCTGTTTATATGAATAGAAATTGCATCAACTGCAAAATTAGAGGAATGGCATTAACTTTACATTAAGTGAAGTTCTTATTCAGATATAAGTTATAAAAAAAGGGAGGGAAAAAAAAGGGAATTGTGCTTCTTTTACTTCTTGGCTATACGTGGAACTGCTCAGTTTATTTCTGTGAGTGGTATCGTGCTCTTTGGTGAATTCCTCAAGCCTAAACCATACAAACCTGAACTTCACCAGGCCTGTTTCCTCCAGCCCACGCTGCTCTTGCTCCGACGTTAACAAAGCCTGAATTTAGATTTAAGCTTTCTGATGGGCACGTTGCTGCTTAGAGTTGGTTGAAAATCTTTAGACAAAACATTTTCACCCATGTGGTGGAGCTGGTAACCTCTTTTATTTGAGGCAGTTTCAGCCTGCAGGTCTCTGAGGCTCTCTGGGTGTGTCACCCTGAGATCCAAGCAGTCCCACACATCAGTGGGCTTGCAGGTGGCTTTCCTGGGAGTAAGGGAAGCTCGTCCCTCTACACCAACCCCTCTGCTGTTGTAAGCAGTATTAGTAAGCCACAAAGATGTGTAGAATTTCAAGCAGGATTTAATATGACTAATCGTCATCCCACTGGATTTGACTGACATTTTGGTAATGGCTTCTGTGCAGCAGAAGTAAGCCTTTAAGAATAAAACATTTTCTGTATTAAAAGGATACCCTTCGTGTAACTGCAGCAAACCTAACACGAGGAATGACTCTGTTGTGCACTAAAATTAGAGATCATGTGACAGACAAGGTAAGAGCCCAGGGTTCCAGCATTTACACAAGGATTTGCTAAATGGAATAAACACAAACAGATCTAATTCTGATGCTTTCTAACTTGTGCATGCCTGATTTTAGAAGTCAATAACACTTTTCAAGACAGACTATGTGAGCATTATCTGAAATGGAATAGGTGCCTTTGTCTCCTCAGGGGTGGGGGTTTTTTTCATGAGACAATGCAATAATATACACAGAGTATCTGGACTTGTGAAAATGTGTACTCTTCCCTGAAAATGGCAAATTATATATTTGTACTTTGAAAATACTAATGCTTCATTTTTCTATGAAAACATGATTTTTACTGACATCCAGATGTGACCTTTGCTTTCTTTGAAAAACAGATTTTTGACTTCGGGACTCTGATGCAGCGTGTCCTGCTTGTTGGTGGAGGACATCTTACTCTGTTTTTTCCTTCTGAAACCCAAGTATCTGCATATAAATTTCAATCCATGCAATTGATGTAAGAATAACTTTGGTTCCACGATTACAGTTAGTTACATGTGCGCAGACTCGTAATTTTTTTTCATCGTTATTTTATTGGCATCCTGTTCCTTGTAATTCCTGGCTGAATCTGCCATACCACATCATTTCGTGTGGCCTTTTCAGGGGTGCTGGTTGCTCTGCCTCAAAGTTTCCTTTCCATTTTATTCAGTGCTGTATGTTACCCTGTTCTCTACAGCAGATTTCATTTTTAACGTTCTGGTGCAATGAACGGCAATAAAACGAGGCGAGTTTTCTAACTGTGTAAGGAAATCATGTCACTGATGTTTTTTATTGAAGAAAACATTTAAATACTTTTTAAAGGTGTTTTAGTCATCTTGGCAATGTGCAGTGTGTAGAAGCTAAGGATATGTGACTCAGGAGAAAAAGTGTTGGTGCTCATTTAGGGAAAAAACTCCTTTTGTATTCATACAGAGCCTGAGCTGAGACCCAGGGGAGCAAACAGAACACTCTTCATCACATACGGGAGGAAATCTGCAGTTGATGTAAATTTTTATAACTCAGTTGACTTCAGCAGAGCGATGCTGATTTATGGGAGATGAAGTTTTTTGTGCAGTGGTGGTATTTTCTTTGTTTATTTAAAACTCAGCTGTGCTTAATGTTGGGCAGAGCAGCAAAATGAGGTTCCCTGAGCTGCATCCCTGTCCTCGGCAAAGCTCTTCTGGATCTACATCAACCAGACTAGGAGCAGTGGCTGCTTCAATATATGCAAAATACCAAGAGGCATTTCTATAGTTTTTGCTTTCTTGCTGCTTTGAGCCACCTTGTGGGATGAAAGCAAGCTGAGAGCTGGGCTAACCAGATGGTTTGCCTGAGGAAGACTATCCTGGGGAGACACAGAACCAGAGCAAGGGATTACTTGCTTGGAGAGTTATTACTGAGCAGCAGTTGGTTAGAGTTTTGTTGGGCACGGGTGACTGTAAACTGGAAGAAAGGCTGGCATAATGTAGAGCATCCCTAAAGCTGCCCTTCACTGCACCAGGTCTGAGATGGCTGTGGGAAGAGTGGACAGAGGAGGGAATGTGTCCCCTCTTCTCCCAGCTGGATGGGGGTACATCTCAGCTTCAATGAAGAATTCAGTCTGTGAATTACAATTTTTGCTCGAGAAGCCAGTTTTATGTCTCCATTTGGGGAGTCCTGTTTTGCATGCAAACCTTCCCAAGCATCAGGATGAGAGTATTCTCGAGGGTGTGCTCCTGCTGCTTCAGGTACACGGGTTTGCAATTCATTAAACTCTGCTGTCCTGCATGACAATGTGAGTGCCTGCCAGGCCCAGGAATGTGCATTTTCAGAAATGGCAAGTGTGCCCACGTCCCAGCCCGGCCCCACGAAATGTACTTCAGTCACTGTGCAATTTGCAAACTTTACAAGTGTTACACAGCAAACAATATCCTTTGAGTGAAAGGTCCCTGCTCATGGCAGGGGGCTTGGAACTACCTGATCTTTAATGCCTCTTTGACCCAAACCATCCTGTTTGGTTCTAGAGATACCAATTAAGAACTTCTAGGAGATCTTCACGGTATTTTTCGGTGGTTAAACTGGCTTTCCTATTAAATCTCTAAGTCACACACTGTAAATTTAATTTACAGTGACCCAAAAACCTTGACTGTAACTAACCCAGACACCACCTTGTTCTCCAGGGAGCACCATGACAGCTGAGATTTGTTGATAGTTTGAGTGAGTAGTTACCATGTGCAGGTGGCTGGCAGGGAACTTTTCATTTGGAATCCCATCACAGCTGGGCTGATGATGTGGGTCTTGCTGGGGGATGATGCAGGAAAATACATCAAATACAAATGTGACATATTTGAAAATTCTTTTTTTTTCTCAGGCTGTTTGTGTCATTAAAAGCTGTGTCTCGGTTTGGATGCACTCAGCCAGGGCTTCAGTTTGTGTGTGAGTGTGAGCTGGCACGGCTGTGGTAGCCCTACCCTGTGTGCAATTAACATTTTACACGTACATTTAACTCAAATTTGCAATTTGGGTAAATTAACCCGTGAAAGTTGTACAGAAATGTAGTTCCTGCTGCAAATATTGAGAGACCAATCCTGGCCAAGCATCTTACTTGGTGGTGGAAGATCACCCTTAGAATAAGGATTAATGTACATTTCACTATTTATTCATGTGGGGTTTTAATTTTTAGTTTCAGCACATATCCATAGTTGCTCTCAGTCAAAACATCTGTCTTCATATTAACTCAGAGTGCGTCTGGTTGTTAAAAAAACAATGTTATGAGATGTGGGGGTAGAATAATTATCTCTCTAATACAGCATTAAGAAATTCCCTGCACGGAGAAAGACAGATTTACACTTGCTTTGTCTTATGTGGGTGTAAGAGATAATGGGAGTATAAATCTCTGTAGGATAATAAAATGTATAATTTAGAATCTCTGCATAAGATTAATGCCACACAGGTCTTTCTTATTTTTTCCCCCTTTTTAGTTAATGAGATTAGTATTTTCACGGGTTACAGTTTCATTATCGGTTAAAATAATCAACTGACCATAACGTATTTACAGGATTTTGGATTTAAAAGAAAAATTCTTAGGGTCATTGTTTTTAGGAATAAAATTGTTCCTTAATAATTTTGGTGTAGATTTTTAAAACTTGGTTTTTATTTGGTTGCCAGGACGTTTTATTAAGTATATTTTATGATAGTGTTTTTAGCTTAGAAATTGATTATTTTCTGAAATATGGTACCTTGTGATAATGAAGAAATGGAAATGTAAGAAGAAAAAGTAATATGTAAAGAGGGAATAGGTTTTTTGTATCAATGTTAGCACTGGTTACCGGCATATAATAAAAATGCAATAATTTTGTGAAATACTTTGTATTATCAAGCTTATTGCCAGGTGTTTGTACTTCTAAAAATAAAAGTTATTGTGTTAGTGAACTCTGTCCAGAGAGGCCGAACATCAGAAGCCTCTCAGAGCCCTTTGTTGCTGCTTTGTAACAAACGTTGGAAGGCAGCAGAATGGTGGGGTTGGCTCCTAGTCCTGGTTTTCCTGAGTGCTGTGGCATTTCCCTCATTTTCTGTGGTTTAGTTTCCCCGGGGAACGCGAGGGCCGCAGGGCAAAGCTGCTCCAGGTCCCAGGTGACCTGGCAAAAAAGTGAGTCCCAGGATGCTGACTCACAGTTCCCTGACTTTGCTTCTGGGAGTTCATGTCCAGCAGCCTTGTCCCGGTGACACCTCATCCTGCTCTTATTTACCAGCCTCAGAACATTGCTTCTCTCTGCACGAGACTTCCCTCGGACAAATGGTTCCTGGGAACCTTTTGTCTTTTCAAACAGTGCGTTGCTTATTGCCTAATTTCGTTTTGGTGCTTAGCAATTGGATTGGATCCACTTTCTTTTCTTTTCTTTTTTTTTTTTTTTTCTTTTTAAATTGTAAATGGTTTCTCTTTGAGGCTAAACTTTCACATTCAATCTATAATTAAACCTAATCTGGAATTTAGGTTTTATTTTGGGGTCGAAGATCATTTCCTTTGTCAGGAAACCATTTAAGGATATCCCCCTATGTGCTTTTTACACGCCTTTTTTATGTTCATTTGAACTACTCAGATGAAAGAAATGCTTCAGTGTTCTCTGGAATTCAATGGGATTTAAGCATTTCTTGTTGATACCATGTGACGTGTACTGTAGTACCCTTTCCTCAAAATCTTTTGCTGTAATTTTAGACTTCATGCTATTTATTTTTAGAGCTTATTAGAGAAGCGCTTTTTTAATATCCTTCAGCAGAGGTGGGTGTGTGAAACATGGTGCAAAACCTCAGGGATTCCAGCAGCTGGGAAACACATTTTGGTCTGCCCAAGAAAGCGTTACTCAATTATTGTTTGTGTTTCTGAGCCCTGCAGAGTGCCCTGAGCCTCACTGGGTGTCCTCTCCCTTCGCTCTGCCCTGTGCCATCTCTGTCATGTGACAATATGACATATTTTAGGCATCAGTTCTTAACAAAATTAGCCATTATAGTCCAGTTACAGAGAAAAGAAATGCTTTGAAGATACCTGGCACGCTGTGTTTGCTGAATTATTGCAAAGACAAATGTTTACACCTCGTGAGTGAGTTTATGAGAATATAATTTCTGGCAGAGCTCAGTTAATAGAATTAGAAAAAGTGGAGATGCCATCAGAGGCAAACAAATTACTTTATCTTTTTCCTAAAATGGAAACTGAGAATACTCTGGTCTGCTTTTTAAACATTTTTAGTGCACATTGTATCCTGTTTCCAGGAAAAAGAACAGACTAATTTTGTTCCAAATACCTGCTATAATATGAAACATTACCACAAAGATGCTTCCAAACCACAGTCTTCAAGGTTTGAAAGTGCTTTTTTTTTCCCCCCCTAATTCTTCAATCCATCTCTGTTTTAAGATTGCAAATGGTCTTTTAATCCGTGTTTCTTTCTATTTATGGCATAAATTGTGCCAGAAAATAGCTGTACACACTTTCTTTAATTTGATAAAAATTCTGCAGCATTTTCTTCTTCAGTAAACTTAAAATTTAATAATATTAATATTATTATTATTAATAATAATAATAATAGTTTTACTTAGCTTTTAGTTTGCACGTTACTGGGTTAAAAAAGACCACGTAAAAAGTCAATTAGGAAAGGTTTAATGAATGGCGTTGTTTTTTCCTTGCTTATGCCTCTCCTTGTGATAATTAAAAACGCTTTTGTTTTTCTACTGTGAGAAGCTGCACTGCATCAAGGCCAGCAGAGTGTTTACAAAGAGCTGATGTACGAGCTCTGCGAAGCCATAAAATAAAGTGCAGCAAGCTGACGTTGGGCTGGCTTCTCTAAGTTTCAATTATTACAGGTTTGTAATTTTGCTTGGGAAATGGTGAAAGATTATTTATGTAAATGCTAGTGATGTTGTTAATAATTGTGTCCAGGATCAGCATAGAACATCATTGATCAAACCCATTGAGGCTTTGTTTTAAATCAAGTGTGAGAAATTTGACAAGTCCATAGTTGTCTAATATAGATTTTTTTTCCTGATATGCTTCAGGTGTCAAAGTTAGAATTGCAGAAACATCAAAGAACAAACTGCAATTTACAAATCTGTCAATAATGGCAGCCAGCAGCATTATGATTGATGTAATTTATTATAAGATTACATGGGGGAAGCTCAACACAAATGATTTCTGCAGCACTTGTTACTTATAGATTTCACAAGCAGTAACATTTAGAATAATGATCATCTAATACACTTCTCTGCAAACCACAGATAATAAATTTCAATTATTTGTTTCACTTGTGAACTGGTAGCTCATATTGAGATGGTTACTGCTGGCAATTCTTTAGGTCCCTCAGTCAGGGATTTCAATGTTTAATTTTGACATCACAAACCTTGTATTTGGCTGTTGAGAAGAACTCTTTGAGTTCAGCTTACCAAGCAAACTTTATAGGTATTGTTCACTCTTTTCCATTCTGTCCATCCTTATCCTTTTGGAAACGTTACCAGCTTTAATTGTGTATTTGTATTAAAAGAATACATCATGTCACGGGCTGGGAATCAGTCTCTAGGTAGCTTTTCACCCTAAGTAATTGCTAATGACTTACTAAGAAGTGTAGTATCAAGAAAGTATTTTCCAGTTTGATGTTGCCACGTAGCTTCTGGGTATTCCTGTCTCTTGGAATCAGCAACCGGTGTGGTATTGAGTTCAAAGCTTAAAACATGCTCAGAAATATGTTGTTAACAATTTCTGCCACTCTGTTAGTGGGAGTATTTGAGCTGACAAGACTTATGTTCTCCCAAAAGCTGTTGAGTACTATGAAAAAGAATTCATCCTCTAAGAGTAATTAATAATCTTTAATCAGCTACGGTATGATTTTCCCTGCAATCAATATCCAGGTGGGTGACTCAGAGCAGTATGACTCACACTATTTACTCCTTTGAAATATTGACAAACCGATTTGTTTTAGGGGAAGTATATAATTTTTCTGAAATTGAATAAATGTGAAAAAATGGTGTCTTGAGACCAGTCTAAGATGCTGTCTGTCTCCTGTTGGCATTCTGCAGGAGTAAAGAGAATTGACTTAGGCCTGACATCAGTAAGTTTCACTCAGAATTTTTGGTGGGGGTTTGCTTTAGGACTCAGAGCTTGTTGCTGCCTCGGAGGTGCCATAACAACCTCGTGGCTTTCCTGCCGGGCAGCAAAGCACACCTGCTCAGCTGGGCTCGCAGAGCTGCTGCTTCCCCTGGTGAATGGATTTCAATATTAGTAGCTTTACAGGTGGAGGTTCATGTTGCCGTAACCTTAACTGTCAGGATGCCTTTTTGCAGGCTATGAAAACAAAATCATAGAAAAGGAAAGAAGGGGGAGAAACCTGGCACTAAATACTTGTGCTTCTGGATTGTCAACAGTGGTGGAAGCTGAAGTGCGAAACAGGCAGAGGCACGGACCTCCCAGCACGTGTCAGACGCCTGTTCTTCCTACAAACGAGTAACAAATCCTTGAGCTGGAAAATCAACCACCTTCCTTCACTGGTGAGAGATATTCCACACTGATGGAAGAGCCGGGCGTGTGTTTCCGTGGCGGGGCTGAGCACGGCTGCAGCGGGACCCTCAGCGCTGGGCTGCCACCTCTGCTCCTCGCTCCTGGGAGAGGGCAGGAGGAAGCTTTGAATTTCAGTGACAGCCCACGATCCCGCAGCACTTGTAGTCCTGAACCTTTTGGCCCCGACAAGAGGATTTGTTGTAACTTGCGGTAGTGTCAGAAGCACCACAGAGGGGTTGCAGGTTTTAGGAATACTTTTCCCAGCTCTGCTCCACATCTAATATTGAAGAAATCTTACTCTGCAAAGGGATAGCTTTTGGTTTTGTGACATAGCAACTTTTACTAAGTTTTGAGGCACGGTTTTTTCACGAAGATATAATAAAAGAGGATTGTTGAGAACCTGTAATTGACACCTACCATTAATATTTTGATTTAACATTAGTGAATACACATCCTTGTTCATATCCACACTGCATTGCTTTGAATTATTGTAATGCAGCAGTCATTTGAGTTGCAGAAAATAATCTTGTGAATGACCTTGGTTTCAGCTTGGGGAGTGCTTAGAAACATTTAATCAGATTTGTCAGATCAATGGAAAGAAGTTTGCATAATGAAGTATAAAGAACTTGCACTAGTATTACTTAAATCAGGTAGGGGAGTTTAAATTGATTCTTATTTGTTGTTTACTCTTTCAGCTTTGTTAAGCTCCAATCTAATTTTTAACATCATTTACAGAAAGCACTGTCCAGGTTCTGACTTGTTGTTTTCCCATTTTTATGTAGTTATTTCCAATTTTAAGCATTGCTTTAAGTTGTCTTTAGGCTTCTAACCTGGGTTCTTCCCTCCACTGATTATATTTTAGAAAACTTTGGTTCGTAATTTATTCCCTAGGTTCGAAGTTGGCTCCTAACAGCCAAGCAGGCGCTGCCTCCTTCTCTCCCCCCCCAGCACCCCACCATAAATTGATGTGCATTAATCATTCAGCATCTGTCACAGCTCTTACATCCCTTGTGTGACCTCTCATACTCGAGGGTGTCCGGAACGTCCAGTGCTTTGTCTTTGCACCCCTGGGCTGGAGAGCAGGGAGCCCAGTTCAGTGAATTTCAGTGAGATTTGTGGCTGTGCATCCACGGCAGGGTGTGAAGAAGGGAGTCCCTGTGCAGGGATGGGAACAGGTGCCCCAGTGAGGGTGTTCTGGGTGCCACTGGCCCATCCAGCTCTGTGGGGAGCTGTCACACGCAGCTTTGCTGTGCCAGAGCGGGCTGAGGGTGCCAGCTTCTCTCTCCCAGTTCTTTCCTAGCTCACTGCTTCCTGCAGAGCAAGCAAACCTCTGTGTCCTGGGTCAGTGTGAGCTCCAGACCACTTCTGAGAGCATATTATATGTTACACTTATAGTGTATATATAGTATATAAATATATTATATTTGGAGGCAGAATTTTTCTTCCGCTGTTCATGTGATAGAGGGGTAAAAGGGATAATTGTTTCTGAGCACAAATTAAGCCAGACACAGAATGTTCTCTCTTTATAATGCATCTTTCCTTTTTTTTTTTTTCCTCTTTCTTTTTCCTAAGTTAGTCCCTGATGCCCAGTGTAGATTTGCTTTCCAGCTAAGAACAATTTGGTATTTTTCCAGGAGCGTAGTTATCTATAAAGTACAGGCTCTGACTTTTTAAAGGGATGCTTTGGTATTGTGTTTCTCAGATTCGGGGAAACCATACCTTATTAAGTGTTCTTTTTTTCCCCTGCCTGAAGGTTGAGAATTTTTTTCTGAAGTACATCAAAGCTAGAAAATGACAGGGCAATTACTCCTTTTAAAATTTATTCAATAATAATCAGTAAACAGATACTGTCTCATACCCACTCAGCATGTTTTGTGTATGCAATTTGGTTTTGTGGAGGCAGATTGCTGTCAAGTTAGAAGCTTCAACACCATGAGATTCTATTGACAGGAATTTGATCACATAGTATTTGCTGGATCTGGGACCAAGCTTTGGCTCTGGCAGTGTTATTAGTTGTGAGATAGTTGCTTTTTTCCTTCAGCTGATACCAACTGGCACGTCGTTTGTGCATGATAAATAGCCAATGGTAAAATAGTTTTAGATTTCTAGTTCATAATTTGTCTGAGTAATAGTATTATGTTTGCTTTTCCCCTTTCATCTGTGAGTCCTGTGTCCTTTCTGTGCTGCAGAGCAGTTGCTGTACAGGAAAGGAGGAGGCTGCCTGCCCTCCAGAACAGGCACGGGCTGGGAGTTTCCCTGGGGTGGTGGGAGATTTGGTTTGCAGCCTTTCAGGATAACGAGGAAATGGAATCTGGGTCTCCCACTACTGGGAAGAGTTTTCTGGTCTCCAGGCTGTTACTCAAATACACACATCAACATAAGCACCCCTATCTTGGGAAAAACCCCTTAACCACCCTGTGTTACTCTGGCCACGGGATGTCTTGGACACACCCTGGGAATAAACCCCTCAGCAAACAGGATTTTACACGTGCTCGGAGTGGGGTAATCGGGGCCATGCACAGAGGAGAAGCTCTCAGCATTCAGGGAGCTTTAAGGGCAAAGTGAAGTGCCTGGGAAGCAGGGGCTCACCACTGGTTGGGAGGCAACTGTGTACATGCTGCTATACACACAGAAATTGTTCCATATAGTATAACCTTCTTCTGCAGAGGTGTGGGTATTCCATTCCTGCCTTAAGGGCCGCAGGAGAATTTGCATTTTTGCAGTGTGAAATAAGGGGAAGGCTGGCTGGTTGAGATGACAAATGCTTTCAGCAGCTTTCTCCACTGGCAGAGCTGAGTGGTTCTCAACAGTGGCTCAGGATGTTTTTTTCCTGTGCATCTGAACCTATCCATAATTACAGTGCAGGTATTTTACTGCTGTGTCTGATAAAAGCGTAACACAACACAAATTACGCAGGCAGATTTTAAACAGACTGTGTGGTTTTATGCAAGTTTGTTAACTTTTTATGCTGTTGGCTTAGACAGGATGATGCCCTGAACAGTCACTTGTCATGTACCCACAGCCAGACAGGTTTTTGTGTGAAAAATTCATGCTCTGTATGTTGGACCAGCAGTTAAATGGGTGGATATAAAAGCCTCTGTGGTGGGTTCTCCGTTGTAGGATGCAATGCATTATTCATGACACCAACCTGGCTTGGCAAGCCTGAACGTATTTCTAGCATTAACTCAGATATGTATCCAAATCCAGAAACTGTATGGGACGTAGCACCTACCACTTTGATCCAAGCATATCTCACTAAGCCTCTCACATCTGTCAGTCGCTTGGGAGGAAGGATGTGAGCGGTTCACCTGAATGTTGCTGGATTTGATATTTATTGTGGGAAAAATCAAATTGTCTTTGGCTGTTGCCTTGCTAATTTATCTTCATTGCAAATGGTAAACATGTTGGTAAATGTGAATGAAAAGCCTCCAGAGTATAAATAATAAATGCTTCTTCCAGCTGTACTGAGTGCTTTACGTTTTTTGAAGTGATGCCAGTATTTTTTCTTTTGCTTTTAAATGGATTACATTGTCACACAGTACTATGCTCTCTGCTAGGCTCTGTCTGTGGAGGCCTTTATCTGTGTTCATAAGTGTTGATTTTATATAATTACTAGCATAAAACCTCATATGCTGTTTTTTAAACACAAACAAATGAAATGAATATTCAGGGAACCCTTAGCAATTTGTGGTACTGTGTACAAGCTCAGTGCAGATGTTTAGGAGTTTCTCAGTTCTTGACAAGTAATAGATGATTTTGTCTGAAATGTCTGAATTACGAACGTATTTATGTGTTTTCTTACGAGGTTAACGTTTGTGAATTTATCTTACCCAAATCATAATTATTACATTCAATCCACACAAATTATCATAGTAAGTGAAATCAAAATGTGTCCTTTCCCCCCACCCTGTCCCCCATTTCTAACCCTAAAATTGAAGGCACTGACTTAGATTCCTTCAGGAGTCCTTTACCCCCTCCAGTTTGGCTTCCTGAATGTGTCAGGTTCATGTAAAGTATATCTTAGGCACAAGACAAATGTGTGAGTTAGCTATCCCTCACGATTCCTTGGAAAATCACAGTAGGAATGTAAGGCTCCAGCGATCACTTAGGGGACAGACACTGACATTTTTAACAGCGGGAAAGGTAATGCCTATCGGAAAACCACAAAGTGAAATCTTTGGAGCAAAGACTGAGTTAACCTTGGATTTTCTTGGCAACTGCTGTAGTGTGTGTGCTTTGCCTGGGTCTGAGAGCTGGTCAGCAGCAGAAATGACTGCAGTTAACACTGAACTTACAGAGCATTCAGAGAACATGGAATGGTGGGTCTGCAGTGTTTAGAGATAAAACTGTGGGCACTGCACATTTTAATAAAGGGTGAAAACAGAATTATTTTCTCCAAGTAACAGATTTGTATGACTCCTTTTTTCGGAAGTAACTTCCAGTTGAGGACTAGAAAACAGGTTTTATTTTCTGTCAGCATCCTGTTGAGATGGAGTTCAAAGCAAAGCATACGAAATCAGTGATAGGTTTCTCTGCTGAAATGCTGTTTATTCTTTAGATGAAGTGAAAAGGTGGAAGAGAAATGGGCTGTCTTGGAGAATATTTTGTGGGAGTCACAAAAAGAAACCAAGCCATACCAGTCTTTAGCTTTTGCATGGTTTTCCCTTTTTAATGTGAATAAATCTATCGCTAAACCACTGTCTACAATTTCTTTCCTGGATTGTCTCTTCTTTAACATGGGTGAAATTCCAGTCAGCCGCCTTCCTTTCCTGAGTGCGTGGTCATATAATATGGCTCTCCATTAAACAGTATCTGCAGATAGAAATTTGATAATGGCACCTTAAAGATTATTGTCCCCGTGGAAGTAAACGAGTATTTGAGCCGTCTGTATCATGGGAAGTGTGGTCAGGGCAGAAGTGCAAGGAGTGTTTCAAAGAAGGCAAAGCTTCAGTGAAGAATGGAGACTCTCAGCTGTCGGAAGGGATTTGATACGCAGCTGTACAGTGAATTTAGAGCAGAGATTTGATCACATTTCCCTTAAAAGAAATTTCTTCTCTCTTCTTTAGGTGTAGGAAAATCCCATGAGGAACTGGTCATACTTAGACTGCAGAATGAGGTACTTAGCTGCTGTTTTGCTGTATTTGCTGCTCTCTGGACATGTATTGCCTCAGGCTGTTCATTCTCAGCTCGCCAAGGCATTGAAGCTCACAATTTCTTATGCTCCTTTTGAGGGCAAATGTATTTGATCTCTACTTCGTGCAGTGCAATGTTCTGGCCCTGTTTCATCATCATGAGTTAAATCCTCTTCAGAACCCTTCAAAACCTCAAAGAGTCTTGACACAGCAGAACTTTTGCAGCTGAACTCTCCCGTGCCCCAGGAGCGTGTCCCTGGCTCTCCACAGCAGCTCTCTGTTCCCAGCTGAGGAGCAGGCGGCTCCCGAGCTGCACCTGGAGACACCTCAAGGGTGAGCGCAGGAATTACTGGAACCAAGTGGTGAACGTGGAACAAAGCCCTGCAGTCAGTAGGCATAGACAAGGAGCTAATAGTCACCGAATCTGTGAGCTCATTTAGGATTTGGCTCAAGAGCAGCAGTAAATGGGAGCAGATGATAATCAGCTCCTGCACTGCTGGTGCAGAGGGTAATGAATGAACGCTGACTGCTGCTCTCCTGAGGAGCCCTGCTGAGGGAGCAGCAGCATTTGGCCAGCTTGGCTTTGATTTCATTACAAGTGTCAGGCGCTTGTGTCTAGACTGGTGCTTTGGCAGCTAATTGATCTCTAGCATTTGATATGCTAATTATTTCTTTCATAATATGCTAATATGTGTACAGTGGAAAAAACACCTTTTAAATGCTACGAGGATCTCAGAGGCGTATTTGGAACTGGAAAGTAAGAGCTGGAAATCTTGATTTATGTCAGTACAATATACAAGTGACTGAAGGTTTGTAGTTGTGGGAATTTAGCTGGAAAATGAGAATGTTAAGGCAGAAATTGTTTAGTCATACAGTGACTGTACAGGGCTTGTAGCAGGCTGTGCTTCACAGCCCAGACAGAGGAAATTGGGGTGGATTAGGGAATATACTCCTCTGTCCAACACACTTTATTTTGCTGCTGCTATATGGATGTTCTTTTCTTGTCAGTGATGTGGATGTCATAGTTTTTATCATATTTCCTGAAGTAAGAGAAGGAAAAACAAATAGTAGAGAAGTATGGTTGAGTCACCTCCCAGTTCTCCTCCAGGACAGTACCTCTCTACATTATGACTGCTTCTCCAGGCAACTGTTACTTGCTGGCTCTCTGAATTCCTACCATTTGACCATTCAAAAGCTGATGTTAATTGACTGTTTTCCATTCACTCCCAAATTCTTTTTGTCCTTTTCCTCTTAGGATTTGCTTCACCCTCTGGGTACTTTAAAATACAGTCTGATGAGTCTCAGTCATTACCTTTCTGTAGCTCTGTGTGGAATTTTAATTGTATGTGTTCTTCAGGCTGTGACAGAAAGGAGCCATCAGGGAGAGTTTTCATGCACATTTTCTTTTGTCCGTCTCCACTCAGATATTCTGAAAAATACTTCTATTAAATACCTATTTGGTAGGTTTGAAAGCTATCAAAGCAAGTCTGCTGAACGATAACTACTGAGGAGACTTCCTAGGATAGAGCTGGAAGCACACACCATTAATGCAGGACAGAGCCAGAGGCAGAACCAGGATCCTGCCTGACCTTTGGAGGTCAGCCATGTTTGGCAATTGAACAGTTTAATTCCATTAAATATTTTTAAAAGAAAGCTGCTGGATTTTCTTCTATACAGACAGCTTTTGCACAGACTCATGCTCTGTCCCAGTGCCACTGAGTAGATAGTAATTAGATTACTAATATGTACTTAAAGTTTTAAATAATAGGAAAGTGTCTGCTCTGTGTTTGGCTCCAGTCCCTGGCAGCAGATTAGATGAGCACCTATCAAGTGTTATAAGTGCGTGGGCAGACTGTGCTACCGTTACTGGGAGCAGATTCTGTGTCTCCTGTAATAAGCTTATCTCTATGCTCAAAGCCCTAATCACCTCCTTGTTGACAAGAGAGAACTTTAATATTATTCACAGGGGTATAAGGAACTGATTGCTTAGCTCTGCAGCCCAAACCAACCCACATAAAACCACCCAGTCATTCCAGAGAGCTAAGTGAGTGAACTGATTGATGAAGAAAGTCAGTGGAGCTGTGTTTACTGAAGTCCAAAGCAGCAAATCAAAATGCTTTCTTATGTCAAGAGATACTACGTGCAGTTAAATTCAACCAGCAAATTCTGCAAATGATGTGGAATCACAGTAGAGTTTTAGGCAAAGACAGATATATTTTTACACTGAAATTTTGTGTGCTATTCTTAGTTTCACTTTGAGCTTCTTCAGGACTGATATGAAGCTGGTGACTAAGGAGAATTTCTCACGCTGATACAAGTGTAGGTGATAAAAGGATCTGGTCTCCCATCAATGACATACATTCCTTCTTGTTTCAAACATTTAAATTTCTTCACTAGCAAATCTGATTTTTGAGAGCAGGAAGTATCTGATGTTCTGAATCTCCCTCCTCAGCTGGGTTTCTTGAGGGAGTAGTAATTCTAACTGAAATTGAAATTGGCAAAATGTAATTTTACATTAAAAGAAGGACTCCTTAATAAATCTTATTTGTGGCATTTTACTTCTGGTTCAGAAAATTATTTTCTGGATCCACTCGAACCCTGCAGCAATAGACATGGGAAATAATGCTAGGAATAAATTGTGGACTTTTTCGTCTTTTAGCCCAAAGAATTCCATCTGGTTGAGACCGTGTAGTTATACCACAACTGCCCCCTTGAGGCTTCACTGATGAGGCTAAAAAACTTTGCCACTTTCATCTATGTGCATAATGTATTACAAAAGCTACAGAAAGTAGTGCCTTAATATGCTTGCAGCTTATTCAGATATAGTACCCAGAGGTGCTATTGATGCAGTTTTAACCAGGGGCCTACTTGGTTGGATTGTTGAAATATACCTTGAATAAGAAAAGTAATAAAAAATTTTAAGTGATTTAAACAGTTAAATATAGTGACTTCACTATAAAGAATCTTAACTGCTTCAGAAATATCATGTGCAGCTGAGTTGACTTCAAACAGAAGTGTGTTGGAATGTTGAGTTGAACTTATTTAGCCATGTTGGTGCCCCAAGCATTTCCTTTCTATAAACATCCTAGACATTTATGAGTGGGAATGTCCACCAAAAAAAAAATCATAGCATGACCATTGTAAGCGCAACAATAGTCTCCATGAGATACAGCATCCACATGGAAGATTTGGTATCATAAATTTCATCCCATCAACAGGAAAAAGGAAGCATATCTTTGGAGAATTAAGTTAGACGTGTCAACCTTACAATGCTAAAAACACGGGAAAATTCTAAAAGTGACCTATGAATAAGTCAGAGGGGATGAGGAGAGTGGACAGGTAACTGATACTGCATGGCACCAGTGAATGGTCAGGAAGAAAGAAATTCCAGATAAGATTTGTGTGTAGAAGAGTTAACAAATTAGTGGAAGTATAAAGGGATATCAGCTAAACATGGAGAATTGTTCTCCAGAAAGCTCATGTGCAAATATATGTTCCCTTAATATGCTGTGTAGTGGCCTTCAAATGCCAACGTCCCCTGTTAGAATGGTCCCGGGTATCTCGCGCGCTCCCATCCCTGTGCTCGGGTGCAAGGCGCTGTTTGTGATGCCAGGAACTCCCCCCCATCAGCAGCCGCATTAATGGCACTCCGTGGATTAATTAGAGGCTGCTCTGCAGCACGTGCAGAGCGTTCTGACAGCTCAGTGATGCACCTCGGATGCATCAGCTTGGATTCTGCCAAGTGGGGTACTCCAAAATCATTTTCTCAGGTGTGATTTTTAAGTAGTGCTTGAATTTTTAAACCTCTCTCAACAAAAGCTCTCAGATACTCCAGGCTAGTGTCAGATAAGTCAGGGACCTTTTCTCCAGCCCAGCTGAGCGTGGAGCTACCCTGCTTTTCTTAGGATGTGTGTTTAGGTTCATGATACATCTGCTGAGAGATGTATGTAACGTACAGAGTTATTTTTGGAAGGCTGGAGTGCATCTGAATGAATAGCACCAGGTAAATAAACCACGTTACGAGCTCTCACTAAAAGACATGAGCCATGATTTTGGCTTGGGCACGAGGATGGCTGACTGGCCTCAGGAGCAGCTCAGTCCTGGGGGTGGTGACTTAGGACATGCTAACCCAGGGACTCGTGCTCACCTGGGTGTTTGAATGAGTGCAGTTCAGAGATAAATGCACCTCCCGTTTTTGCACAGTTCCTCTGGACTTTAGTATTCTATAAACTCGGCCCCATCCATGATTTTCGAACAAATTGAAAATAAACACCTGCAATAATGAAAACCGGGGCTCAGGGGAATAATGTTGATGCCAGAGTGTGCACCTGCTAAGACTGAATTTTGAGCTGTGGTTTTTCCCCTGTGTTACTAAGTGTCTCATAAAATTTGCCCAACCTTCTAAGCCACAAGGAACTGTGCTGTAGGTAAAAGGTCTTGATGGCAGTTGCTTTTTAAGTGATTCTTACTGGGATAATCTGCTTGTCATAATCTGGAGCCCTCTGGTTGCTGCTCAGCAATCCTTTTGTATCCAAGTTCCACTTACCACAAGGATCAATCTGTTTATTGAAGAGTCACAGAGGTCAGCAATGGTATTTTCATACAAGTTTTTCCTTTACTGCAACTGGGGGGCAACTGTGGAGTAAATCTGATTTGTAATGAACCTGATTCATGTGAGCACTCTGCCTTGCTCCACAGCAGGGCTTCCACTTGTTCTCATTTGGTTTTACTGTATCTTTGTAGATCCCAAGCATCAAGAGCTTGTATCAAATCTCTCCAAGGAAAAAAGAAAAAATAAGCTACTGATAACTAGTTCCACACTTGAACTTAACAGAAATATTGCAACCTCTAACAATAGTTAGTTTTTTAATCATGAGAAGATGTTTGGTTTTCCCAGTGATTGGTTTCATCACTGTTGCACTGACTGCACCTTGTAGCTTGGCAAATGGAGATTAGGTCTGGTGATTGAGGCCGAAGCAGTGTTTTATAAAGCACAATTCTGAGTGGGGCTTGCACAATGGTGGCTGAGTCAGACAATACTTTAAAAATACTCCCTTTACTTTTCCCTTTATCTTTAGAGTATTCCCTTCAGGGCCTTTCATTCATAAACAATGTTTTGGGTAAGCACGACACGACAGCACTAAAACTTAAGTGTGGGTGCAAATTAGTAAATAGAACTTGGCAGAAAAAATAGTATTTTTCATTTATTCGTACATCGGGGATGAGATCCCAAAATCTCCTGGTGTTAAGAAGTTCACTCATGTCCCCCCAGCGTGGTGATGGGGGATCAAGGCAGGCCTGTCTGTAACTTGTGGCACGCTCCTGTGCCGGCTGCCTTTGCCTCCCCAGCTCCAACAGCCACCTGCCCTTCCAGCGCTGCCCCGCCTGGGCGTGGGCTTTGGCACCCAGCACCAGGATTTCAACTTACACTTTTGGATTTGCAGCGTTTCCTTGAGCAGCTCTGACACTAAGCCTGTTATCAGATCAAACAACAGAAAAGAAATTCCTTGGCTTATTTGGCTGTGGTGGCTCGGTGGCTCTGTGCTGAATTATTTGCCACTGATCCAGACTAAAGCAGAACCATGCATCAGCTCTTGTGTGCTGAATGGCTTCGAGTCGTAATTTTCGGCAGGAATCTGGGTGAAGTTGTGTTATGAGCCAAGGTGATTCTCTCACTTTCACCCTTACAATTTTCACAGTCTGTGAAATATTATTGTACTCCCATAATCACCAATAAAAATTATTTTGGTGCGTGATTAATAATTTACAGAGTTAGGGGGAAAATAGATGACTAAGGCCCTCGGCATTGTACAGCCTGACTGGATTTTGATGTACAGACATCTGATTATTTTGAAATGCAAGTGCTCTGCTTTATCTTTGCTTATCTACTACCTACTGCTTATTGTTACTACTAACATTTTGGGTAGTTTTATGAGAGCTTAGATTTCTCAAATCCTGAGCTGTTTTTTTAATCACTTCATTTAGAAGGGCTTTAGCTTCATAAGAACTGCTGCGAAAATGATCTTTAGTTAAACCTGTGAAGTGCAAAAATCATCTGTCAAAGCAGATGTACAAGATTTCCACTGGTAATATCTCTTTGGCCTTTAATCCTATTTTTCTGGTTTGTGTGGGCACTGACAGTTAACTCAAGTTTCAATCAAACCTAGACAAATAGGATTTTTTCCTGCCCTACAGTCGGCTAGTCAGACAGCCAGTGATTTTTTTCACACTGTTCAGAGACTCATTAGACCTTTGTTCAGACTGGCTAAGGCACAGCAAGGATGTAGAACCTTCTCTTTCATAGTCCACAATATTTTTCACAGGCTGAAGATTAAGGCTTCACAGGCAAAAGATTTTCCATTTTATTTGAAAATGAAATCTATGTAATTTGCAACTGCAAAATTTTGACATGCCTTAGAGAATGAAAACATTGAAGTGAGATCTGTTTCACCAATTAATTAGTTTAATGCCATTCAGTTAATGATACCTGAAATATTGCTAAGCACTTACATGCAAAGGACCAAAAATTTTAATACTGCATCACTGCTATTTCAGTGTATCTTTTTCTAATGAATACCCATCAGTCTGCAAAGAAAGAAATTTAGTTTGTGACATCATTTCATGATGGCATGCTGTGTAAAAGATACTGAAAAACCAATTAAATGTAAAATTACCAGTGAATTTAGATATTAGATAATAAAAATATAGATGGGAACAACATCATTACAATACTGAGTACTTGTATTTAATGTCAGTGGGGAGTTAGCTGAGTAGTATAAAACACATAGAAAATGGCCAATCACTTCCCCAAAGGTCTTGTCATCTTAAATGATGAAAAGAGAACAGATTAAGCCAAAATGGAACCAGGCAAGTGGCAGGAGGGGTAAGCTAAATCTGTTATGAGCATTAAATAAAAATATTTAGATCTACCCCACTTAAAATATGATTGCAGCCTTGCCAAATAGAGTTAGTACAGTGACAAGTAAATGCATTGTTGACAATTACAATCTAAAAATTTTTGGGCTGGTTAACTCTTCTCCCACACGAGTATCTCTTAGTGCAAATAACCTTACCTGAGCCAGGGATGAAATACCCTGCACAGGTCAATAGTGGAGCTGCTCTTGAAGCCCAAATACTTCACAATCTCACCGCTGGTGTAAATAAACTAATTTCCAGATTTGCTATCAAACCTGGCCCCAGGTGTTGAGTCTGAAGCATGGTGCAGCATCCTTAGCTAAAGTTATATAACCCTTTATTTTGTAATCTTCCTGTGCCAGTCTTCTCCCATCTGTGCACATTCTAGTTTCTTGCAGAAACTACCTCCGCTGATAATGACTTTTTTCCCCCTTGGCCTACCAGAACTTCATGGATCGTCTCCATGAATCATTACTTTGTCACACTCATTAGAACTTGAAATGAAACCTATTGAGGTGACTTAACATCATCTCAGAACACCTGGTGCTTTGGCATTTCACGTGTCATACGGGTCATGACATAATAGCATTTCTAATTGTCAGCCACAGAGTGAGACACAGAAACAGTGAGCGGAGAAGGGAAATCCCTGGTGGGAGGACTCAAGGTTATCACTCTGCTCCTGACAGAACTGAGAAACTAACTCACCCACATGAAAGCCTGGGCTGCTTCTATAGTGATGGAAAGGCACAGAAAGGTGTTCTGCCTTTTGTCCTGGGTTCCTAATATCTCCTGTGTTCTTTTCTCTCTTCCTTTGTCACAAGGTGGGTACATTACATTCCATTCTGTGGGCTCTGGCTCTAAATCCAAGGGTGTGTTTCTGTATTAAAAAATCCAGGTAATGTAATGTACGTCTGTGAGTGTGTGTGAGCACCTTGCACACACGTGCAGAGATTCGAATGGCTGGTACCAACATGTATTTGTGGTTTATGGAAAGGAAAAGGACATTTCTAATACCACAGAGACAGTGACTGGCCAAGGGACACAGTTTCCCTGCCAGCCACAGGGAAACTCTTCACCTGCTACTGGACTTTAAAGTCTGCAGAACTGGAAAGATTTCAAGAGACTGACATAACCTTATTGCCTGTAGAAACCCCCTCCAAGCAGCCTAAGCGTGGACTATAATAATTATCTACGCTGCAGTGTTTGGAGATGTAACAGGAGGTACTTTATCCTGCCCCTGTGCAGAGCACTGAGACCCCTGCAATGGAGTGAACAGTTTCAGCTGCTGCTCTGAGAGCAATAGTCCGTGTGGGAAGTGGTGCTAATGGAGTCTGCAGAGAGGAAATGCCTCTCACGTGCTACTGAAAGAGGTGCGATATTGGGTCTTTTCACAGTAGCATCTTACTCTTCAAAAACACCAGATCTAAGTGGACTTAGAGTTTTGAACAGAAACTTGGGCAAAAAATACCCAGATCTGAACACGTAAAACCATTTCATACATTGCAATATGTTTTATATGTATGCAGACTTTATCTCTGGCCAAATTCTGTGATTTGCCTTGCTCTTGGAATTGGACAAAATTCACCCAATTTCAGGGAAGCGTGCTTTAATAATAATGGAATAACAAAGGTGAAGCTCTCAGGGTTTGTGCTCCGACATAATGAACGTATTTCACTTCTCAGATGTCTTTCTGAGCCTGGCATTTTGGGCTAAATGTCTGTAGAGTACAGGAAGGGCAGAGGTCCTGCAGTGGCTGCCCCGCTGTCTCGCTGGTTGGTGATCAGTGCCAGGGTGACAGGCAGCTCGTGTGTATTCCCACAAAGTCTCCTCTTCCTGTCCTTTAGTCACCACTGCATATGGGAATGCTGGAGGCAGCAAGCTCTCTTTTAAGTGCCTGATGCTCTTTGAAGGTCCCTGCAGTGAATCTCTCTGGCAAAGTTAGTTTTTACAGTGAGTTTTGTTGTCCTTCTGCTAGGAGGAAGATCATCCAAACTAATGATTCTCAGAAAAGTGATGTATCATTTAAATGAGCTAGAGAAATCCTGAATTTATTCAGATCAATGGAAAAAATCCTATTGGCTTGAAAGGGAATACACTTTTCATTTATGATTTTCACAGACCAGCCTAGGATATGAAAAGAAAAAGGGAGAATGTCTCTTAACGGTTGGTTTCTTCTAATATTCTATTTTATCCATAAAAGCTATGTAAAATGGGAATATAAAGCACACCTAAAGTGTGTTGAACAGTATCCTCATGCTGCAATATTCCTGGATGCTGTGACTTTTAGCTTCTGTAGGCAAACCAGAATTCCTGTAACGGTTAATTGCCTCTCTTCCTCCTAAATTTCCTGGTAGCAACATTTGCCAGATACCAAGTTTCTTGGAACATGCTTAAGAATTTTGGAGTTCGGTTTTGTGGCACCTCTCTAATCAGTAGCCAGGGGACTTTTCTGCGGTCAGAAGTAGATATTAAAGAATAAATACAGAGTCAGTTCACATCTGATTACTTCAGCAAACATATTAAGAAGATACTGAAAAAATTGCATAATTTCAGGCTTCATTGCTGGTGAAGAGTTCTCTAGTTAATAGAGTAAATAGCTAAACTTGTGATGAAAGAAGTGAAATTGGTGTTTTTTTGACAGTGATACATGCTTAAGTAATTACACAAAAGAAATATTTATTTTTTCAGCTTCTGGAAGCTGTAAATGGCAGCCCAGGTAGCATTTTCTTAGAAGAAAATGGAATAAATAAACTACTATAACCTAGCTAATATAAACACTGCTCCGATACAAACAAATAAGCATCAGGTGCTGTTGTGATGCACAGTCATACAGGAATAGACAACTCCTGCCTAGTGTGAGTGTAAAATCTGAGAAATGCTAAAGAGGTGTAGAGAAATTAGACTTTTTTTTTTCAAATATCCCTTCTTACTGACAAAGCTGGAAAGCTGGCACTTCTGAAAATTTCTTTACCCAGTTAAATGCTTAACTTCCACTACAGGAAGACCTGACTTTCTAAGTCACCTATAAAAAAGGACCTAAACCTGTATCTGTAGGTCTAGCTTAAGTCAGGCCTTTCAGGTAACATAGACCAATATTTCACTGAACATCTGGATAATAATGAGCAGAACAAGCCTGAGGTATCAAAAAAATAATAAGCCAGTCTTCCATCTAAAGTCACTTGGGCACTGCCTTTCACGTGCTTAAGCTACACCTTAAAAAACGAGGCACTGTCTCCTAATTTATTTAGAAGTTTTTGCGAAGTCGTGTTAGTGATAGTGGCCAGGCAGATGTGTGTTAGCAAAGATTTATGGGAGATTCCCCTGAATTCCAGACCTTCTTCCTAAACACGAACCCTTTGTGCTGTTGAGAATCCCAATGCATTTTGCACAGACACGGAAGTTCTGGTGTTAGACACTGCAGTGAGGCATCAAAGACAGGCAGCAGCTAGCATGCAAGTGCTGCTTCCAAAGAGAATAAAGCCCTTTTGAAGGCAATAGAAACTGTTAAATTAAAAATTAAAAATCCATTCTGTGGGCTGCTGACACACCAGGCTGCCTGACAGCCACAAGAGCCAGAAGTTTCAAAAACCTCTCAAATGCAGCTGTAAGTTGCCTGTGCTCTCTGTGCTTCCCCCTCTAACCCAATCAGCTTTTAACCGGCAGTGAAATATCATCACTTTGCCTATGAACTGATCGTCTTGGTCGTAAGGAAAAAAGCCCATCCTTTCTAAAACATCTTGAGTGATCAAGTATTCAGCTAGCTTATGCTTTAGCATGTGGTGTATTGATGTAAAAATGATAGACTTTCTCAGAATTTTAATGATTTATTATTTATGATAATGTACTGCTGCATGCCAGTCTCTCAAAATGAAGATTTATATGGCCTTCAACATGAAAAAACATTGCCTACAGTCACAAGAAGTGTTTCAATAAATTATTACATGAGTTAAATTTAGGTCTTAGAATCTGCAAGTGGGGTAAAGTGGGGTAATTCCTGTTGTTTGGGTTCATAGAGTCATAGAATATCCTGAGTTGGAAAGGATCCACAGGGATGATTGAAATTCAGTTTCTGGCCCTGCACAGGAGAGCCCTTACAATCCCCTACAATCCCCCCCTGTGCCTGAGAGCATTGTCCAAGTGCTTCTTGAGCTCTGTCAGGCTGTGCTGTGACCATTCCCTGGGGAGCCTGTTCAGTGCCCAAACACCCTCTGGGTGAAT
Source organism: Gymnorhina tibicen (assembly GCA_013399875.1). Classification (NCBI taxonomy): domain Eukaryota; kingdom Metazoa; phylum Chordata; class Aves; order Passeriformes; family Artamidae; genus Gymnorhina; species Gymnorhina tibicen. The sequence goes on along the minus strand of VXAZ01009370.1, from coordinate 2,185,042 downwards.
TTTTTTTTCCCTGATTTCCAGCCTAAGCCTCCCCTGACACAGCTCCAGCCATTCCCTCGGGTCCTGTCCCTGACCACAGGGAGCAGAGACTGGAGCTGCCCCGCCTCTGCCCCTCAGGAGGGTGTTGGAGACCTCGATGGGGTCTCCCCTGGGTGTCCTCTTCTCCAGGCTGAACAGACCACGTGTCCTCCGCCGCTCCTCGTACGGCCTCCCCTCCAGACCCTTCCTCGTCCTCGTGGCCTCCTTTGGATGCTCTCCATTATTGTTTGGAGATAATATAATAATTATATAATATAATGCTCTTTTTATTCTGAAGGCACTGAAGTACCATAGCAAAATATTAAGGGTGTTAAGAAGCACAATGGATAATACCTGTCTTTCCCCGTGTCCTCCACATTTATACCCCTCTGTGTGGTAACTGACATTTCTGAGTGTCTTTGTTGGGATTCTTTCCTGTTTTACTGACCTCTCCTGTCAAGAAGAAACAGTAGAGTAATAAAGGACAATACTTTTGTTGTCATGAGCAATTTACCATCATATACCTTACAGAACTCTGGAAGTCAGATGTTATATTGCTTGCTGCTGCTTGTATCATTCCTCTGCTTGTCTGAATAAGAGATCATGACAAAAATCTATCCATAATTAAGCAAAACCTTCAGGCTATACATTGCTTGAATTTAAAAGGATGCAATGCCTTTATCACAGTCGTGCATTCAGTCAAAACCTGTTTGGGAACAACTCTGAATTGTAAAGTGGGCTTTAAAATCAAGATCAGGAGTTTGAAGTTTATTTTGAGGTAATGTGAGGTTATTTGCGCAGGGTACCATCATAATGCATATTGTAGAGGGTAGAATCAAGGTGTATAAAAACAATTGACTACTGTCGTCCTACAGGCTAAATCCAACATTTTACAATTACTTTATTACTTTCTTCATACCGCTTCACATGAAATTTGGGAGAAATGAGCTGTAATGCAATACAGATGGGACTGATTAATCTTTCACGTAGAGCAATAATTTGGGTACATTATTCTGCATAGGCTTTAATATTCCCTTGACTTATGTGAACTGCAAAGACCCTGTGTTGGCAGGTGAGATGTTCCTGGTGTGCTTGCCTGGTCCTCCTCACGGCAGCATCCAGAATTTTTATCAGCCAAGTGATGAAGCAGCGATATGCTGTTGCTGTAGACGGGAGTTAAACGTCTAACCAGGCATTAGTCAGAGCCTCTGCACTTGAGTGGGCACGTTTTCACTCACCCAGGAAGCGGCACAGTCTCCCGAGACCTGGTTTCCAGACAAAGGGAGTTCAGACAGAAATCGGAGCTTCTGGTTGCCTTTTGAACTCTGCCTGCCCCCGGTGTTCTCTCCCCTTGAATAAGCAATAGGAGCTGCAGCTCAGTTGTCTGGCTGGCCAGTGGCTGCAGTTGCCTTTGACTCGTGTGACTTTAAACAGGACATTGAAGACTTGAACAAATAAACTGGACTCCATGAAACAATCAGATTTAACTGTCCCTGTGGTACACACTCCTGGAAACTTGTTAATTCATTCTGTAACAAAGCAATTCTCATACTGACTGAAAAAAACAGCTAAAACTATTTTCAATTACATATTCTTTATTAATTTTTATTCATTATTATTAAAAAGTTATGTATTTCATAGTAGGAGCTACTACCCTATGGTAAAATGTCTTTCATCTCCATATATATAAACTTTCTAAAAATCTGAAGTTCTGCTCAAAGATTTGGGAGTCCTAAGAGCAGCCTCTACTGATGCATAAGGAAATTGTTTCTCTATTTTTCCAGTGGAGGTACCAGTTTTTATTGCATATCCACAAGAAGTTTGCAAGAACTGTTTGGTGTTTGTATGTCACTTGGAAAACATAAAAGCCTTCACGGATTATAAATTTCAGGTAACTCAATTAAATAAGATCAGCATTAAAAATGTTGGATGCCACAAAGAATATACCTAAACAGCAATGGTTTTATGGTCCAGCAATAGAACTATCGTACTCTAATGAGTAAGATGTCCCTGTTCCTTTCCCCTCTATCATAAATGTGAATACTGGTGTACAGCTTGAACCGTTCTCGTTTTTCTGACGGCGTTATCTTCTAGCTCAAAGAGCTGGTCCAGGCCGGCCGTATCCCAGGCTGCGTTAGCAGCAGTGCAGGCAGCGAGTCGAGGGGACGGGACAATCCCTTTGCTCGGCACTGCTTGGATCACCGCGAGATGCTGGGTCCGGTCCTGACCCGCTCAATACCAGCAAGACACTGACAAGCAGGAGCGGGTTCGGCAGAGACCACCGAGGTGGATGGAGCCGGGCTCTTCACCGCGGAGCGTGGTGCGAGGACAAGGGGTTTCGGCGGACACACGAGAGGGTCGGGCCGGGCACGGCGAGAAGCTCCGACCCCAGGGCGGCCGCGCCGCGGCTGCCGGGGCTCGGCC
>VXAZ01009370.1:2130789-2182452 GCA_013399875.1 Gymnorhina tibicen | reverse complement strand
GCCGGGATGCTGCTCGTGGCCGCCGGGCTCCTGCTCGCCGTAGCTGCGGGCGGGCGGGGGTCTCCGGCCGGCGAGCAGGAGAGCCCGCCGGGCAGCCGCTTCGTGTGCACCTCGCTGCCGCTGGACGCCGCCGGCGCGGGCTGCCCGCTGCCCCCCGTGCCCATGCAGGGCGGCGCGCTGCCCCCCGAGGAGGAGCTCAAAGCCACGGTGCTGCAGCTGCGGGAGACCGTCCTGCAGCAGAAGGAGACCATCGGGAGCCAGCGGGAGGCCATCCGGGAGCTCACCGGGAAGCTGAGCCGCTGCGAGGGCGCCGACGGCAAGTCCGCCGCGGGGGCGTGGAAGAACGAGGTGGGCAAGGGCAAGGACACGATGGGCGACTTGCCGCGGGACCCGGCGCAGGTCATCGACCAGCTGAGCCGCACCATGCAGACCCTGAAGGACCGGCTGGAGAGCCTGGAGGTAGGGCCGGGCAGCGGAGCCGCTTCACGTCTGGCGGGCGCTTCGGGCACGAGCGGTGCCCTCAGTCCTTACGAAGGTAGATCCAAACTGGCCCAGCCCCGGGGGCGAGCGGCTCGGTTGGCTAGTCATGTTCTCCTGGTTATTTATCTCGTCTCTGTAATGGTAAAAACCCTCAGGGGCTGCTCTTGAATGTGTTCCCCCCACTGCGTGGGGGAAGATTATGGTTTCCCTGCTTGTCACCAGCTTAGTTTCTGTGTTAATAATGTGTAAGTCTCTCTTTCTGGGGATGTGACTTCATGTGGTTTGAGGTACAAAGCTGACGTCTTGGGCAGTAAGACCTCGGCATATGGTGCTGAACAGACCAGTGGGAATGAGGAGATTGTGTTGGGCAGATGGTGCAGATAAGATGATGTACTTAGAGCTGACATAGAATAAAAAGAACCCGATTCTGTGCACCTCTGAACAGAAACGGGATTTGGTGGAAGCCCACCGATAAGTGATTTCCACGAGCCTTTGGACAGCGCCCGTGTTTTGAGTGCTGCTCATGGAAATGTTTTGTAGAGAGGATTCTCACAGGATTCATGCTGAGTTTGTTTTGCTTTTCACACCCTGAAAGCCTCACATGCGTCGTCCTGCTGTCCTCCAGTCAGTGCTGATGTGAGGATGGCGAGTAACTTCCGAAAGGCTGTTCTGTGAGCGCTGCTTTGCAAGTGCAGTTTTGAATGAGCTGTTAGTATTGCATCCTGTTATTACTATTGCTGTCCTCCTGAAGCATTCTTTCTAGGGCTGTAGAAGAGAAACCCCACTAGACTAACATGGTATGTGGAAACGTTATTTTGTTAGTATCTTTAAAGATACCAATGTTATTTGAGAGTGTAGGGTACCTTTTTTTTTTTCCCCAGTTTGAATAAGAATACTTTCACTGGTTAATACTTACAGTTGATCTAAAGAGCATCTGACTTTGGTAAACCTGCTATCAAAGTAGCTTAATTTTTAATCTAAAATGAAGTGATAGTTTTTCTGTGTACTTGCATTGGCCATGTCACTAACAGTAAGTGAAGCAAAAATTGACTGATGTGCCACATGTATGCATATTAATAGGAGTGCATCAGACCTGCTCCCTACATTGATTTTATTGAACTTAAATGTGTGAAAACTCCTTCATAGAAAGTGTTGGAAGCCTCTAACAAAAGTGCCCTTTTGTTTCAGGAGCTGTTTAGCTACAGTGCTGATAAAAGCACTGAGCATGACAAGTGCTAAAAAGCAATACCTCTTCTGTGCTTGCTGGAGAGCTCCATGGTCTTACTTTCCTCCCTTGAACCGGGAGCATATCTGCATTTCACAGGTTCTGTTTCAGAAGTGACGGGTGTTTTCTTCCTTCCTTCTGCTTTGCCCTGAAGCACCAGCTCCGAGCCAACGTGTCCTACGCAGCCCTGCCCAGTGACCTGCGGGAGATGCTTCAGCGGAGGCTCGGGGACCTGGAGCGCCAGCTCCTGAGCAAAGTGGCCGAGCTGGAGGATGAGAAGTCTCTGCTGCACAACGAGACCTCAGCCCACCGGCAGAAGACAGAGACAGCCTTGAATGCACTGCTAGAAAGAGTGTCTGAACTGGAGAAAGGTAATTGCTCAGAATCTAAACGCTTGCCCATGCTGATTAATTTTGTTTACTCCTTCCTTCCAGTGCAGTAGACTAAATGTGGGCCTTGAGGGAAAGACAGTAAGGTACTGGACTAAATAGTAGGTGACAGTGCGAATACTTGGATTCTCCTTTTTCTTTTATCACAGGCTTCTTGCTTGACAGGCAGTTGCCTGGCTTTGGCTTCCTGTCTCTTAATTTGGCACGTGTGGGTGGCCAGGATGAAACTCTTAGTGTTTGTGGGATGGAAAGATCTATAAGGAGGCAAGTGGAGATAGGAATAAGTATGGCATGGGTGTAAATAGCTACATAATGTCAAGCAAACATCTAAGTAGGACTGCCTTTATTTGGACTGAGAGTCATATGGGCTAAATTTAATTAGCACAACTACCTTTGATGTAATGAATGGCATTTTATGCCAGCTTTGTTTCCTGCTGCTTTGGAAGTATTGATGGTGACCTTTCCTTTTGTTGCTGGTTATGACTTTGGGTAACTGCAGATATTTAAATTGTGCCCTATTCTAAGGTTACAGCCTTCAGAGTTTACAGGAGATTACATATGGTCCACTGGGGGACACTCTCGTAATCCTAGTCACTCATTCTGATTCTGAGCTTAATTATTACTGAGATCTCTCTGCTTGAGTAGAGTCTGTTTGTTTGAATTGCAGATTTCTGTGGAAGTGACCTAAAGCACAGAACTCTTTCTGTATTGACTGTGTACACGTGCAGAGTGGACTGTGTAGGGCTGGAGTGGCAGTAAATATCACTGCCCAATCCTTAAATGATTTTCCAAGGTGAATAACTCTCTGCTTAAAAGCAGCTTAATGGACGTGCCAAATGGTACAAACATGCATATCTCATGAATTTAGAAATGCAGTCTAATGGACCCATTTGTGTAATACTGTATCTATTCTTCCATCTAAAAAGTGTGAAGAAGGGGAAAAAGGAAGGAGGAAGATGATCTTCTACTGGCTCTGTCTTTTAGCATTTCCTGAGAGCCAAGATAAAGCCTAACCTTCAACTACAGTTATGGAGAATTAGTGGCCTGTTAATGACTTATGTGTCAAGTATAGATAGTCCTTGTCTCTGAAAGATGTGACTCATATCAGAAAGAGAGAGTGGTGGGAGAACAAGAATGTGTAATGCAGTTAGGCTAAAAATAACCTGTTCCCACCTTTATTTTTTTGTGTGGGGAGTGAGGGCTGTCTTAAGTCTCCAGGGAAGTGAAGAATTTGGGACAGGAACCAAGATAAAGTCATTCTTTTAGTTCAGTGTAATTTGCTCTCTGTTACTGTACAGCTTAGCTGCTCTTGTTCCTCTGTCAAATGAAAGTGAGGGTAATAAAGATCTAAGAACTTTTTTTTTTGTGTATTAAATACAGGCAATATTTGATCTGACCTCATTTGAAAGTAGTATTTCTATTGTGCTTTAATTTAAAATGCAGTATTGTTTAGCATTTCTTCCCCACAACTGACTAGAGTTTCAGAAGCTCCTCGTTGTCCTGAGACTAAACAGAGGAAAAAACTAACCTGATGAGGTGACACTGTAAGCTTTGGATTTTATCTGTAGTTGTGATGGCTGTTTTAGTTACCAGTGGGGCAGGAGGGTTCAAACCTTGTACACCTGTTGTGGTTCCCAAAGTTTTCTGCTAATTTTCATTCCCTGGTTGTCTGCATTGACATCAGGAGTTGATGCAGTAGAAAAAGCAGGAGGTAGAATCCTGCCAATAGTAGTGCCTGGACTTCAGTGTGATTCCTGGCTTTGCTGGAGGTACAAACAGATCCTTTACTATATCTAACCTATTTTCTCTATCTCTGAAAGGGAATAACAATATTTCTTGCCCATCTAGCCCCAAAATAATTGCTCTTTAATGGGGTATGTTTCTGTTTTTCTGTGTGAGATTGGTTGTAGCAGCCTAATGGAGGCTGTTCAATGTTAGCCCTAAGACCCTGGTTTTTTTATTTGCTTAGAATTTAGAACATTTCAGGTCTCTAAGTTCCTCAAGACAGATTCAAGAGAAAGAGAAGCTTTTTCTTCTCCCACCCCCTCGTTCTGTGAAAAATGCAGCCAAAACACTTCAGTTGCCTCTGAGAATGGGAACTGAGAGAATGCCAATGGTTTAAAAAATACATATGAGAATTGTGGCAACCTTTTGTGACAACAGCTTTCATTTGGGCTGGAGTGTGAAGTTTGGCATGGGGATTGAATTTGTTTCAGGGATGTGAGCAAAGGAAATGAGTGAGACTCAGAAGAACAGGCTGCTGAAAAGTTGAGGCTGACATGACTACAGAAGTGGGGTTGTATTTTGTGGCACAATGTGGGTTTTATTTCTTAATACTTAATTCTAGAAAATTAATTATAAGCATCTGTATCAAGTATATGATGCAGAGTATTACAGCTTCAGAAAGTTCTGGTCTTAAGGGTTCTCAATTTTGTTAGCATGTCTCACTGGTTTTTATCACTTTTTTAGAAAAAGCTAAATGATAATTTCTGCTTTTATATTAAATCAAGTGTCTAATTTCCCATAGTTCATAGCTCGATATTGCATTTTAAATTCAGATCACTTTGAACTGTTCAGATCTTGTCCTGTTTAGCTGATGGGACAGAAATCAGTTCAACTGAATTTAGCTGCTTTCTGGACTATGCCAGTGCAGTCTTGTTTCAGATTTGCTGCTCAAAATGCGAGTGTTAATCTGTTTCTTAGCCTGAGATCTTACCACAAGGATGCTGCTTGTGTAGCAGGGGTAGGGAAAGAAATGCTGCTTGTGAAGCACTGTGATGCTTTAATAAAGAACACAGCAGAGAATCCATTTTACCAACAGTAAACCCTCTACCTCTCTAAAGTGATTAAAGATTCTCAACGTCAGTTGTGTCTTAGCCTGAATTTCCAATGCATTGTTTTGCTTAATGTTAAAGGTTTTTCTTGCTCCATGTAATTGTAGGTAACAGTGCATTTAAGTCACCTGATGAATTCAAGGTCTCCCTTCCTCTTCGCACAAACTACCTGTACGGGAAGATCAAGAAGACCCTGCCAGAGCTCTATGCTTTCACTGTGTGCTTGTGGCTGAGGTCAAGTGCTTCTCCTGGAATTGGCACTCCGTTCTCCTATGCTGTCCCTGGGCAAGCCAATGAAATTGTGCTCATAGAATGGGGCAATAATCCAATTGAACTGCTAATTAATGATAAGGTGAGACTTGACGAACTCTTTGTTGTCAGCATAACCAGAACAAGGCCTGGCACCTTTGCACTGACTCCTTCCCTCCCTCTGAGAGCAGCCTTTGAGGTGGTACTGTCTGCTTGTCTGTTGTCCACTTGCTGATTACAAATGCCTTTTATGAACAAAGCACTTGAAACAGAGGTTAAATGGTACAGATATTTGTGTGTTGAGACAAAGCAGCTTGACATGAGATGTGCACACACTTGTGTGTGTTGTCTGAAGTTACAAGCACGTCTTGGCTTCTTGGGGTTTTTTTGAGCAAAATTTGAAGCCACACCATTGCAAGACCTGTGAGATCTAAGCCAGTTGCAGTGTTTCTATCTTTCTAATCGTAGAAGTTACAAATGTTAAATGAGTTTTGCAGAAGACAGAGAGCAAAAGGCTCTCCACATAATGATCTGGTGTTATGCTTGGTGATTGAACATCTGTTTAAATACAGTTTTTCTGACTTTAGATACAACTACTTCATGCCGTTGATGGTTTCTGACAAGCTTGAGAGAAGCTTGAAGAAAACAAGACCCACTGAAACTTGTCATTAAACCAATATTTAAATGCTTACTTTCTCCCCACCTTCAGCTGGGTCTCCTGGTAACTCTCTGCTCTCTGACGGATCAGGTGTTTACCTGCACAGCTCAGGTGGTTAATCATGTGCCTGATTATGGACTTCTGGCAGTCCTATCATCCTCCCAGATCAATAACCAATTATTTTTAATGGTTTGTGGAAGAGAAGCAAACTTGAGTCTGCTTATCTTTAGCAATAACCTTTTTTCTCTTCAATGCTATCTCTGTAGTATCAATATTCTGTGAGGCTTTTATTTCTTCCACATCACAGCTGCTCCATAGCCCACTGCATTTGTGTCTTGATGTTGACCTGAGTACGTTTTCAGATCAAACTCCTAAAGGAGCATAATTTCTCCTTGTTGTGAGGCCCATGGAACAATTCCCACAAGTTTCCCTGGTAGCAGATAAATCCATTTGTCAAAGCTGTTACTACAAATGGTGCTGGCAAGCCCCAGATTTTAAGAGGAACTTAACGTGAGCACTGGATGGAAAGTTATGACTAAGCACTGAGATTTAAACAACAAATGCCACAGATTAATGTGCAGGACCTGGGGGTTGGTCTCCTCTCCCAAGTAACAGGCAACAGGAAAAGAGGAGATGGCCACAAGTTATTCCAGGGGAAGTTTTAAGTGGGTATGAGGAGAAATTTCTTCACTGAGAGGGTTGTCAAGCACTGGAACAGGCTGCCCAGGGCAGTGGTGGAGTCACCATCCCTGCAGGTATTTAAAAGAGGTGTAGATGTGGCACTGGGGGCATGGGTTCGTGATGGCCTTGGCAGTGCTGGGTTAATGGTTGCACTCTGTGATCTTGGGGGGATTTTCCAACCTAAATCATTTTATGGTTCTGTGGAATCCTCCAAAGTAGGATGTGGACTAACTCCTGCCTCTAAAGTTTTTGCTTTTGAGGACAGATGAAATACTGTCCCTCTTTACCTGTTGGGCTTGAACTGCTAGGTTTGGGTTGCCACATGCATTATTCTGTTTTTTGTAGGTGGCTCAGCTCCCTCTCTTCATTAGTGATGGAAAATGGCATCATATCTGCATAACATGGACAACCAGAGATGGAATGTGGGAAGCTTTTCAGGATGGAGAGAAGCTTGGCACTGGGGAGAATCTTGCTCCTTGGCATCCAATTAAACCTGGAGGTGTCTTGATCCTGGGTCAGGAACAGGTGAGTGAATGACAGGCTGTTCCAGGGTTTAAAGGAAAACAAGATCAAAACTCCCCAAACAAACGACAGCTGTGAGAATTTCTCTGTTAAACACTTGGTCCTGTTGTGTGCACAGTATCAGAACGACTGAAACAAGGCAACAAATACTTAATGCAATCACACATTGGAATATTTATTTCATTTATTAAATATTCAGAATATTCATGTTGTTGTGAAGTCCTTTTAGAATATTGAAAAAAAACCCCAAAGGATCTTGACGCTTGCTTTTCTAGTTAGCATCTCACAAGTAATTGCCTGTGAGCTGTGTGGCTCTTGGCTTCACATTTTTTCTCTACCTGTACTATACATTTACTAAAAAAAGTAAATATTGTACCAAGTAGCAGGAAATAGCCTTTCTCCAGGATTCCCAGGTTCAGTGAAGCCATGAAAAATTAGTTTTGTCTCGATACTGATTTTAGTAGATACTTATCCATGACATAAATGACAGAATGGCAAGTTCAGTGCCCTAATACGCTCTGCAGAGCAAATGCTGCTGCTCACTGCCGAGTGTCTGGCAGGTTTCCTTTATCTCTGTCGTGCCATTTGCCTGCACTGTGCTTGCTTCTGTCCTGTGCTATCAGTTCCATGTCAGTGTGATCACCAGAATGAGTGATTTCTGTCCTTGGGTAGTGAACAGAGCAAGCAAACACTTCCAGGCTTATGCAGTGGCAGCTTGAATCACTCATTTGTTACAACCACACAAAGCCTGGGTATTTAGACCCAAAGATCACATCTCACAGGCCCTGCAGTCAATTGGGCAAGGGCTGCAGTTATGGTTTAATCTATAGCCATAAAGCTTTCAGGGTAACCTTGCACATCTCTGCAGTTCTTGCAGGAGTTGTCCTGTGCTAAGCTTGCAAAGTGGCTCCTAAATTAGCCTCAGAATCTAAAGCTGCCTTCCTGCTCTACTGCCCGAGGGCAGGGTGGTTGTGGACAGCCTTTGGGTGGTGCTTTGCAGTCACCACTGTTTGCCTTCAGTTGGTTTGACACAATTCGGGTTGGAGCTTGTTACTGTTCCACAGAATGCCTTGTTCAGTGTCGCCCTTCCAGAAACCTGAATTTGTTCATCTCTGTGACCTAACTCTGCACCTCTCTCTGGCAGTGGGGCTGGGTGGGGAGGGGACACCAAGTTTGAAGAAGAAATTGCTGAAATAACCTTCTCATCTAATCCTAACTCTCGTGTGCCTGAAGGACACAGTAGGAGGAAGATTTGATGCAACTCAAGCCTTTGTTGGGGAGATGAGCCAGTTCAATATATGGGACAGGGTCTTAAAAGCTGAAGACATCATGAATATTGCCAACTGCTCCATCAACATGCCTGGCAACATCATCCCCTGGGTCGACAACAACGTGGATGTGTTTGGAGGTGCTACTAAATGGCCTGTGGAGACATGTGAGGAGCGTCTGCTTGACTTGTAGCTGTGATCACTTCCCATCCAAGTGCCCCCTTTAGTAGGACAATCTTCTGTGCAATCTAAAGCACTTATTTTTCTCCTTGCCCTTCCCCAACCTTAACTCCTTGAAAAAATTAAAAAAAAAAAAAAAAAAAAATCGAGTAAACTGCCTCAGTGCAACGATAGCTGCTAGTTTGGGGCATGGAGCCTGACTATGAAAGGAGCACTTCTTGGCTGGAGCAGCCCTTGCTTTCTCATGGCCTGATCCAAAACCACGCTTTGGCCTGCAGCAGCCTTTTGGCTGGGCCTGAGCTTAGACCATCAATTCTTCTGCAGGGAGGGAGAACAGCTGTGCACCCTTCACTCTCGTGTTGCTGACAGCGTGCAGTGCTGGCAGCACTAGGATTAACAGGCTAAATGTGAACCCTTCCTTCCAGTCTGTTGTCTCCCCTTCGAATTGAAGCCATTCTTTTTTAGCCCTTTTTAAAAAAAAAAAGAAAAAAAAATCACTTAATCCTTACACTGCAGTGGTTATGGTGCAACTGTGGGGAGAGCAGAACAGCCACTGTCTGAGTGCAAGGCTTTTGCTTTTTAATTTGCAGATTAGAATTCCTTATTTTATGAATAAGAGGTGATGTATTTGAGACACACTGTACCAGTTCACTCTGGAGAAAGGGCTGTTTAATCAGCACAGCTCCACTGAAGCTTCGGGTGAGGTTCTGTCCCAAAGCCTGTCCTTTGCTAGCCAGGATCCCAGCACAGGTGGGTGTGGATGAAAGATTGTACTTGTATTTTCTGTAGGCTGAACATACTGAATTCCTAGTGACCTGGCTTGTAAACTTTTCTCTATTGTTTCTCTTGCTTCAGTCAATGTCTTTATTTTTTTAAATATACAAGCTGTGATTAAGTGAATTTCCATTTTGTTTTGCTTTGAAAGGCCTTTTTATGAGCAAGTGCCAAAGTTCAGTTTCTGCTTGCTGAGAATTGCTATCTATTTTCCCAGCATAAAAGTCTTCTGCACTGGTTTCTATGTTATTATAATGGTCCTATGTAATATGAAAATGTGCTGCTTTTTCAATTCTTGTTGACTGTCTCTTCTGTAAGCACTGGGCTGACTACTATATTTTTTTATCATTTTCTCTCAATATTTTGCAAACAGTGTTGCTGTTTCCTTGGCATTGATGTGACTACTTGGTTTGTGGCTCGCAGATAGCAAATGCACTGTACTGGGAAAGAGTTAATACTTTTGTTATTTAAAAGAAAAAGGATTTAAAGGGGGGGGGAGGGGGAATTTATAAAGCTAAATATCATATTTTATTTTTCATATGTTTGAATTGTAAGAATAATATGGTGACAGTCCCATTTGTAGGGTAAAGTTACATATTTCCATGAATATGTAGTATGCTGTTCTTAAAAGAAAATTCTTATAATGAACTTTTAATTAAAATGCACTGTAAAATGAGTCTCTTAATTCTTTTATAGTCACACAAGACACTGAATATTCTCTTTCATAGCTTCTGTGAATTCACCTGCTGTATCTCTAGACTGGTAGAAGTAGAGTCTTGTAAGAAGTTTTCTTTGTTCCCTAAGTGCCTTTAATCACAATCCTCAGGCAAAGGGGGCTTGGGTGGGGGGAGCCTTAGGGTGGAGAGGGTTTGGGGGTGCTGGGGCTCCAGCTGGGCTCTGCCTCCTGCTGCTGCCCTCTCCAAGGCTCTGCTCCCTGCCCTGGGACACAGAGCCCAGGTTCACCCTCGATTTGAGGGTTTTGGGAAGCTGGCAGTGACCCCTCCTGGGTGGAAGCAGTGACAGGAGGAAACACGAGTGTCCCAAACCGGCGTGCACGGAGCTTCTCCCCACTGAGGGGTGAGAGCAGGGGCCCCTCTCTGGTGCAGGCTGGGCAGGGCTGTGCCCATGGGGCTGGCACCAAACCAGGTGCTCTGCTTGGGGAGCTAACGAGCTGCAGGTGCTGCCTGTCAGGGAACAACCACCTGGGGCACAAATGCTCATCCAGCTCTGCCATCTTTCTCTGACCAGGGAGAGTTTGAGGTTTCTATGAAGCACTTGAAAACTTTATTTCAAAGTGTTCTCGTTCTGATTGGATTTAAAGTGCACACACGCTGCACCCCCAACCCACAGCAGTACTTCCCCTGCCCTAAGGAAGAAACAAACCACAAACCTCTCTTCATATCAAAAGAATCGGTGTTATGAGGTGAGGAAAAGCAAAATTCTCATCTCCAGTGGGCTGGTGCCCAGAAGAGGCATCCGCCCTCCAATCAACCCACCTGTATTTATCAGCTTTTTTCAAAATAAGCTGGAGGAGCTAAACTCTGGAGTTGCACAAATTTCCCTCTGTCCTTAAAAGGGACAGCAGTGAAATTATCTGGGACACTTTGCTGAATGTCCTGGAGACTGTGTGGGGTCTGCTGTTTTAAACACCACCTCGGTGTTGGAGTTCAGAGGGTCTTCACACTTCTACTGGCCATGTTGGTCTTTATTCAGAGAGTTATTTAAACACTCACAGCCTTTAGCAATGAGCACCTGAGTGAAGCCCCACCTGCATGGGAAGGTGTTAATGGGGGGGGCTGTGCTTTGTGCTGGGCACAGTGAGAACTGGGGCTGGCCTGGCTGCTTTCTCCCTCACGTCCTGCTCAGGCTGCATGGAGAAGGAATAGAACAGAACTTCTCTCCAAGCTGGAAGTAATACATAAAAAGTTTTTTCTAAGGTATGTCAAGGTGCTCAGGTGAAAGGTGGCTTGGGGACATGCATCCTTTGGCAAACTGACCTAGAAGTGGGATGGTTCTTCTAAAGACTAACAACTTAGCCCTCAGGTTTTGGGTTGGGCTGGTTTGGTTTTTCACTCATTAAATAGTTCAGATGGGAGGGATTTTGGAGGAGGGTTTTGGTTTGTTGGGTTATTTTTTTAGACACTGACTCTTTAGTAAAAGCCAAAGCTAAGGAGTATATATTCCATTGAAAAGGGTTTCTCTCATTATTGTTTTATATATATACATACTATTCTTTCTTGTGTGTGATAGTACCTTTTAATTAAGAAGAAAAGATGTGTTGATTTCTGTGCCTTTATCTTGGGAGTGAAAAGCTGTGGCTGTTACTCTGCTGCTCTGCATCCTGGGAGTCACATGTTTTATATGAATATATAAGCAGATGGCAAAACAGGAGTAAATATTACCACATTCCAGCATCTATATTGTTTATGGAGTGTGGAAGTGACAAGACAACCTTCAGCTCCCAAACTGCTCCGAGTGCTCAGAAGTAATAACTTATGGAAAGCTGAGTGACAGCACTTGGAATGTGCAGCAATGCAGATTTCTAGAAAATGTGTTTTTGTTTAAAACCTGGCAGGGCTGGGACTCCTGAAAGCAGCATCAGTGATCCCAACAAGCCAAAATCCTGGGAGCTGTAACTGGCCAGGTCTGCAGGTGGCTGCTTGGCTGTGAATGCTCCTCAGTCTCTGTGCTGCACCATCCTCTCTGTACATCCTTGGTTCGTTGGCTGACAACAAACTGAGCATTTGGTGTGTTTAAATCCAGGTTCTATTTCTTCAAAGACGAGTTTTTTGACTAACTGGCTGGCCACTAGAAAATGCAGGTGATGTCGTGTGTTTGACTGAAGGCTCCAGCTCCGCACTCGCTGCCTGTAGGTGAGGGGAGGAGCATCACCTCTGCCTCTGGAATCCCCTGTGCAGGGGAGACAAACCCCTGGATCCGGGCAGCTTTTGGCTAGGCTGCACTTGCTCACTGAACTGTTGGTTTAGGTCTCAGAGATGCAGGGAAGACCGGCAAAGCTCTACCCCATTTTTACACACACTTCCCCAGTGTGTGAATTCATGAGACTGCCACGGAGAAGCTGATTCTGTTTGCTTCAGAGATCAGAGTTCCCTCAGGCCGTTCTCAGAGGTGAAAAGCAGGTCAGCAGTGAAACTGCTGGGCTGTATTAGGTGTTTAAAGCTGGCACTTTCTCAATCAGGGGAATGGTTGTTCTAAAAAATGCTTGTGTAGCTATAGACTGGACTTATTTCTTTTTTGCTAATGGTATCTGACTCTGTGTGTAAGGATTCTTCATCCAGCTGAGTTTATTTACCCAGGCTGGGAGGGAAGATCAGCTGCCTTCTATTGCATCATCCTGAACCCTGCTAGGAGTGCAGAAACCCTAAAAAAATCACATTGATCTGGCTGAGGCTTCTGCCACAGGTGATGATCCCTTGATGTTGCTGTAGAAATCTGAGGCAAGACACAGCAAGTGCCCTGCTGGTGGAGAGAGTTAGGTGCAACTCCCTCCTGAAATGAAAGGTTTCTCTTGGTAGCCAGGGAATCGGGGTGTGGGATGAAGGTGATGTGGGATTTTCCAGAGATCTTTCACCAAAATGTCTCTGGATCTTTTTTTTTTTTTTTCCCCTTCACAAAGAGAAAGTTGGACCTTGATAATGTTCATGGTTAGCTGTGAGGCTTAAATAATACATGAGTTTTTCAGAGCTAAAAATCTTCTGGAAAGAATTGAATTAATTGCCCCCCTGGCTATAGCTGTTTCTAAAAGGCTGCGCTTAGAAAAGTATAAATTTGCACAAGGAGTTCAAGGGGCCATTTCTTTCTCCACGGGAGCGCTGGGCTGATGTTTTGGCAAAGCTTCAAACACAGAAGCTCCCCGATGGCTCGATGCCAGCGAGAGGAATGGTTTTGTTTGTTGGAGATGCTCTGGTGCTTCACCTGCGCTGGCTCCCAGCGCGCGTGTCCGGCTCCTGGCACCGCGGCTCCCGGGGGCTCCCGCCGCGGGAGGGATGCTGAGCAGTCATCCCCGCGGTACCCACTCGTTCCCTCGCTGCCACTCAGCTCGTCCTGAGCCTCGGGGGCAGAGCTGACCTCGCACGGGGCTGGCTGGAGCCTCTGTGGCGCTGGGTGTGCTTCCCTCCCGTGCTGGAAGGAGCTTGCGAGAGGTTCGCCCTGGTGCTCGTGTCACCGAGCTGCTCCCAGCAGCAGCTCTGCAGTGCTTATTTTTAAGAATAAGTACTCAGAAAAGTAACAGGGGCTATTTCTTAGGAGGATTTAGGTGGTTTTTGAGGTACTAGATGCTCTTTTACATTTTGTCTTTCAAAACACTTAAACCAGCTTATGAGGAACTTTAAATCCTTACGTTACTGTAACAGAGTTCATCACCCAGGCTTATCTCCACTGCTGGAGATTGCTCTGCTGACCTCACCAGATGAAAGGAAACCTCTTTAAAGGGCAACCTCATGTATTAAAAACAGTATGTTAGAACTTCTGGGTAGCAACACAGGCTAAGCAGAGGATTTATAACTTTCCTTTTGTTTAAATTTTTTATTTTGCTTGGTGTTGGCTGTTGATTTGCACTGGGAAACCTGATGTGCTGTCCTGCTGTGGTTCCAGAATGGCTGAATTTTCCTGCATCAGGCAGCATTTGGTTTTCCTTCCATTTCAGAAGGCAACAGAGCAGGCAGCTGCCTCCTCCCTGGTGCGGAGCTGGGGAGAGATTGTCCTGTGCAGCTTTTTTCTACCTCTGCAGCTGCCAAAGGGTCTGGGAGAAGTGATCTGCACCCACTTTTAATTTGATGTGAGATCTCCCTGCAGGAGATATTTGTGTCTGACAAAACAGGACAGACCTAGATTTGCTTTCCAGGGATGGTGTAGCTCACAGGAATGAGCTGTGTTTTAGGCCAGGGTTTTTTTTTTTGTGCTTTCCTGCTTTCTTTATGGCAAATTATAAACAGTTGATAAACACCTATAATAAAATAGAGATATACATGGGCAAATCACCCCTTTTTTCCATTAAAGAAAACTGTTACTTACTGTGTAGAGAGTACACATCCTCCTAAGAGATCAAATTATTTATGGCAGTGCACTAATTAGCTTTTTCAAGCCTTCTAAGGTCTTGCAGATCCTTCGAGCTCCAGGGATAATTGCAGTAGGTAAATACCTCTCTGCATCAAGTATAATTTCCTGTGACTGGCAAGCAGCTGTCAGCGTGTGCTTCGGACTGGTGGGGGCCCTTGCCCAGTGGAGCACTGGCACCTCCAAGGCTTTGCAAGGCACTGGCCACAGCTGCCTGGTTGGGTCACTGTGCTGGCCACGGGTATCCAGGCAATTCGGGGGGGCTCCCAGGGCTGGTTTGGTCCCCATTTTCCCTTGCATTGCAAGATTAAAGCTGAGGCTGTACCAGGGCTCTCGCCTGCCCGTCGCTGCTCTCGGTTCGGTCTCGGGGAGCAGCAGCTCCAGCTCCCTCCTCACGTCCATCAGCAGCTCCAGGCTGTGCTCAGAAGCATTTGGCATTGTTCAGATACGCTGCTATGGTTACTCAGGCACCGCTGACTGCACAGGTCAGCTTGGAGGAGCTTTAGACAAAGTATTTGGGACAGAATGCAGCTCTCGCTCGTTAATTTAAGCCCTGGCACATCGGTTTGAACAAACTACTTGGGGGATAAGGGCTTTCTCTTTTCCCTACGCTTGGGGTTTGGAAAAGACATAAGAAAAATATTGCCTTGACGTGAGTCCCAGCAATGGCAGTGGCTCCTGCTGAAAATAGCAAGCAGCCCGTTGGTTCTGGGAGTTGCCTGAAGGCTGGCGGGGCTCGGTGTGCACAAGGGGAAGGAGGATGCTCAAAGCCCGGGGAGGAGCAAAGCCTTCCTCAGCTGTGATGAGCAGAGCCTGAGGGGGGCTGGCTGCAGACAGCCGCGGGCCACATCTGGCAGCCCTGGGGAGGGAAAGGGGCTGGGATGTGACTCTTGGGCCTCAGGCTGCCCTCTGATGGGCCAGGGGCCAGCTGCTCGCTCCTGGAGACTGGGACTGGCATTCTCAGGGGGATGGAGATACAGGGAGCTGCAAGGGTGACCTGTTGAGGGCCGTAGCTGTGATTTTAACCTTCAGGTCCTGTTCAAATCCACGAGCTGAATAGGCACGAGGTGTTGTTTAGGTCCCAGAAATTCAGTGACATCTGTTCTGTGCTTCACCATGGGCAGAGTTTGAAAAAGGAGGGCTGTGAAGAGACTTTAGAGATGTGTAGTGGTGCCCGCACTAGGCTGTGCCCTTTAATGCCTTTCTGATTACTTTACTAGGACTGAATATGCCTGATTTTCTTTTTCTGATTACACTGAAGGCAAAATTTCCGTAGACTTGAATGGGAGAAAAACAGGAAACTGAGACAAGTCTGAACATGCTGGTAAAAATGAAACAAAAAAATCTGGTGTGACTTTAAAGCTATTTTTAAAAACACAAGCTGGAGCGGGTTACTCTGAATCACTGGAGTCTGTTATGTCTTTTTCCTTTTTTTTCTTTTTTTTTGTATTTTCACTCAGTAATTTTAAGGATGCAGTGAGAAAGCAAGTTTTTAGAGATGGGTTATATGTGTTAAAAGGGGGAATGTGCTAGCATTTGCTGAGCACGATAAACATCACTGCCAAATGAGCAGGTCCCTTTTCTGATGCGGCAAAAAAAATCCTAGAAGAGAATTTATACCAAGCCATTTCAGAAAACAAGAGAAGGTGGAGGATTTATTGCTTTAATTGAAGTATTAGCTTTGCTGTCTTCCCTGAGTGTTCACGTGTGAAACTGGGTGTTGCTTGGCATTTGCAGACTAAATCTTGGGGCACCATCTTCGGTGCATGGGTTGTGTCAGGCGTTGTCCCCCTCATTCTCTCCCATCCTGCACCAGCCCTTGGGGCAAGTTTCTGGCAGCTGAGGGTGGGGACTGAAAATGAAAATAATCTACCTTCACTGTAGTAGGTGATAGCAGAATCTTGCCAGTATCTCTTGGCTTGTGTCCTGGTTTTCCATTCAGTGCTTCAACTCAAAGGCTGGTCATTCATACAGTTGTTTTTCCTTTGAAGGATGCAAATTTCAGTGGTGTTCATTGAGCTAAGAAGTAGCAATTCTCTTTATGCAGTTATTTTTCCCTGCTCATGGTAGCAGACTTCTTGCACTTGAAGAAAGACAGGGAGGGGGCTGAAACAGCATAAACCACTTGAGGGGAGAAGTGGAAGGAAGCTGTGGCCATGGCAGTGTGTGAGGTAAGGGGAAAGCTGTGTCTGAATTCAGCAGCAGATGTTGGAATAATGTTTGTTGTGATTGTTGTAGATACGGAAAGAACCATCCTCCCCTTGGACTCTGGCAAAAAGTCAGGTTTGTATTTCAGGAGGCTGGACTGCACCACCTGGCTTCAAATGGTGGGGTTTTTCTTCATTCTCCTGTCCTGTGAGGGGTGTGTGTATCAAACCCTTTTTTGTTACTGGGAAGACAATAATTCATTTTTCCAGATGCAGACAGGAGTGCTCTGGAGCAATCTGAATTAAATGCCGAGGTGAAAGAGTGTTGCTGTAGAAACCCATGTCAGACTTGCAAATGGTTCTTGTGTGCTTCTGGGGATATGTTACTGATAAAGGCTCTTCAGCTGTTTCTGGGTTTTTAGTGGTGTTAAGAAATGGTTCTCCACAGTTGCTTTTTAGTGGCTGCATGCTACAGTTCAGAAAGGCAGGGACTGTACGAAGGGATGATCAGGAATCTGCTAAAGCTCTGGGAACAATCCACTGGCTTCAGAGGGCTTTGGATTTAGTGCCTCTGTTCACTGGAGTCTATGCAATATGCAGTGTGTTGCATCCAAGGGTTTTTTTTAAGTTCCAACAAGGACTTGTTAATGTGGGAAGAACTCCCAGAAAACTGTTCCACAGCGCTGCCTTCTCCTTTCTGCTAAGCATGCAAGGCTGTTGATGACAATTGTTTATAAGTTGTGTGTCTTGAAGAGCTGGCGGAGACGACCTGATCCTAAAACGCTGCTGTGGCACTTCCTCAGCATCCCTTTGGTACCTCTGCACCTGGTTGGATTAGCAGTGCTGTGTACCAGTGCACGGCACCAATCCAGCTACACGAGCTCTCAGTTATTTGGGCGTACTCTGAGCAGTGTTTGGGACATTATTAAAACATTCCTGTATGCCTTTTGGC
Organism: Gymnorhina tibicen; assembly: GCA_013399875.1. Taxonomy (NCBI): domain Eukaryota; kingdom Metazoa; phylum Chordata; class Aves; order Passeriformes; family Artamidae; genus Gymnorhina; species Gymnorhina tibicen. Next base: position 2,165,017 of record VXAZ01009370.1, on the reverse strand, counting down.
TTTGAAAAATACAAATTTGAAACAGAAACCCATGGATCTTTGTTCAATCAAAGCATACCTCTAAGAACACTGTACGTGGGTATTGTATAACAAGCAGGGTGAATTCCAAACAGGACTTTGAAAATCCATCTGCAGCAGAAAATCAAGACTCGTTGGAGATTTTTAGAGAGCCCTGCTTGCTTCCTGGGAAAGAATCACTGTACTGTGCTGCATTCTCAACGTTTAAGTGACAACTGCAAGTTGATTCAATTAAGAGCTATGCTAAGGCACATTGTATTTGCTAGTGCATAGTTTCTCTCTGAAGTTGTGAATGTTGCTGGCTCGCTGGAACTACGTTGGTTTCAGTGACTGAGACTTGCTTGTTGACAGCCTTGTCAGCTGAAAGCATCAGAGGAGAATGAAATTATGTTCTGGGCCTTGCCCCAGATGGGAATTGCTGTAATATTTTAAGCCTCAAAAAGGATGGGAGCGTAACAGAACTACGTGACAACAGCAAGATTTATTAATGCTGCTTCGGTCTTGGCTTTGGGTCATCTCCTGTCTGCAGAATTCCTGTTGATGTCCCATCTGGATTGAGATAGAAATTGATGGTAGGGTAAAGCTCTCTGATCCCATCAGTTCACATTTGCATCACTTTCTGTTCTGGATGTGCTGTGAAGGGCTGGAAGCACCACTTGCTAAAGCAGTTAGCAGGCAAGCAGAGGAGAATGCAAGGTCAATTTAGCACTCGTGGAATTTAAATTATTTTCTGAATTGGAAGGATGGGGGAAGGAAATCAAAGCCCATGTCTCCGAGTTCAGCTGTATTTCTGAAACAGTCCCTGAAGAGATAAAAGTACTTGAACAGAGCCATTAAGCTCTAGTTTGCTCTATATTTTGCTGCCATAATTGTTTCAGAGGTCATGCTTAAATTCATGCAGTTTGGGTTTGATGTCTGTCTTCCTCTAAACACACACAGCTGCTGAGAAAAAGGAAACTTCATTGTGACTATTGGTTGCTACTGAGAGCAAGTTTCTGAATCTAAGTCTAACAACTCCTTTGGATTCATCTATCCAAAGGTTTTGTGTCCCCTGAAAGACTTTTTGTTACTCCAATGCTTCCTACGGGTACAAAAATCAGGACAGTGGTACCTGTTACAGCTCTTTTCTGTTCAAGCTGCTTGTGTCATCATGGTCTTTAACCACTGCAGGTGCTAAGAACCAGAACTAGGAGGGAGCTGCACACGGGCTGAAACAGCCAGAAGGAGGGAGCCAGTGAGAGTCCTTGAGCAGGACATGCTCAGGACCTGGGCGTGCGATCCACCCCGAAGCGGAGATTTTGGGTGCAGGTCACATAAGTCCAGTTCCAAACAGGGGGGACGTGTGCTTTGGGCATCTTCTCTGTCCTCTGTATCTGCTGGCTGCCCTGCCCAGGTGTCCTTCAGAGGGTGTCCCCCTCTTCCTTCTGGCTACTGGCAGGACAAACAGGCTCACACAGCTACAGGGAGTTCTTAGCTCGCTTTAATCAGATGCTCCACCAAAAAACCTGGCATTGGGGTCATGCACTGCTCCATTCAGCTTCAAGCTGAATTCGTTTGCTTTATCTCCCATTACTTTTGGACTAAGACAAACTGTTTATGTGCATCCTGATGGGTCACTGATGCAAACAGAGTATTATTGCGGGTCTGAATCAACATTGCAGCACAGCCATCAGCACTCCTGCTCTCCTTGTGGGTACCGATTTATTCTCCAGATGAAGCTGTAGTGAGTGAAGGCTGGTTCACCAGGAAAGGTGATTGAATGCAGCTGCAGCTGGGTGATTAAGCTGGACAAAGAGAAACACTCCTGTGTCACTCAGCATGCTCTGCTACATGAAACAAGGGGATTAGATATGGTGAATTTCTAGTAATGAAAGCAGGCAATCGGGTTCGTCATAAAATCAGCTTAAAAGAGCTTTCTAGATTCCAGAGAGAACTAAAATAACTTGACCTACCTTGGTCCTGTAATCTTTAAATGCTGCTTAACATCTGCTCATCAGCACTTGGCAATAATATTTATTATGGAATTTTTAACAGCAGACACTGTCATGTGTTGAAATCAATAATGCAGAGGGGTGCATTGTGGAGGAAAAAACATCATTACACAAGGGTTAAAAATGAAATGGAAATATTTGAGCTCAGTTGAGAAAATCCTTAGAAGAAAGTTACAGCTACAAAAATCTTAGTGGGGTCGCCAGCCCGCCCCGAGCGTGGCCCAGTGGGGCAGAGTGAAGCACCTTTCTGGTCCCCTGCAGATGGTTAGCACAGAACCAGTCCTGCCTAAGGGACCTAAAATGGTAATGGGGAGTTGTAGAAACTCTCCTGGAGGGGTAGGAAAGACAGATGTGCTGAAGATGCCTTTAAGATTTGAGAGGTTATTTGGAAAGAGCTTTCTTCTCCCAGGCCTGGTATTTATGACTATGTTATTAGCTTTGGAGATACAGAAGGTGCCTAACATTAGGTGTACTGGATTTGAGCCACTGTAGGCAGAGGGAAGAGTTTGGAGTTCCTTATTGCACACTGTGGGTTCTGGAAAACTGTAGCACAGGAATTTGAGAACTCTATTCCCAACAGGTACCAAAAAAGAGGAAATCGCAATTCTTGGCTTGAAAGATCTTCCAAGTAAAAACCTCTGTACACCCTCACAGGTGCCAGTTATTTCTCCACTGAGCCTGTAATCTACTCTGTTAAATGGATTCCCTAGAAAATGATCTGAAGATGTCAGCAGGTGCTGAATCCACATTTTGCACTGCAGCATGTCCCAGCCAGTTCTCCCAGGCTCAGGCCACAGGTCTTTTTGTCCTAATTTGATTTTGCCTGGTTTCAGCTTTCGCTTGCTGGTCCTTGTGGTGCACCTTGTGTCCTCGCAAGCCAGCTGTGGCCATCTTCTGCCTGTGGCACAAAGGGCCAGGAACATTTTGTCTCTTTCTTGCACTTAATGCTTTTGTGCCTTTTTTTTCTCTGCTATTGTGAGTCTTTCCCCAGCACTGGGTCTGAAACAGGAACTGGTTATTGCCAATCCCCTACAGTGAAGTCAAATATCATCTGCACTCCCAGACATTGTTCTTGGATTCATATATTCGGGGATGATATTAGATAGCTTTGCCACTGGGAATGCCTAACAAATTGCTTGTTCTTTTTGTTGTCCAAATCCTTTATTCACTCTGCTTTCTAGGATGCAGTTTCTCAGGCTGAATTCTTGTTGTTCCCAGACCCAGAGCTTTGTGTCTTGGCTCTAGGGAAGCCTATTTTGTTGGAAAGAGCCCAAACTTTTAAGCCATCCAGGCCACTCTATTGGCCTCTTTCCATCCTAATTTACTGCTGTGTTGTCCTTTGTACAGTCTCTAAGTTCTCTGCTAGTAGAATATATATTTATTTCTATATTGAGAGTTGTGAGTATGCCAGGCCTGGTATGAATCCATGTGGAACACCCAGTGGGTTGCTAATGCTTCCCTGTGGACATCTACTTTTGAAGATTAATTAATTAATTTAAAAAAATTAATGCTATTTAATTAATTAAAAAAATAAAAATTCAGGGGTCGATAATAATGTTGACTGCTAAATCTGGGCACATTTTTCTTACGTGTGCCTTTATTTGTGAGGTCTCAGATTTTCTACAAATCTCATTTATGGGAGAGGCAAAGTGATGGGCTTGTGTTCTCTGTGCTGGTCTGAATCAGGGGGCTCTGCTGCCCAAACTCAGAGCCTCACAGTTGGTCCACAGGCAGTTCTTGCATCCTTCCTCCCTGCCAGGCCTCTCTGCAGGGCTGCTACAAACCAGGATTAACCATCCTGGGGGCAAGACAGAAGCATGGTTAGGGAGGGAGGTGCTGCTGCATCAGATGAAAGCTACTCCGTCCCTTGGAATACCACCATTCATACATGCATCCCTGGATTATACAAGAAAATACTTAAATCACTTATTTTAAAGTTGTTCTATCTCCGCTGATATGCCCAGAGAAGTATTACTTTGTCCTCCTTGTTTAAAAGTGAACATTTCTTTCTTTGCTTTATCTCTGTGCAGAGCATGTCTTGTTGTTACATTTAAGTTGCTATAAGCTCTAAATCAATAATCCCATTAGGAAGAAAAAAGGGGTCTAGTAGCAATAAGTACAATTTCAGAGTTAATCAGATCATCTTTATTCGAGTTGTGGACTCTGTTTCCCAAAGATGTTCCAGCTCTGCAGAATCAATAAGGGCACAATAAGTAGGTTTATTTTCTGGGTATCAGCAGTATAAGGGTGGGGGCTGGATGCCTGGAGGGAACCAAGGGATTTTGCTGCCTGTGAGCACAGTAACTGTGGAGAGAGAACTGTTGCTGCCATGGAATCAAATAACAGAAAGTAGTGTGTATTTTGGGCACTCAAATGTCTGGGAAATGTCTGGGGGAGGTATAGATCCAGGAATTTCTCCCTTCTTAGTCCATCCCCACCCGTTTCACAAACAAAGTATGTCTAAAATAACACTGCATTTTAAATATAACATTTTGAGTTGGTAGCTACTTGTTTTAGAGTGTAAAACCCACCTGATTTTACAAACATTCTTCAGGAGGGATGGATGACATTTTTCTTACCTCCTCCTTCCATTTTAATTTCTAAATCTGGTCCTTAGTGCCAATCTCTTCTAGTTCATGCTACACAGCTATAAAGACTTCAGTGGAGATGCACCTGGCTGGTCTGGTGAGATTACAGTGAGATTTAGTCTTTCCTGAGCCAGCCTTTGCACATCTTCTTTTGAGTAGAGCTGAACCCTCTTCTCCACAGCCCTTTCCCTGTAAACAGCTACCGAGGACAATAAAACTGAAGCCACAAAAAGGATGGGCTTCCTTGTTGTTTCATTATTGTTAAATATGACCCCTGCTGTGCTGTGGCATAGCCGGTGCCCAGCACTGCTGTATCTTGATTGTTGCTCAGCGATGCTTTAAGCTGAACCCAGCTGTACGTTCAGGAAACCAGCGTGCTGCTTTCTCCTAGCGCTGTAAGGAGCACCAGGTCACGGAACCGTGCCTTAAATATTCAGTGTGCCTGTGTTTGCTAATAGAGACTTTTTAGGAGAAATAATGTTTCATGTTGGCACCCTAATACTCGAGGGCAGCTGGCTGAAGATGGGTTACTCCGTGGCTCAGGGTGGCCTGTCCTGTTTGGAAATGGCGTGGCTGCAGCACAGACTCCTACTGGGAGAACTGGGAGTGTGGCAGAGCCAGAGAGTGCTGGGCACTGGCGGGTGCTGCGCTGTGGGTGATGCAGAGGGAGAGGGGCTTTGTGCACGAGGAAGGAGGCGAGCAGAGCTTGCCAAGAGCTGAGTTCCGCTGGAGCTGCCGTGGTGCTCTCTGTGGTTCAGCACCTGGGAGCTCCCGCTGGGAAGAGCTGTGCCTGCATTCCCAGCCAGCCTTTGGGCACCGGGAAACTCAGACATCCCCGCAGCGAGAGCTCCGCTTCCTTCTGTTGGCTTTAGGTCCTAAAATTGCCCCTCGGTTTTGTCAAGACTTGACCGAGATCTCCTGCGTGGTTCTGAAAGCCCACGCTGTCTTGGGCTGTCAGATAGTTTGGGTTTTTTAAATAGAACTCATTTCTTCCTGAACTTTATCAGAGTTTGAATTGCCAGCTGGTCTTTCTGAATTTGATGGTTTGCTTGAACGTCCCAGGCCTGACTTTGCTGCAGGTGAAGCACCTTCCAGTGAAATGCAGCAGCAGGAGCCGTGCCGTGTCTGTGCACACCCTGGCTCCGCTCGCCTCAGAGAAGTATCAGAAAGAGCATGGTTGGGAATAAATACAGTGTTCATGAGATGGAGCTTGGAAAGTTTGGAGTGGTTACAAGATAAAAAGAGTTTCAGTGAGATAACGCATTTCTTTGGAGTCGGCTTAAACAAATTGACATTTCCCAGAAAAATAAGAACCTGCAGATGAGAGATGGCCTGCTGGCAGGAAGGCTCAGGGCTCAACAGATTTCTTTTTGTTCAAGTCTTTGCAGTTCTCCACCCAATTTGAACTCTAAACTAAAATATAAGGATCTAGAAGGATTCTTTTCTTGATATGAATACTGTGACCTGCACCACTGTGAGGAGTGGGAGGTGAGTCCAAATCTTGAAGAGCTCTTCTTGGTGACAGTTCTGACTTTCAACCGCATTATTGCTTGCAGTTCTATAAATTTCTATTTTCAGTTTATTTACCACCTGCTCCTGAGATCTGTATGAAATATGCTAGGACAAACACAAATCCAAATAGCTGGCTCTTACACATTCCCAAAATGTGATCTGAAAAGAAATGCTGCAAAAAAGTGAGACTCAGTTTATAAATATTACTGTTTAAACTATTTAAACTATGTAACTGTATAACTATAAACTCCAGTACCTATATAAACATAGTATATAATTCCTTTCGTCTTGTGCATGTGTGCAGGTGTATATATATACAGACACACGTACTTTTACCATTCCTTTGACATTTTGTTCCTCAGCTGACCAAGGTGGAGACTTTGGTCAAAGACAGCGAGAAGTTTCTGAAGTTCTGCTAAATAGTTAAAAAACTGCTGTGATTAAAATGGAAAACCCTTGCTGTTTATACCAAGGCTCAAGGCTACACAATAAAGTGTTCATCTCCTAAGAGTCAGTAAGGTTAAGTTGTAATGACTTAACCCTATTGTTCCACAAAATTATCATTAAATTTTCAAAATACTAAGGTTTCTCCTCAGCAGAGGAACGGTTGCATGTATTTAGATAATCATATTGGGAAGATAGAAAATAAAATTGGAAAATGGGCCAGACTGTAAATGCCAAAGAAATTGCTGGCCACTGTGGCCATTATCTCAGAAGCTGGTGCCATTTTGAAGAAGGATAAACTGACTGCTTTAGACTGCTTTAAACGGACTCAGAACATGTATGGGTTTATTTTTTTTTTTTTAACTTTCTGATTCCTCACGGTTATTTTTTTTTCCCCACGGAAAATAACTTTAATGTGTATACAAACACTGTGTGTGTGTGTATGCTTGTCCTGTATGGACAGATTTAACACACATCTAAGGTGTTTGTGTGCACACAGATGTGCACATGCTCCCCCACGTGTGTGGGATGAGGGGGGCACTGAAACCAAGGTGCAGGATCTGCTTTAAACCACGCTGGCAGAGCAAACCCACCCGCAGAGCTGTGGCTGAACTTCCCAGGGATGTTTCCAGGTAACCACAGGAGCTCTGTCCTTTACCGTGGTGGGTTACCCAGGGCTGCACGCACTTTGTGTCAGTGCCCGTGTGAAACACTTCAGCACAGAATCTTTCACCGGATTTCAGCTGAGCAGCTGCAGCTGTGTAGAGCTGTCTGTGCTCCACAGTCACTTGATCAGCACCATCATGTGCAGAATGAATAATATATATTCCTGAAGAAGGAGCACTGACTGGGAGAAGACTCCAACTGAATCTTGGGAGCAAAGGAGTGAATCCTTGGCCGGATCTCATTTTTTCTGAAGCTCTTTGAGGCGGTCAGGTGGTGGAACAGAGCTGGGGATGTGTCCAATGTCGGATTTTAGAGAAATATTTAATGTGGGTCTTGCCCCCCATCACCTCACATGGACGTGTGGAGGGAAAGGGGGGTTAATCTTGTCTGGTATAAATTAGTAAGAGCTGTGCAAAAAAGAACTTTCAAAGACTTCCTTGCTAAATAAATTACCAATCATGTTTTATTTAAAATGCTCGTGCTGCCAGCAGAGAACACAGCAAACAAGCACATTCTCAATTAAAGTAACAGCTAGGATTTTCCTTCTGGCACTCCTGTGACTCCTTGCGCTTGTTCAGTTTCATTGCACGTCACAAACACCCGAGCAGGTCCCGTGTGCACACGTGGGGCACGGGCACGCGAGGCACGGCACGCGCCGGTTGTTCCTTCCCTTTCCCTGCAAATGCCCTTTGGGCAGAGCAAAGCTGGGACCCCCTAACCCCTGCTTGCTTAGGGTCTGTAGTGGAGGAGCCAGCATCAGCCCCCTCGGGCTGTGCCTCGTGCTCTGCTTTCCCCAAAATCCAGCGTGGAGCCGGTTGCTGGGGCCGGGGCTCGGGCTGTTCCCTGTGTGCACCCACGTGCCGTGGGAGCTGGGGGTGGACCGGTGCCAAGCTGCAGACTGGCAGGGGGTGGGTATGGAGGATTTACGTTTTTAACAGGACAGATGTTTGCTTTCCTTTCTCCCGAGCATCTGCTCGCATGCTCTATTTTGGGAAGTGGTGAACACTATTTTAAGGGCGAGGCCGAGGTCAGGGGAGTTTGTCGGCTTTATGCCATCCGAGGCTGTCGTGGGATTTCTGGCTGTTCTTGGTTTAAGACTAATGGAGGAAACGTGTGGAGAAAATGTTTTCTGCCTCAAGGATGCTTGAACGTTTCTGGAGAATTTTGCCATTGCAGGACAACTCGTAGCACCCTCTGTGTCCCTGGGGTTACAAACCTCTCCTTCGGCTGACGGTCAGGCTTCAGGTTCAGAGAGGAACTTTGTCACAGGAGAGCATTTGTTCATTGCTGTGTCAGGTTTTTCTTCCTCAGCTGCTCTCAGGAGACACCCAAAGGGCTCGTTGCCACCAGCACTGGGAAGTGTCTGTGCAGTTTTCAGCAGGTTAAATATAGATTAGGTCTTTGCTGCTTTCACCTTGAGCATAACGTTGATCAGTTCACGTCAAAACTTCTTTCTGAAAAATCAAATAAAAGGGCTTCTTGGAATGGCTGGAAGGCAGGGGATGGTGTGCAGGAATTTCTGAGGAGCTGTGGTGTAGCTGATGATGTATTCCTTTGTGCCTAAGATGCTTTTTTGAAAGAAATATGTCCCAAGGGAAGGACAGGAGCCTGAGAAGCTCTCCTGAGCTAGAGAAGCAGCATTCCAAATTTGTAAGACTTCATTTGGCACTGATAAAGAACACCTGAATCATCAAAAGACGAATATTTGGGGCAAAGAGTGCACAGTTCTGAAAATTTGGTAGGACACTGACAGCTTCTTTTCCTAGAAACCTTTGAGGCATTTAGCACTAAATGCAATGCAAAGAGAGGCACCAGTCTGTGAGCACTTTGAGTTGATCAATTGCCGTGCTTGAGCCTTTCTTGAGGTGAAAAACAACAGATCACTGGAGAGCAGAAAGTTCTAGATTTATCCCTCCAGTGCCTGTGGGAGGTAGGATCCAGCACAGCGCACACTTACTGCCTTGGAACACCAAATTTGACCCTCGGAATGGTGACGCTGTCTGTAAGATCAGCAAGCCCAGAGACACCGTGGTGCACGTTCTCACTGCACAGTCAGAGGCACACAGCCCAGAGTTCCCTCTGGGTTTTCCTCCTGGACTGATCATTCTGTTGATGAGCTGTGTCAAGCAGATCCTTGAACTTCATTCCTCCTGGTGCCACTGGGCACATCCCTGGGAGCTGGGCTCCTGCTCAGGTTCATCTGCCCTAGAGATGAAGTTGAGTGCTGCTCCACAGGACCAGGTGACAAGGAAAAAGTCTCCTTTGTGACCAGTCCCTGTCGTTATGAGTACCTTAAGGTGCCCTTTATAACTGTGCCATGGGCCACGTGTTCAGCAACAGTTTCCAAGTGTTTTGTATGTATTTCACAACTCAAGAACTGAAAGGGTTGTCAGATACAATCAGCGCTTGCAGGGGAGGGTGTAGCCATCCGCTCACTTGTTCACTTGTTCAATTAAGAATCAAACACAGAGTTACTGTTTTTGCACCCTGCACAAAACATTTTGGACTAACTTCTGCAAGTGTAACCAACTTTCAGTGTAACCCATCAGAATAAAAGAAGTGTTGATCTTTTTCCTGTGGAAAGAATCCCAGAGAGGCCACTGTAGCAGCCGTGGGATTTCTGAGGCACAGTAGCACCTAAAGCTTGTTCCTCCTCCTCTGTGCTGTGAGAGCAGTCCTGTGCTTAGAGAGTCTCAACACAGAGAATTAGAGTTGCTTTTTTGCCTCTTGTGTTGGGAAGTTGCTTCGTTGTGGTCAAGTTCAGCCCCTCTGTTGTTTTAGTGATGAAAGAAGCCAAGTTAAGGCTATATTTATGGAAGTCATTCTCCTGGATTTGAAACCCTCCCAAAGTCGTTACCAAAACCCTTTTGTTTCCAAAAGTTGTTTCCAAACTCAGGCTCTACCAGTTGGGTCCTTAATGCAGTCACTTGGCCAGTAACACAAGTGAAACGTGAGCTCTTCCAAAGCTTTATTATGAACATGAATAAAGCATTTTCTGGTGTTATTAAACCAGCCTGGACTAAAGCAATCAGAGTGGCACCATTCGGGGTGATCTCTGTGTCAGCCCGTCTGCTGCAAAAGTAGCATTGCAATAGTGGCAGTTTTGCCTTTTCTTTAACTCAGTAAAAGTTGGAGTTCTCTTTGGGAAGCACAGTCAGATAATTAGATTTACAGAGAGCTGTGCAATTCCTTTCTGTGCAGGATGCAGCATATGACAGTCCCTTTCTGTGCTCCCTATGCTAATAACTAATCCAAAGCGTCGTAGCAGAGAAGTTGTGTGCACAGCAAAAAAATCTGTGTCCGGCAATCTGTGGTCCTGGCACACGTCCTTCAGCAGCATCTTTAGTGTGTGTTGAGAAAGCCATTCCAAACTGTTGGATGCTTTTGGATTGTATAAAATTTTTGTGTTATCAGCATTAGGTCCTCTAAGGAAATCACAAGATTGGTTTAAAATACAAATGTGCACATTATATATATATATACATATATATATTACTTTTACAGGGTTTCTGTCTTCAGATTTTTCAGCATTTGGCCACTATCTGAAGTCTCTTCCCAGAAAGTTATTTTTCTTTAAAGAAAATTTAAAAAGAGATTTTTGTATAAGCACATGTGCCTGTTAAGATCAAGTCCTGGTTAAATATTTTGGTCTTAGCCTTGGTGGTAACGGAATGAACCATACACAGAAGACGTCCCATATTTACAAACAAATATCTTAAAGTCTACTAATTAATCCAGACTTTAATTAAGCAGCACCTCATTAATATTTCTCAAGGTTTTTTTGTAGTTTGTGGTCTTGTTTTTACAGGGCCCAGTTTAAGTTAAATATTCCCAGAACCATTCCAAGATCACGGAGTCATTTGGAAGACAACATATTTTTAATTACATTTCAAAAGCTTCAGCACTTTAGTCCCTCCATCCCTCCAGCAGTAAGGAGATTAGGGCCCCTGCCAGGGGACTTGCATCAGCCTCTCTCAGGCTGGGGCTGCCTGGGCTTTAGCAGCTTCACCAGCCCCGTGGTTTTGGGGGGGTGCGGATGCAGAAGGAGCAGCCTCGCGTAGGTAAAGGTGAGAGAGCCTTTCCTGGGGATCTCGCTGAGATGTTTGGACATGCAGGGGAGAGCAAAGCTCTGGCTCAGGCCGCTGGCAGCTAATCTGCCCACTAAAATGTATTTACCATGTATTTACCAGCATCCTTTCCGACCTTGTTTTAGCTCCTCTGGAAGATTTTCTACTTTTCCAGCATTTCGAGAGTGTGTTTGTATCGTATGGACAAAACCTGATCCTTCAGTCCGGACAAAAACTGGTAAATAGTCATGGCAATTTCGAAGTGTGGTTGCTTGATAATATGTGTCTGACACATGCAGGTTTGCTAAAGGAAGTCTTGATGGAGAACACACCCTGCTTCCTGCTAGGTATTTCAGTCTGATATTCAGAATTCTATTTTTTTTCCCATGTTTAAATTCAATCTCCTGAAGCTTCGTTATATCTAACAATGGTTTTTCCTTCTGAGTGTTTTTATGTTGCAAGGCCATGTGTAGGTAGGAGCACTTTCCCAAGTCGGGAATGCTTCCCTACTGCTTCAGTGGTGTTCCCAGGCACAGCTCTACACCTGCGAAGGTGCACACTGAATTCACTTGAAGACAATGCACAACTGGCTTTTCTTACACTGGCTTTGGCTGGTGCAGCTGTGCTTGTTAAGGATTTGGGAACTTATTAAATCAAGCTGTATAATCTGGAGAAGTTAAGATGGTTCAAAAAAAAGGAAAACCAGAAGAAATGAAGTAACAGAGCAACATGCACTAAATATTTGTGAGGGGTGTTGAACTTGCCGACTACAGGAGTAACTTCAGTTTCAACTAATAAATAAAGATAAGTCTTTGAAGCCCCTCTAGTGCATAGCAATACAGCAGTGTACCACTAGCACAGAAACAAACCCCCCCTGGTCAGGCAAAGGGCAGATGTGTCACAAACACTGCTGCGCGCAGACTTGGCTCAGAGAACAAGAGGAGGACAGCATTTTAAACTTGGCTTTCATGCAATGCTGATTTCAATGCTAGTTCTAACGCTGCAGCTGCCTGACATCCAGAGGACATGGAGGTGGCATTTCTCACTGCTGTGGTTTGGAAGGCGTGGTTGTTATTTGTGTGGCAAAATCCGTCTGACAGGTAACCACGTGTTCCCGTTAATCTTAGCTGGGCTATAAGTAGATCCTGTATCAAATCTAGTGACTCAGTTACTGAGCCTGATGCTAATGTCCCTGACATCTGCTTCAGCCTCTGTGTTCCTTAAAAATGGATTGGAATCAGGCTTATGGGTGAGTTTGTATTAGGGTAACCCCCACTTAAACACTGTAGGTCACACTGGTATCTGATGCCAGAAGAGGTGCATTAGGATAGATTTGTCCCAGCGTGTTTTTTGTTTGTCCATATCCAAGGACATGGCTGCAAAAGATTGGAATGGGTTTCCTGATGCATTAAGAGGCAAATCTATTATTTACTCTGGGAAAAGCAGTCTTATTTAATATTAAGTTCCAAATTTCCTTTATGTATTTACCAGCCATCCAGAAGATTAGGTGCATTAAAATAGTGAGTGTTCCTTTTTCATAAATTGTCTTCTGCCTCTCTTAGTTTGTGAGTAATGAACTCAACCCTCCTGTCCCTCGTGCAGCCCTTACCCAGGACTAGCATATTCTGGTTTTTCAAACAACAGTGAGTCGATATATAATTTCAGCTGCTTTCACTTCATGGATTCTTTGCTCTTCTAAGCAAGCTCATATCCCATTTGCTTTGTCTCACATCTCCCTTTGGACTGGAGTCTCGACTAGTCTGCTTAGTCTGTATATAACCTGCAGTCTCTCCAGGAAAAATGAAGGATAAATTGATCAGGAGGTTGCACATTTAGGGTTTTGGGATGACCTAAATGAGACACTGAGACCAGGCCACTCTCCCAGTTCCTCTGTGGCAGTAACCAGACTGCACCATTTGGCCTGGACACTGCCAGCTGCATTGTAACCATGAACTGTCATTGTGACTTGGTTAAAACTGGCTTTCAAAAACTCGGGATAGAAAGGGAGGAAACCAGATGCAAACCACTGGTGCTTGGGAATCTCCTGACACCAGGGTTCTTTATCCAAGTTCTCTGCCAGACTTGTGACTAACCATACAAGTGATGCAAACTATTCTTATCTCTAAAATCATGCACAGATAAGAGATATCGATATATATATATATAGCTACATTACTACAGGTTACGTGCTATGTGTCTAACACCATCTGTCATGTACGTGTGTGGGTTTTAAGGGAAGATCTTTAAAATCTGAATCATTCTGATCTGAAACCAACTCAAAATGTTAAAATAATTTCAGAAGTGGATGTTGACTAATGATTCAGTGTGTTGGGGAAAATATAGCTTTGCACCCAGGCTTTGAGCACGATGGAGTTTGATTGGCATCAACATTAAGTATTAAAAGATACCTTACTGAGCTTCAGGAAGGGCTGTGTAGCTTTAAGAGCTTGGAAAAAAGATCCCCTTGTGCTTTTGCCAACATCCTGTTACAGATTTCTCTGCTCCCCTCATTCTTAATGATTTTAGTGGGAAATATGATGGATAACTGAAATAAGATCATTCTATTTCCAGTGAAAGCTTTACTACATTGATTTCTTTTTTTCTGTGTTGCTGTTTGCCAAAAGCAGCTGATGTACAAAATTCAGGTGTCCCTGGGAATTCAGCCTGTCGCTTCTGTTAAATTTTGACTACTGCTTGTACCGTGAAAAACTTAACTGCTGTGAAAGGTAATTTATTTTTGCTGTAATGGCTGATCATTAATGGACTCAGTAGAAAACTGCACAGCATTCAAATAAAGCTCCTGTGTATAACTCTAATACCACTTATTTCTATACCATAATGCTACGTTGATATAGCAGCACTTGGTGCTCGTATCACTTTTTATTGTGGGATCTGAAGCATTAAACAATATTATTCATGCTTCATAACAGCCCAGTAAGTGCTATCATCCTGGCTTATTAGACAGGTAAGCTGGAACAAAGACAAGCAGGGACTTGGACAGAGATGTGATACACTCAGCCTTGCAAAGCCATATCTATATGCATAGGCTGAAGCACATGCTTAATTCTAGCCCTCTAGTGCATTCACTAGGATATTTTACCAAATCTGTGTCTATGGAACCAAAATTCCTGGTCAATTTGATTAACTGTCAGATGATCCTTCCTAAAATTCACAAGAAATCGGTGGGATTTACGTACAAGCTTATAGTTCAGCTCCAGGTTAGCTGTTGTGCTGGGTGGGGGGCACAGATGAGGGCAGGTCCTTGAAAGCAGCTTATGGAGCACTGAGCAGAGCACCTGGCTGCTCCCATCCTCGCTCTGTCCTTTCAGGCAGCAGCTTTCGTGAGCATTAAACTCACCCACTAACAGGGAAATATCTATTTTTGGACTACCTACTGCAGCTGCTCTAGCAAGTTGCCCTCTGGAGCTCCAGCCTTGCAAAAAAAGTAAATATTTACCTGTAGGCTGTTGTTAATGGGAAAAATCCTTCCATTCATGTTTACACTGGAAATCTGGCAGTAATTTGGTTGACAGGGTTTGAATGCTCTTCATTCATTTTCCTATAGGAACTCTGAGAGAATGGCAGCCAAGGCAGTGGGGAGCCATGGCCATTCAGAAAAGTGTGGTTAGCTTATTTACCTGCCTTCCTGGAGTGTTGGTTTGCTGGTTTTGTTCTTAAAATATACCGGAGATCTAGACAATATAAACAATTCAGTATGCAAGCATCACATTTCTGGGAATGCTAGCATGAAAATTGCTAAATATGCATTTAATTTAAGCTTGATTAGGCAACTGATTCTGTTCTAACACAGTCATAATTAAAATGTAGTCTTGTGAGGTTTAAGCCATTACAGGGACCCCGTGCTCCACGTGTAGCATGGCTAATTAGAGGGGTCCCCTTTGGGCTGGCAGGCTGGATGCCTTGGAATGTGAGGCAGCAACTGGTCTCCCAAGTGTGGGGCTTGGAAGGGTGATGGGAGAGTGGCTCATCACCATGGAAGAGCTGAAATACTGCAGAGGCAAACGAAGCAGCCCCTCCTGTTCCTCTTGTTACCCTGCAAGGGCTGCCTCAGCCTGCCTGTGGCAGCGGGGCCGCTGCTGCACATCTCTGCACAATTTCTGTTGCCTGCTCAGGCCAGAAGGATGGGGCGAGCAGCTGGAGTGAACCTTAGGATGGAGAAGTCTGGTGGGAACTCCGGGCTAGATCCTCTGCAATGGCTGCAGCATGGAGCTGTGGATCTCACTAGGGAACCATCAGTGTTCTAAATGGAGTGCTGGTGGGAATAGACTAAAGGGAAGCAATTTCCTAAAAATTGCTTGGGCAGAGTCATGGGGTCTTGGTGAGGTTCTCCTGTTTTCAAAGGTGTTACTGCTCTGGAGCTCACTTTACCTTTGGGAAATTGTCAGTGGTATTATTTCTGATGTGAAGCCAAACTGAAGGCTGTCCTGCAACCCATCCTTGCCTGAGACAGAAGATACGCCCTGGAGATGCAGATAATGTTGCAAAGTTGGGTCGCTGAGCTGCTTTTCTGGCTGGTAGAAAGGTGAGACCTGCAACCAGAGATGGCTGTGGGTGAAATCCATAGCTGCCCCTCTTGCTTTGGCAGTGTCTGGGTGGTTCTGTCACCGGGACCCGGCCAAAGCGGCCCTGAGTGTGGGTCTGGCTGGGCAAAGAGGGGACAGGTGTCCTGTGCTGTGTGACACAGCTGGGCATGAGTACACGATCAACATGAGGCTGTTGCTTTCCAATTCTGGTTTATTCTGTTTTCTTGTTCTTTGGTTTTTTTTCCCCTCTTCCCTCTCTAATCACCAGAGCTCCCTGCTGCCTGCAATTTGTCTGGGCAGCTCTCCGAGCCACAGTGAACATGTCCGACAAAGCTTAAATCTTGATCTGAGCAAATCTCTTTTAGGCTTTCTCATTTCAACAAAGCCCTTGTTGGGCTGCATTAGTTCCAAGGAGTGCCAGGCCACTGCTCAGTCAATTATCTGTGCCTTTAGCACACACACAGAGTTTTGACACATCCCTAATTCATAACGGGGGAGCAAACTCTCTCGGGGTGGGGCGAGAAATTCAGGGTGAGAATGAGCATCAAACCCCTGGTCCCCACAAGTTCTGCAGGGTCTCCTCTGCATTCGCAGTTGAGCTGCACTGCATTTCACCCCTGTCTTTTGTGATGTCTGGTACAGCTGGGGACTGGTTGCTCCCTCCTGGTGAGCCTTGCTTTAGCTGGGACAGCAGGCGATGGGACATCTTCCCTCGGCTGTTGTAGCCCTGCCCGACTGCAGCATCTCAGCCCTTTTCCCTGTGACTGGTACCACCCCAGCCAGGGCAAGGGTGTTCTCCAGAGAGCCTTGCTGAGCTCAGCAGGCTCCCAGAGCAGGAGATGCAATCTGTCCCTGCTGCTTTTGGGCAAGGCTGAAATGAGGCAGGCTTTAGGAAATTAGGTTTGTTTCTCCACAATCTAGTTGCTGATTTTTTGTTGTTGTTGTTGTTCCATGGTCTGAAATATTATTTTCTGAGGGGTTGTATATTTAATAACAGGTTTTGCATTCCAGTTTACTGTGAGGCTTTTGTGTGTGTATATACAAACAGCAGATGAAATG
Source organism: Gymnorhina tibicen (assembly GCA_013399875.1). NCBI lineage: Eukaryota > Metazoa > Chordata > Aves > Passeriformes > Artamidae > Gymnorhina > Gymnorhina tibicen. Next base: position 2,148,128 of record VXAZ01009370.1, on the reverse strand, counting down.
CTGAAAGGTGTATTTGTAATTTGAGTTTATAAGTGAAGTGGGTTGCTTTTCTCTCCCAGAGGTTAATCTGCTTCTGCACATCCACTGCCACATCTTATACAATTTGGAAGTGATCTCTTAAAGCAAAGATGTTTTTCTTTGCAGACTGCTTATTGTAACACATTATATAGTATAATAAAATTCTGTTCAACAACACTCTGTTCTGTTGTGCAAACAGCACGGAAAAAAAAGGAGGGGGAAAGGGAATAAATAAGCAGACATACCAGCAGAAATTCTCCTTTGCTGGTACCCGAATTGCTCTCAGGGAAACGGACACATTTGTATTCTGTCACTGCTACCATGACCAAAGAGATCTCCTGGTCCCAGAGCTCCAATTTAGAAAATCTTGCTGTACAGCGCTTTGAAGAAAAAGTGTTTCTCAAGTGAAAAAACCCAGTGGCTGTGGAAATGAATGGCTGCTGGCACTGTGGGGGATCTCTGACACCGGCGTGGGAGCCCTGGGGCTGGTCCTGCGGGGCAGGGAGGCTTTGGGTGGGTGGCATTTCTGACCCACAGCGGTGCCAGCGTGGGAGGGACAGGCTGAGCTGGGAGCAGGGGGAGTGCCTGGCATCGGGTGGGGGCAGGCTCCAGGCTGGGTGGCTCCAGGGATGCTTCCCTGGGTCAGAGCCTTCCTCTCCACAGCTGTGTCTGACTGAGCACAGGAAAATACCAGCGGGAAGAAGGGCAGTGGCTGCTTTTCAAGGTATAACCCTGCAGCCCCTGCTGCGGTGCCTCTGCCCAGCACAGAACCTGCTCGCTGATACCGAGCTGGGGGCCTGGAGCTGGGCTCCTGTGATCTGATATTATGTATTTGTGCACAAGTTCTCCGTTTCCCCCCTATCCAGCATTAAAGAATCATATCTTGCTTTAAACTCTGGTCAACCTCCTTTCCCCAAGTCTTGTGTTTCAGGCTTACTATAAATTATTTAAACGAGAAGGCAGCTTGGCTGTAATGTGGGCAAGTGCTCTTTATGCTAAAGGCATGGATGGCTGTCACGAAGCCCCTGGAATTCAGAGAATTTACATACATTGCTATGTTATTTCTTTTTTTCTCTGAAAAGGTGGCGTAACTGTGAGTCAGCATTGTGACAGGTCTGATCTCAGGGACCTCACATGATGTGCTCTGAGAAGAGGACACTCCAGGTTCATATTTTTCCGCTGTTTCAGTGAGCTTTTGAAAGCACACCCCCTGCCAAACAAATTATCCACCAGTTCCTTGGCACTGTGGAAGCCCTTCCCGGACCTGCCCCAAAGAATGTGCCCCTGCTGTGTGCCAGTGTCAGGCTGAGATTAGAGCTCAGGTGTCCTCATTTCCTGCTCTTGCTAATTGCCAGCAGCTCGCTGGTGCTGTGTAGTGATGAATGAACAATAAGAATTCAAGAGACTTAGCAAAACCCAAGATATTTCACCAAACTTTCTGTTGAATAATGGTAGAAAAGGGTGCTAGGATTCAGTGATGTCAGAAAATGTGAAACCAGCCAGCAGCTGCCAGGGAGCCTGAGAATAAGCAATCTCCAGTGGTTTGCAGCATAGCCAGCTCTTTTTTTTTTTTTTTGGTGGCAAAGAAAGATGAAACACTACAAAGATATTCCCAGGGAGAAAATAGATGTCATACAACATTTAAATAGATCCTTTCAAGAAGGAGAGCTGCAGAAACCCTTATAACTAGCTCATGAGTGTGAACCTGCTGATTTTTTTTTTTAAAAGACTGGTAGGACAGATAGCAGGCTTTAAATATACAGCTCTGTTGTCTTGACAGCTTAATTCTATTGTCCAGGTTTTGCCCGAATGTACCAGGTAATAATAAAAGCAATACAGTCAGCAGGTCCATAACTACAAAATGAGTGTTTAAAAGAGCTTTGTACTCTACAAAGCAAGACATTCTGAAACAGAGAACTGCTTAAAATGGAAGTTTTAAAGACTACATAGGGATTCATGGTAATAGAGAGAACACAAGTGACAAAGAAACTTCTCATGTAGTGGAACTGAAATATTGATAGCCGGGAGATCGGGGGGAATGTAAGAAATGGAGAGAGCCTAGAGGTGGCAATTTCTTTCCCAGAAAGCTGTGTGCACTATGGAATGAAGGCAGCTGTCCACTTCTAAATCAGGAATGATTTAAATTTGATCTGTTTGTATCAAAAGGCAGCTCAGTATCTCTTCACTAATTTTCAGAAAAATGTAATGGCTGAAAGGACCCCCTGATCCTGAAACATGTGCATATATGTCAGGAAACAGCTCTTTTGAGACAGGGTGTACGTTGTTTTTTTGGTAAAAAATGCTGGCTGAGTGTATGAAGAAGGGCAGGATCTGGCTGTAAGTTCCCCTTACTGCTTCCCACCCTGTCCCCACTGCAGACCTGCTGAGGTTTCCTCCTTTGCTGTCCATGAGCCCCTGGGGTTGGATTTGCCCTTTGGTGCTCACTGCTCTGGGGGAGCCCTGTCCTGGCCCAGGGTCCTTCCCTGCAGCAGGACCTGAGCTCTCTGCAGGGAGCTCTGACAGACTCCTGAGCTCTTCAGTTTCCCTGATTGCCCATGGGAATGAGTTGCCCTGTTCCTTGCAGCACCACTTCCACGGCTGCTGAGCCTGTCCCACCTCTGTGCTTCATCCTCATCTTCCTCTCCCTGTGCCCACTCCTCAGAGGCTGCTGCTCCAGGGACACATATTGCAGGGCACCACTGAGCACAATCCTGCTTAAGCTGGTTCTTTCCAGAAAAGAAAAATCCAGCTGGATGCCAGCTTGATTTGAAGCAGTTCCACTGGGTTTATTGTGGTCTTAGTGCTGAACCCTAATTCATTAGTATGAGTAGATGAATTCGATTAGAGCTGCCCCATGTACTAGAAAATCTGAATATTTTTGGGCTGCAATGTGTCTGTGAGTTACAAGGTGATCTGTCTTTGTTTATTTATTTCCTGTGTTCATCTTGGGAAAAGAAGGGCCACGCCTAAAGGAGGCTGATAAGAGCTCTGTGTGTTTTGGGGCAGGGGGCCACGACACCACAAATGTGGCTCATCTCCAGAGGTGCTGTCAGAGACGGACTTCCTCCAAGTCCCTGCACAAATATCATTTATATTCCTCTGTCAAGGTGATCTCAAAGTATCTCTTGGCTGTGCCGGAAGCAAAAATGTTGTGAATTGAGAATTTTTCTGGTGGTCATAAGGAGGAAAAGGAAGGAGGAGGTTTTTATACCATTTTATAAAATGTTCACTCATAATGCACATTTAAAAGAAAGACATAAACCAAAAGATGCAAAGGAGCTCTTTCCTAAGAACTTTTTTGTGAATTCTGTACCCCTGCCTTTCCTGTTTCAGTCACTAAATATGAATATTAAGTAAAAATTCTCTAAAACAGCATATTAATTAATGCACCACCATTTTTGGAACCTATTTGACACAGGCAATGCGAGGTCTGTTTCCAGGGCTCAGAGCTGCCTTCTTTTCCCACGTAACATTTCCCAAGGATCGATTTTTCTTCCAAGCTTGCACTGGCACTGGTGCAGAGTCAGGACTGGCTGATCCTGCACAAGGATGAGGGGGGAATTCGGGGTTTGCTGCTGAGTTTAGGGGGGTTTGGTTACAGGATGTTTGCACTGGCAGCCCACCGTGGATGGCCCACCCGTGGGCACCTGCGGGTGTCCTTTCCCTGCACGGAGCCCTCGCTGCTCCTGACATCCTCACAGGAGGGGACGTGGTGCTGAGCTGGGGGTCTCTGCACCAGGGATGCTGCACCTGGGCACCCACGAGTTGCCTTTTAAAACCCTGCAGTGGCTTTTAGAAGCAGAGAACACATCGGTTGTGTGGCTGTGAGCACAGCTCTGTCACAGTGGGGTCAATCTCCTGCTGGTGGAGGGGCCTGGAGGAGGAGAGCGACCACTCGCTGTTACTGGTCCTGCTCAAAACACAGCTCTTCTTATTGCAAAGCTGATAAAATTTTGAGAGGTTTCTTGTACTTACGGGCTCAGCTGAGCAGATTAAACATTACATAATGTGCCTCTCAGGGGCACTGCATGATTAATGAATGCTTACAAAGTGCTTTGTTAAATATGACATGGTACTAATGTCTCTCTTGTAACAGAAAAACTGAGGAGGAGCTAGCAGAAACTGTGTTCCCTGAAAAGGCATTCTCTACGTTTTTCTTTCCACTAAAGTAATCTACTGAATGAAGTAAAATAAACTTTGAATTATATGCAATATAAAGCAAAGCACCAGATTTCTCTTCTGGTGTTGGTAGAGGAGCTTAGCTACTCAGGAATTTGGCAGTACAGTCACACAAACTTTAGAAAAGACAATGTGGAGGCCAATAATTTAACTGGCAACTTTCCTGTGCCATCCAGCATAAGGAAGGAATATAACCTGAAGCTAAAAGGAGACGTTTTTGAAATGATTACTGCTGCGATAGCTGAACTTTGATTTATTTTTATTATTTTGCGTTGACAAATGAATCCAAGTGGAGCTTTGACTTTCAGATTTCTCTGCAATAGAAAGTATTTTGGACATAATAATTCTAAGGATTCCATTTTGGAAAAGCAGGAACAGCTAAATAAAAAATACTCCAAGGTGTATGTATGTCTCTGTATGAAGCTGGAAGGCAAATTATTGAACTATTCAATTAAAAATCAATATTTATAAAGAGCCTGCCAGGACTAAGTGCATGATGGCTGCTGAAAATTGATGTGGATATACTGGCTTTCATTTCTGACAGCTGAAGATCCGGCCTTCAATTTCGGTGCCTCTAATTTAAACTCACGATAACCTAAAATTGGTGTTACATGTGTCTTCCTATACCTTCTCCCAGGGAGAATACTCTCAATATGGAGAGGAAAAATCAATATAGATTCATGTTTTGTATCTTCATGACACTTCCTTGCAGTGGCTGTCACTGAGAGTAGCAGGGGACTGAGATCAGAGGCAGAGGGATGGCAGATTAAGCTCAGTTTTGTTAAGGATTTAAAAAAAAGACCCTGTTCATGAGGATTTGCAGATCTTACCTACTTTGTCCCAAAGAGATCCTAATGCTGCTCTGATATTTCCAGTTGCTTTGTTTTTCAATTACATTACAGATTTTTTTTTTGTTTTGTTTTAAAATGTATTTTCTCTTTCTTTCTTAAAACTAGAAAAGGGGAAATAAAAGCTGTATTTGTGACAGTGAGAGGTTCTAAGTGCTGGGTTTTTAATTTGCTTGTTAATTCCACTCTGAGAGTGTAAAAAGCCAGCATGGTGATGTTTTGCATCCACGTTTCACTGAGGTAGGTGAGGACACGTGGCACAATGTGTAGAGGCCAGACAAAAATCCAAGTTTTACCACCAGCCTTTCAAGGCACCCCGAACCCGACCCAAAAACTCTGTGTTTGGTTTGGGCAGACAATCAAATCATTCACTGCTGTGTCCTGAGAAGCTGGGGAGTGATTTGCCACTTTGGGTTTCTTTTCAGAGACAAGACAGAGCCTTTGCTCGGGGTGAGGCTGTGAGTGGTGAAAGTTCATTCCTGAAAACCCAGGATTTCCTTTTGCCACCTGGGTGGGAGCAAATGGACCGGCCAAGCACCTGGGTTTGCAAAAAGTGGCTGATGGCAATTTATCTTCAGCTGGGAACTCGCCAGAAGAGCCCAGGAAATGCAAATCAGGCTGTACCTTCCTTTAGACATCCCATAAAGGAGATTACAGGCACACATAGGTGTAGGCCTGGAGAGCCCAAGAACTCTTAAATCCCTGGATAGACAAGCAAAACTCAGAATGCTGGCAAAAAAAATCTTCACTTGGCCACATTTTCAGCAATGAGGACATTTTCTGACTTTGGAGTTTGCAGGTTTCAAGACCATAAGAATTCTTTCTGATTTATATGCCGTGAGCACAAGTTTCCATGGTGCCTCATTTCATATCATTTATTATTGCCCTGAATGCTAAGCAGTATTTCTTATTGCCTGTATAAACTATACAACTACAATGATTTATTTCTCGAAAAAGTACCAAAATTTTATTTGATTAAAAAGCCCCGTGAATCCCTCGAAATTATCAAGCACAGATTTTGTGACATATTTTTTTTTAAAAAAAAACAATTTAATGTTCCCGAATGTTTAATCTTTCAGTAATGTCATATATAAAGTCAAGTAGTTAACTGACATTTGGATTATGGTTATGAAATGCTGCACAGCATAAAAAAACGTGGTGTTGTTTTTGGAGTACTGTACCCAGGTACATGAAACTGCTGTAGGACCTTATGCCCCTTCATAAATCTTGCAGGACTGGAACATTAATAACTAAAATTAGTTAGGGATTGTGTTGTTAATGCTTTCAAAATGAAAAAGGGCTTAATGCCCGCTCCGCTTGGAGGTATTAATGGCCACGGCTACGGGGGCTGTGCGTTCTGTTTGTTTGCAGTGCTGCTTAGCGGTGATGGATACACTCACCTCTTTCATTTATGGTAAATACAAAGACCAATTAAGTGCTCCTTTGTGTGGTGATGGATGGAACAAAAGCCAGCTGGGGCCCAAGGCAATGAGCCGTGCAAAACTAATGAGCAGCGGAGCCAAACGGACACGGGTTTTCCTGCAGATTAATTGCAGGCTCTGGTTTGACTGGTTAATGGTGTTATCCTTCTGTATTTTTGAGGAGTAAAAAAAATTAAGGAAAGACACTGCAAAGAGAGAGAGAGGCAGTGCTCAGCCCAGGAGAAAGCCACGAGCAAGAGCTTCTGGTGGGAATAGTGCTCGCTGGGAAGGCAGTCTTGGATATCTGGAAAGAAAACATTACTGTTTGGGGTTTTTTACATGTGGGTCGAGAAAGCAGAATTGTGCTTTACCTTTTTTTTCTTTTGTGGTAAATAAGCAGAGCTGCACCCAAGAAATGCTTGATTTGTCTCAGCTTGTTTTCTTTCCACTGGGAAACAAGTGGGCTACTGAGACCTGCCCCCACCTTGGGAGCAACTCCTTGGGAGCAAAGGGAGCTCTGAGAAGAAATGGGAAATGTTTTGCTTCTCCTTTGTATTCCACATGTCACAACATAGACCAGACTTCCGTGGTAGGCATGGTGGGAATCAGCAGGGATATCAAAGATGAGGGTGTTTATGGTTGTATTTAAAGTCCTGAAACCAAAATTACTGGGTTAGTTTATCTGCAGTAATTGTGAGCAGCACCAGTGAACTGGGAGTGGAGCCTGAGTGCAGCTGGTGACTTGATTCACGTAGGGCTCAGCATGAAAATTATCTACCAAAGCATTTAATGCTATTATTTTTTACTGATGCTGCTGAAGGAAGAGATTCAAGGGTTTCTAGGATGAGAATGCAAAGGGTTGTCTGCAGGGGGAAAACTTCTCAAGGGATTTTTTTTCTGACATTGATGAGAGCAAGTTGGACACTTGGGATTTATCTTGGTAATCTCCTGACAGCAAGATAATGCCTTGGGGAGGTGGGCTAAAAATTGCCAGCGTACTCTTTGCTGAAGAATACTGGGCTGTGTGAGTCACTGGGAATGAAATACGGGAGAATATTCATTCTCAGCCCACCAAATAGGTTTAATGTTTATCCTGTGTTGTAGTTTTCTTCTTTATTCATGGGTTTGAGAACATCTTGTTCACTACAACTTAGTCACAAGTGTGTCCTGGTACAGTGAATACAAAAGTCCGGTTGGAAGAGCTGGTGGCTGTATCTATTGAAATTCTTGTTGCAATGTGATTTTTTATTTTTTATAGGAGTCGTTTTTCTGAAGCCTTAAGCACTTATGAGAGGCTGTTCTTATTTGTTCCTTCAAAATGTCATTGCTGGGGCAAATTGTTTGGAAGTGTATCACAGTCTGCTTTTTCTGAGGAGTGGTCTGTCTTGACTGGTGCATTAATTGTATCTTACAGGTTCAGTTGTGACAGTATAGAGGTATACAGAGCACTGTGGCAAGTTTTTTCTTTGTATTTGTATGGTTTCCCTTGATTTCTGTTCATATGATTCTATATCTATATGATTTCTCTTCCACTTTTAGTGGGAAGACACCAAAACTTCGGGTGAACAAACCAGAGATGCCCGAACCTGGGGGTAAAACTCTCGGAAGAAAATGTTATCTCGTGATCCCAGTAATGAAATGGAAACAGACCTGCTCTCATCTGACAGCTGGTAGAGATTTTTGTTTAGAATAAGGAAAATGCTGTTCTGCTCAGGGGTCCTGCCCCTTTCTCAGGACAAGGGAATTGCAGAATAGGAAAACCTTCTTGTGAATGGAAAGGAAAAGAAACCTGCTGCTGAGGAGCTCACATAGCCCTGGTATGTGCTGTGTGTTTAAAGGCTGACAGTTGACCTGACCAGAGGTTCCAACCCACCTTTGCAACAGCATTTCAGGACAGGCTGACCCAGGTTCCTGGGTGGGAACTGGGAGGAAGGAAAGAAGCAGTGATTCTGTAGCTGCTGGCTTTGTTTAAAAGACAAATAAATACTGCTCCTAGAGAACATTGGATTTCTTCCCTTTCAATGGAAACTACATCAGCATGTCTTGCACAGCATTCCTGTGCCTGCATTTGCCTGTATTTTCTGTATGAATTTATGCCCCTGCCCTGTTCCCTGAACCCTACAGCCCACACGTGGGTCCCGGTGCTGCAGGCAGCAGGGATGGGTCCCCACGCTGGTGTGCAGCCCCTTGGGCACCAGCTCTGCCCTACGAGGAGATCAAGGCTATCAAGGCTGCAGATTCCTGCAGCCCTGGGCAGCACAGGTTTGCTTTGAGCTCTGCCATGTAGGGAGACATTACAGAGCAGCCCAGGGAGGGATTTTCATTGCCAGGCTACAAGAAGCCTTATGAATCTCTCCGAGAAGAACAGCCCTAAAGGCAGGTACTCCAAAAGGCAGTCACCTGCTGCAGAGATGCTCTTTTGGGTGCTCATTCCCCTTGTATATATAAATTCTGAATTACCCCTCCAATACATAACATTTAGGTCTTACTTCGTTAAGCTGGAGACCAAGCTGAGGCCGTAGGCCAAAAATCCCATCTGGCCACTTGGCCCTCGCTGGACTGCAGTGAGGAGCTGGCAGGGCTGATCTGTGAGGATCTGCAGGCTTGGGTGGGTTTTGCGTGGAAGTGGAGCAGATCTGGTCCCTGCTCGTGTCCCTGTGGTGTCGCAGGGTCTCTCAGTGGGGTAAGGGACTCTGGGTTTTGGCTTAGGGGCTTCTGGGGTCAGCCTGTGTTTTAATGAGTTTTGGCTGCGAGGTGGCATCCCAGACAGAGAGGGTGGGGGAACTGCTGCTGAAAATATAAATTGTACCTGAGGAGGCTCTAAGACTCGAGTGAGATTTCACAGGTGACAGCCATTGCTCAGTACGTATTCCTGCTTCTGGGGGCTTGGAATAAATTCCCCCATCCTCCACAGAGCCTTGGTATAGATAGATATGGCGCCTGCTATTGCAGCTAAACATGCAGAGATAAATATTCCTCAGCGGAGCGTTGAGGGGGCGAAGAACAAAAAGTTTCAAATTTGGACTGAATTTTCTGGTTTCCTAGCTTGAACTGTGCCTGCTCAAGGACCGTGGAAGGTGACCCTTCTCTCCCCACGGCGTCACCTCACAGGGTCTGGGCCCGTGTGCTGTGTTACCAAGCGTCTTTTCTGCAGCACGAAATCGAGTCCATACGTGAGAATCTCGCCTTTCGTTTCGCAGGAGAGCGGGGAAGAGAGGACGTGGGAGGGGGAAAAAGTGCGCGTTCAAACCGGCTCGAAATAAACCATCAGAAAGCGAATTTAAAAAAAAAAAAAAGAAGAAAAATTTCCCACAGACTTAATATTTTTAAGACGATGTGACTTTTTAAGCCAGCCACCTGACTTTGGGGAGGGGAAGGGGGGGGCTGACTCATAACATTTGAATACTACAGATTGGCAACGCCGAGCCTCGCTGTTTTCCGGGCGGGCGTAATTGCCGGGAGAGAGTGAATTGCCTCCCTCGGATCTTGGACGGGAGTAGTAGAGCAGGGGAGTAGCTGTGACTCAGGCGTGGGGATGCGCGTGAGTCACGGTGACTCTTGCTCGGTAATTGCTTGCTTGGAGCAGCACTCGAAAGCCCTCCCGGCCCATCCCCACGGAAAGCCGGGTGTTTGCAGCACGCACAGACACAGCTTTAGGAGAAGTGCTGCTGCTGGCTCAGGAAAAGAATGAGCCGTGGCATTTTTTTGCTGTCTTACAGGTGAATTGGAATCTAAGTGGAAGCGCTTTGATTCCCTTCCCACCCCGTAGGCTGATTTCAGGGTTTGCACGAACTCTAACCCCTAAGCACTTCAGAGCTCCAGGTGCCTGCGAAGCAGACACCAACACAAAGTTTGAAGAGTAATGACAGCTTGATGGCTTGAGATTTTTATTGTTACTTTCGTTGCTTTTATAAAGTATTTGTCAGTCATGTCTGCAGAGCAGGAATTCTAATGAGTAATTGGCCTTGCTATTGTTTATTGCTTTCATGTGGAATCTGTTTTATTTATTTGTTTGGACTTCAGCCCAGAAGTGGATTATTGTTTTATCCATATCCAGTTTAAAATATTTGATTTAAGCTTTCAGCATGCAAATTAATCTTTGTGTATTTGTAGACGTAGAAGCTGTGCAGGCTTCTATTTATATGATATTAAAGATAAGGGACAAGGAGCAATGAAAATGGAACCAAATATTTACAGCTGGGGAAAAGAGAAACAACAACATCTGAAATTATACTCTACACGAACCAAATGAGAGAAAAAAGACCTGTAAGGATGTAACAGTAGTTGTCTTTGCTGCCTCTAGGAGGTATCTGTAGATGTTGCAGAATTGAAGTGGTTGGTCTTTACTTCTGCAGCACCTGGGTTTGCCTTGGCCCCCAAAGAAAGGCAGAGCTTGGAGCATCTGGTGTGTTTATTCCTGAACTTTCAGGAAAAAAAATGAGCTGCTGGGCTTCAAGGACATCCTAGTTGGCTACAGAACTCCTAGATAAGCCTGGACGGCTCCCCAGGTTTTATTTCAGTGAAATTTCACATTTCACTTTTATGTGTGTCCGAAATGGGGTCGAAAGCCACAGACTTTAATGTCATTTTGAGGAGGAAATTGCACAGCTCTTGATTTGAGGAGCACCGAGAGGAGCTTTCCTGGTGCCCCGGGCTGGCAGGGGCTCAGCAGCCAGGGCTGTGCCACGGCAGCTCCCTCAAGTCCCACTCCCATCACCACCAGCAAAGTGCAGATTTTTTTCCACATCCAAAGAGACCAGGATGAGGAGGGGGCATCTCCTCATCTGTATTTCCCACTCCTTGATTGGGAGTATTTCAATGGTTGCAATTCCTTGGTGAAATCCCTGTCATGCTCAGTGAATTTGTTGTCATATTGGTCCATCCCCAAGTGATCCAATGGTGCTTCAAGACTAGAAGATACCTGGGGGAATTTGGAGGGGATTTACTATCAAAAGGGATGCTGGTATTTATGAAATTTTTATTCTTTAAAAGCAGTTAGAAAACAATCTGTCATCCAAATGCTTGATCCTAAGATTGCTTGGCTTACGGTTGAAAGGAATGAGTTGGGGAGGAGAATTTTTGCATTTGGAACATGAATGGAAGATACAGAGTGCCTTGTTCCTCATTGTTTTTAGAGTCTATATTCTCTTATTTTCAGCAGAAATACCAGTTTTCTCCTAGGTGAGATTTCACAGTTACTGTAGTGCAAGTGACACTGAGAGGAGAAAAGGTTTCTGTTTTCTTCCACATCTTTTAATTTTGAGAGGTCTAAGAATAGGACCAAAAGAGCCTTTTCTTTTCCAAAAGACTTGGATGCTCCTCTTCCTTTTTTTCCCCCCTATTCTTCTGTCCTTTTGTATATTTTGGCAGCACAGTATTGTGCTTGTTTCTTCATGGTCTCTTCATGCTGTACTTGGCATAATTAAAATGAGCTTTGTAGATATTTTATTATTATTTGTACACAGGGACTCTGTGTGTGTCTAGTTATCCATAGCGAAATGTGTTTATTCAGTGGCCCTAAGGTAAAATCCTTTTAATATTAAATTCAGATCAGCGTCCTCATGGAGTTCAGTGGCCTGGCATTTAATTCCACCAGAAGAAAGATGTGACAGCAACTGCTGATCCCATCAATGTTCTGCTTTTCCCTAAATTGGTGATAAATATGGGCTGTGGATAACCTCTGAAACAAAAAGTCCTGAGTCCTTTGGGATCTTGCACGTGGGTTAAAACTTTGATTATTAATACTGGCACTGGCTGCTCTCCTCAGCCATGTCAATAAGGGTTAACACCAGAGCCATGAGAACTGAGTGTCTCAGAAAATTGAGTTTCAAGCATTTTCCTGTCTTGAGTTTTTGTTCATTTCTTGGTCACTCTTGTCCCGGTGGGCTCCAAACCCCATCACATCAGGTTTTGTAGGAGCTGAGTGAAGCCCTCGTGTCTGGAGCCAAATTAATCCTGGAGCACGTTGCTAACTCTGAGTCGCGGTTTGGAACCTCTGCTGGAGTGTGCTTAATGAAATCTGTAATGTGTTTAACAGTGCTTGGCCAGGACTTAATTGTATCCAAATAAATAAGTGCTGTCCTATACAGTAATAAGTTTAGTTAAAATCAGTGCAGTAAGTATGGACATTACCGTTAATTGCTTTTCTCCTCTACACTTCAAAAGTACACTTTAAAAATAAAAATGTTTTGCTGGTTGATGCCTGTCCTTTGCTTTGCCATTTTGAGGGTGACCCTGGTCTGGTTTGAGACTCGGGCAGCTTTTACTCTGGAGTAAAATCAACTTTTATAGGCAATATTGTTTTAGAGTTTTGCCTTTTATTTGAGCTGAGCTGGGCTGCCTTTCCTGAGGCAGCTGCCTGATGCACAGTGAAACCACCAGGCCATTGTAAAGAGGATGAGCCTTGCCAGGAATACATCTACCAGTGTCAGCTAGAGCAGAGCTAATGGCACTTCAGTTAATACAATTTCTTAATTAGTGCATTCAAAATGCATTGCTGCTGGACACTGCCTTGGTTTTCTTTCCTGTGTCCCAGTTTACTGTATTGATGCATTTTCACATCTAAAAATATCTGGGCTGTTTCCATGATACACTTCACTTCAGTCTGTACAGACAACAAGTCCCTGTTTGACAAAGGAGTATGTGCATTATCTCCCCGAGCACAGGGAGCCTCTTCACTGGGTATTTGTGACTGAGGAGGGCATTTGGTCCTCCCCTCGTGGCAAACTGCAGTCTGGGAAAAATGGGTTATGAGGGAAGTTGTGCCCGTGACATCCAGCTTGACTCCAGCTTACAGGGCTCATTCCCCTCTCTCCTTCCAGGCTGGGGCAGGCTTGGCCCTGCTCTGCACTCTCCTCCGTGCTGCCTTATTGCCATTCTGCGTGGGTGCCTCACTGCAACAGGCAAGTCAGAAAATACCCAAAAGGAAAACATATTCTTGAAGACCAACATAAATTTTTAAGGGTTTGGAGAGGTTTCCTAGCGGCTCTTGTACCAGTGCAGCTCGAGCTCTGGCAGGAGAGGTGGGGGTGTTTCTCCTCTCCCTCGGGCAGCACGGGGAGGTGATCGGCGCTCGCAGCCTCCGGGATGAAATGCTCCTCGTGGGCGTCGTGTGCCAGGTCAGTGACAAACAGGCTGATGCTCCTCAGATGAGCCGATTTTGAAACCCAGCTCCCCTGCTCTCCTGTTCCCAGTAAGTCCCATCTGGAGACTCGTGAAACCGGAGGGAGAGGAGGTCTGGTGAGGTCTCCTCCTCTCGAGCGGAGCGTGGTTCGTGGCCCCGGTGCGTGGGCAAGGTGGCTGTGCACAGCTAAAGAGGCAGCCTTGACAGGTGGCAAGGAGAATGTGGGCTTTTTTTGGTTTGCTGCTTTTTTATTTACTTTAAAACACTGTACCCCCTTTACCCCAGGAGTGTGGTGAGCCTGGGAGAGCACATGCTGCTCCAAGGGCCCCCACCTGCTGAATCTCAGCCTTGGGTCTGCTGTACTTGGCACATGGTCCCTGAAACTCCTGCACTGCCACAGGTCTGCAACAAATCCAGCTGAGTTTAGTGGAATTAATTTGAGTCTGCTCCAGGGTAGTTGGCAGAATAATTTGGTTCAAAATAGCATCGTTATTACCACCTATGGTACGGTTTATTGGATGTAGTGCTTAATTTTAAGAGTTTAATATGGAGCTGAGTAGGAAAGGGTTTTCCCATCCTGAAAACTCATTGTGATTTCTGCCCCTCTCCTGATATACTCCTTTGATTAGACTCTTACAGGGCTTTTCTGGGAGCAGTGGGGAGCACCTGAGAGCAGCAGAAGGGTGAGACATCACCAAGCAGGGAAATGCAGGTGTGAGGCTTGGTCCGAGTCCTTGCCCCCAGCCAGTGTTTAAGTCCATCTGTTACTGCAGGGTTGTTGCTCAGACTTCACCATCCCACTTGAAATGACTGACTCACCCAGGATGCAACAAATATTTCCTAATGGAGAGTTCTAAAACTGCTATCAGTCCTACTGAAAAAAATGTAGCGAGTTGACATGTCTAATGGAGGTAAAAAAAAAACCCATCAGAAACTTTCTGCCATCTGTGGTTTGTTATTCCTACATAAAATGTATATTAGCTACTTGTTTACTTCTGGTGTTTTGGGATTTATAATGAAAAGTGATGCCAGCACCTTGGCCCTTTATAACCAGAGGCTGATTGTCAGCAATAGCAGCTTGATCCAGGATTTCAGGTACCTTTAATGCTACTTACAGTTGTAATTTATGACCAGCATTCTTCTGTTGGTTCATGCAGTGCTGCAGATATAAAATACCAACTTAAATATTTATGTAGGTAGCACATCTTTGTGAATATTTCTTCGTGGTAAGGAAATGCTGTTTAAAGAGCAGTACATTTCATTACAGTGGGAATGACTATGTGAAAGCTGTCAATGTTTTGAACAAAATCTGTGGATGCCATAAAGTGTTAGGATTACTCATTCGCCAAATCTGTGCTTTGGAAGGGAGCAAAATGTGTTAGTTAATGATACTTCAGTAGTGACAAAGACTTTGTCTGGAAAACTGGCACATCAATTGAGAATCTGGTCATGGGGCTTAAGCATTAGGGGTTCAGCGTTCCTTGAGTGCACGAATTAAATTCAGCTGAGGGGACAGACCCTGTGCCTAAAGCTGAATAAGAACCAGGCAGTGATGCCTCACCTTGCTGCCACATCCAACTGGAGATCTGCTGGTGCTCAGCTTTCCCCGCTTGCCAAATCTGACAATTACAATTGCAAGTGTCTTGGCAAAAGCTCTCATTTCATCCCCGCTGACTGACAGCTGCCCAGTGCTTCTGCATGCATAAATCCATTTTGCAAGGAAGCACCTCGGATGAAAAAGAAACTTGTTTCTGCAGAAATTTTGGGTCTGCAGCACGACCAGAGTTGCAAGAACTGATTTCATATCTCTGCTCTCTCTAGCCCCTCTTACCATGAAAATAGCTAGCAAAAAGAGGGGAATACAGTTTAATAAAGTCTTGTGAAAAAAGTAAGAACAAAATTAATCTGGAAAATTATACTCCTACTATAGGTTTTATTAGCATTTTATTTTTAAAGACAGTGAATTACTACCTACTGATTGCGTAGTATTAAAGTTTAAGAATATATTAAAATTTAATGAAAACATCTTAAATATCAAGCTGAAGAGCCAATGCTATCTGACTTTTTTGTGCCTGATGAACCTGCAGCTGAAATCTCTGCAAGTCCTTCCTTTGTCTTTAATAGATATCAGAGCAGGCTTTTAAAGGAGTAGGTCTATTTACAAAAGGTCAGACACATTTGTAATGAAAATTCCATTCATCAAGACACATTCAGATTGTGAAAACAGCTTATTGCTTCAGAATGGGTTTTCTTCCCTCTATGGATAAAACAAACACCCCTGAAAAGAAGGATGGATACATTTCTCATGGCACTCAAAGGTCAGCTCACAATATAAGAGCCCTGAGGGCTTACTCAGCTGGATGAGGAAGCTGTGCTCTTGCCAAGTGCCAATAAACACAGAGGAATGTGGGCATTAATATCTGTTTGAAATAATCCATCAAAGCTGTGTTTATGGGTTTGATGGTAAAATGAACCTGTTGCTGAAGAACCTTGTGGGGGAAAGCTTCACACTGGTGCATTGTCTGCTTTGAGGGATTGAGGTGGTCTGGCCTTGGCTCCCTTCGTGCCTGCAGGATCACATCATTCTTCTGGTTTCTCCTCAGAAATGGGGTTGCTGAGTTGCTAGAAAGGTGGTTTTTTTTTTCATTTTCCACTCCCTTCCCTCCCCCTCCCCCCGAATGAATGCTGCTCGTTGTGTTTTGATTTAAACAAATAAAGAAAAAAATTTAAAAATCAAAGCTCCTGGGCAACTGTTGGAGCCTGTCTGAGTTCAAGGAGCACCTGGATGATGCTCTTAGCCACGTGGTTTAGTTTCAGATCGTCCTGTGAGCAGCAGGACATGGTGATCCTTACAGGTCCCTTCCAACTTGAGATATTCCACAATTCTAACTCCCGGAACAGTTTAGCAAAACCCTGAAATCCCTCAAACGACTTGCAGATTGGGCTTTTTTTTTTTTTCCCTTTGAGATTTTCTTTACTGCCTGACTCCTCATAGTCCCTTTGCATGCTCTGTCTCCAGCCAGTGGAAATAGGATGGATGGCCTGTGGAAGACGTAGTCAAAGGAAGGAACATGGTATTTAGGGTAGAATTAATGAGTTAAGTTCCCATTACAGCTACTCCATGCAGTAATGGCATCTCTAAATTAATTTATTTGATAGTCAAAATTGTGGTGTAGCTACTGCAGATTAAACAGGGGGGTTTCAGCAGCATGGCTGGGGAAAAGGAACCCGATTACACTTCACTCACTCTGAGCTGTTTTTAAGGAAGGTGGGTTATTTCCAAGCTCTGCTGTCCCTCCCACTCTCCCTGTCCCCTCTGCAGCTGCCAGGGGTGCCCAGCCCTGCCCTGGCCTTTGCTAACAGAGCATCTCATTCATTACAATGGCTTCAGCCTTGCTCCTGCCCCCAGTGCTGCCCAGAGAGGTGATGCTGTGGGCATTAAAGCCAAAGCCCGTCCCAAGAGGATCCTGCCCCTGCCTGGCATGAGCGGGGTGAAGCCCGCACTATTTTTATAAACACTTATTTTGTGTGTGACCTGGAACTGATTTCCCTGCACGCCCGGCTGCCCCTTCTCCCTTCGGGTGCCCGTGCTGCACAGAGCAGTTTGAAAGCCAGCACTCAGCTCGTGTCCCAGCCATGTCCCAGCCATGTCCCAGCCGTGTCCCAGCTGTGTCCCAGCCGTGTCCCAGCCGTGTCCCAGCCATGTCCCAGCCGTGTCCCAGCCACGTCCCAGCCCCGTCCCCGCCCCGT